>CM021106.1:493288895-493713140 GCA_007115665.2 Sequoiadendron giganteum
GAGAGAGAGAGAGAGAGAGAGAGAGAGAGAGAGAGAGAGAGAGTATGAGTTAATTTTCCTTGACTAGGAAGATGCATTCTTCCTTGATATCTAAACAATTCATTTAGCTCAAATATATATCCATCAAAATAGTGATCAATGGTATAATTTCCCAGGGATATCTTTACCTTCAAATAGTGTGCATCCTCATATAGTTGGTTGAGCACCTATTGTCTAGACTATTAACCCAATAAATATTTTTTCTTAAATATTTGTGTCTAAACTATTTAAACTACACTATTGTTATAACTTAAATATTTTTTATTTTGATAAGAGAATTTACTACCCTATTCTCTTTCCCTTTATTATAATCAATATCAAATTTGTATTCACGTATAAACTATAACCATCATGTTAAATAATTAGAGATCAAACTTGAGGAGGAGAATGAAAACATGAATAAAAAATGGATTGGGTTAGGAATCAAGTCTTGAGAGAAAATTTGAAACTAAGATTGGGCAAAAGGATGAAAGAAGTTCAATTCTCTAGGTTAAGGTTGAACCTATAATTTGAAATGATTGGAGAAAGGGTATTACAAGGAATGAGAAGTTTTAGAAAACAAGACAAACCCTTAGCATGTCTTACAAAATAATATTTATATTCATTATATTCTAGTAGATAGCAACGTGTGGGAGTTAGGGAAAATGAATAAATCATGACATGGCATGTAATAATTATGCATTCCCATGGATGTAATATGTCGAGGTTGTGCAAGGTCATTAAATATTCAAAATGAATGACCCAAATTCATGTGTGTGGACCTGAGTGAGAAGAACAAAAAAAATATATTAATGGTAATATAGTAGCCCACCCCTACAATCAAATCTCAATTTATGGCAACCAAACTACCCATACCTATTCATTATTAGATCCACATCTTTCTTAGTAGTAAAAAATAATATTCTAGATGGGAAATACCTTTGGAACATTACAAAGGTGAAATCAAACATTAATTGAGTGATTTGGAAGTTTATGGGGTAGATGGACGAGTGCATCAAACCTTGACACAAAATTTAAATGTTTTGTTACTTGGTGAGAGTTCAAATCTAGGAGGGACCTAAAAATTAAGATGGAACTTGGTTGAAATGGATTTAGGATCAAATAAGTAATTGGAAATAAGAATATTAGAAGAGGTGAAAATTCGACAAGATACCCCAGTGTTCAGTAGAATGGAAGTGTTGAGGGTCAAACCCAAGGATGAAAATGGAAACAAAAATGGAAAAGGAAGTGGGTCAAGAACTGGATCCCAAGAGAGTACTTAGAATTGGGACTTGGATAAAGAATGAAGTAAGGCTAGATCTCAATACTAATTGAACATGGAACTAGAAGTTGAGGGATGGGGAAAGGGAACTATAGATGTGAGCTAGAGGGAACCTACACTTGGAACATAGTGCAAAGTTCAGGGTTCACTAGCAAAATCAAATCCATGTAGGGAAGGAGAAAAAAGGTGGGGCAAAAAATTATAGATGAACCTAGAACATTTGGATTGGATTCCAAGGTCTAAGGATCCCCCACAATCCCAAGGACCGATGGATAAATAAAAAACGGAATAACAAGGAGGACATATAGTAAGGCCTAGGAACTAAAATAGAATTGGACTTTAACACCTAGTCCCTTGGTCAAAGGTCAACTTGAGGACCTAAAAAGAAAAATGGAATAACAAAGGATACAAAGAGAGGGTAGGTTCAATGGTGTAAGAGGGGCTAGAACCCCAGGACTTAATCCATAAGTCCCAAATTCCAGCGAAAATCCTACATCTTAGGGACACATAAAGGAGGCCAAAAACATAGACAAAAATAATTTTAACTAAACAACTAGCCACCAAAACACATGGGAAGCCACATAGGAATCATAAAAAGGCATAATTATGCTAAATTTATAAGGATTTATTTTAATTTTACAAAATTTTGAAGGGGTCCCAACACCTTCTTTCTATATTCATATTATTTTTGATATGTTGGTTTTGTATCTTTCTCATTTCAAAAGTTTATGGTTGTATAGATCTATGATATTATATTTTTTTAGATGGAATATTTGGTCTTGTTAATAATTATGAATTTCTAGATGTTTAAGTGGATTTAGATTTATATTAGATGGTCTTGTAAGTTTGACATGTTAACCAAAATCTATTCTCTCTAGATTTGTGAAATGATTGTGTTCAAGGTATTATAGATGGAAATAGTTACAAACTTGGATGCTTTCTTGTTACCTTCCTAAAACTATGGTTACTCTAATGTGGATTTATTAGGAAAATCAAGACTAGCATTGATCTATTGTTTGATTCTTAGAAATATACATGTTATCTTTGGTTGCCTCTATTTTTCATGTAACTAATGTTGTTTTGAATCCATATTTAGTTATTTGAGATTAGAACATTGGTCATGCTTTTCTCCTTTGATATGTAACATGTGTACAAATATTGTGAATTATTTGATGTAGATTATATTTGGTTGGCCTTTTTTGGTTACCTTGTTGCTATGGTATATTTATTGAGCTAAGACAAAGAGATGGTTATTTGGAGTACTTGATTTAGTTGTACATTGGGACTTATAATAGTTGACTATGGTGCATGAGAGACTTTGTTCAATTTCAATGGAGCTTTGGAAGTGATGTTATTTAAGATGCCATGTATAGATTGGTATCACTTTTAGTGGGAGCTTTGTGTAGTCACATAGTTAATTCTATCTTCTTGCTTCAAGATCTTGTAACTTCTTTCAAATGTTTTGGTGTTGTAGTGTGTAGTTTAAATATTTGACAGCCATGAATGATATTTTATTAGGATATTTTTATCAGGATTCCAAGTATATCTCATTATCACTTTCAATGGGAGCATTGGTAGTGATGTGCTTCTATTGGTTTAGATGGATGATTTTTTGTAATGGATTTTGGTGTCATTAGGAGCTCCGTTTACCTAAATTTAGAGTGTAGAGACATTTTATGGATATTTTTTGTTCTATTAACAAAGGATGGTTATCTTCATATTTTTTAGAGATAGTAACATCTCGGTTTATTGGAACTCCTTAATTTGATAGGTTGTATTTGAAGTTGGTATGTATTTTGATTAGTTGGATGCTCATGGATATTGGAGAGACTTGGGTGAGGTTGGACATCTCTTGTAATTAGAGATATGTGTTTGAATGATTACTCAATTTATGAGGTTTCAATAAAAATACTAAGGATCCTACACCTAGATATGGATGTGAGCCCATTATGGAAATAATGAGAAGGTTGTCTTTTATAGTAATATTTTATTGCTTGGTGTTGTATGCACGAGACAATATTGTATCCCATTCTTGGTATACTTATCAAGTGAATGATTTGAGAATTTATGTTTGATTATTATTAGATTAATTATATTTATTTGTATCTTATCTTCTCATGTATATTCTCGATCTTTGTTTGTTATGAGGGGTTGTTGATAAGTAGGTGCATTATTTTATAGATTTTCATTGTTCTCCTTATGCTTTGGTCTTGATCTATGATAATAGTTTTGAGGAATTGTTTGGAGAGGTACACAAAATGGTTTGTGGATTTGGTTTTACTTCCCTTTGTTCCAAGAATATTTTTTTTATCTACCTTTAATTTGAGAAGTTTACATCTATTATTGTTTTGATTTCACTTTGATTTGAATGATTAGTTGTTGACATCCTTTCAGTTTAGGAATACTAGAGGATATCTTATTTTACATCTATATCTTGACACATGTTAGTGTTGGTACAAGTACACAGTTTGATTTGTAGGTTCTCTCCTCCCTAGTAAATGGTAGTTTTTTTAAATTTTCTTATATCTATGGAATTGAGGTTTGTATGGAGTGAAGATTTTTTTTTTGTACTTCATTAGTTTTAGGAAAATTTTTGGTAGCTCCTTAATCTCTTTCTTCATTGGTATGGAGAAATTGAGAGAGTTTTTGGAGATTGGTGATGAGATATTTTTTATAATTATGTATTTTCATATCATTTCTATATTTCCTTGACACTATTTGATAGAGTTAGCATCATCCTCTTTGGAGTGTTATAGATGGAATTGTTGATGCTTTGATCTAGTTTTCAAATTTGGAATTACCCATATAATCGGTGTTTTACAATATATATATATATGTTAAGTATGAGGGGGACACCTCTCTTGGACTTGTTACACTTTATTGTTGTGTTAAGATGCTTAAGAGGTTTTTTGTCACATCTCTATGTGTGTGGTTATTTTCGAGATTTATTTTACAAGATGGTGGATATATGAAGAATTGATTATGGTTTTTTGGTTGATATGTTGATGGCTTGGAATTATATACCTTAGTATGAGGTATGGATAGACTAGATGAGCTAGAAAATTATTATGGTTTTTATTCTACCTAGTATAAGTGTGGCAACCACTTAGATCCATTCATTACCATTTATATTTAGTGCTTGTGTTCATGTATATATTGGCACGAATTAAGTGATAGTTGGATTGTTTCACCTTGGCATGGTCCTTGTCCTATCATGGGTTGGTATGATGGAAGATTAAAGGAGTTCTTGGTTGGGATGGTGGTTACCTTGTTTTCTATTGCAAGTATATTCTTAGAGAAAAAAAGAATGTTGAAGAATTAGGTGGTATATGGTTGTCTATGGGATACTTTTCCCTTTTTAGTTATTCCTATGAGTGTATTTATAATGTATGATGTCAAGTGGGAGAATTTTAGGATTTAGGTGCCACCTATCTTGTAAATACTATGTCATTTTACATGATTTTGACATCCATAAAAAGTGTCTCTAGACACTTAGGGTGTTCATGGAAATTATTTGTATATTTAACTCCACCTATTGTTTGTAATACATTTATAAGGAATGAGGGGTCCATTGGTAGTGGTAAAGGTGACATGAAAAAAATATATTAATTAAAATTACAACTCCTAGTGGGGCACTTAGGAAAGAGTGGAGGAAGACTCTTGAATTTTGTACATATCTTTTGGCATTCCTCGAGTTAGGTAATTGAGAGGTTGAGTACAAATAATTTAATATTTTTATTTTAAGTGACTCTTGGTATTTCATAGGTTGTCCATGAGGCTTGGGAGATTGCGGGGGGAAGAGGGAGACTCTCAAGTTGCCTTGCACATGGGAATTCACAAAGAGTCATTTTGGAATGCCTTATTGGTTCTTATTGAGATTCCTCTTATTTTGTAAACCACCAATGGTTTCCTTTTTTATGTAAGTTTATAAGTTGGAGCTCTAAGAGAGTAGAAAGAATTAGATTATGTTGGAACATGAAGGAAATTTGCAAGAATGGAATAGAGAGTTGGATGCTTGAGATTGTTCATAGGTACATAGGTGTTGCTTGAATAGAGGAAAAGAGAAGAATGGGAGAATTATTTTAGTGTACTCTTAATTTAAAAGTTAATACATGTTTGGCCTCTCTTCTTGGTGAAGTACTCTTCTACAAGGGTTTCTCCACACAAATCTTGTGTTATTGATGCAATAATGTTATTTTCTAAAAACATTATTTTTTGATTAAAATCCATAAATATCTTCATGGTAATCAAAGATTAAGAACACTTAATTTTAGATTTACATAAATTTCATATTTATATATTATAGTATTTTAAGCCTTGTATCTTACTAACTAGTATCATGGTTTAATGTTAAACAATCGATTAAAATCTCCAAACATTAATTATACTAGATTGCCAGGTTGGTCTAGTTAGAACATTAAGTTATACTTGTTAACATAGACCGATTGCCACTACACCAAAATACTAAGTTGTTAGTGAGGGAAACATCAGAGAGGTTTAAGGGGTACCGACGAGGGTTGAGGGTCCCACATGACAATAGTTTACCCCCCCAATCAAGAGGTCGATAAACACAGTCGACTGCAATATGGAAAGAGTGTCAAGAGTGGGAGTCGAACCCTCCCCAACGGAGTCACCAATTTGTTAACACAAACCGACTGCCACTACACCAAAAGCCTAAGTTGTCATTGAGGGTGACATTGGAGAATTTTAAGGGGTACCGACAAGGGTTGAGGATCCCACGTAAAAAAAAAATTACCGCCCAGTCGAGAGGTCGATAGACACAGTTGACTGCAAGATAGAAAGAGTGTCAAGAGTGGGAGTCGAACCCTCCCCAGTAGAGTTGCCAATTTGTTAATACAGACTGACTACCACTACACAAAAAGCATAATTTTTCAGTGAGGGTGACATTAGAGAGGTTTAAGGGGTACCAACGAGGGTTGAGGATCCCATGTGACAACAATAGTATAAGTTAATTTTATTTAACACTTGAAATAATTTAACTTATATGTTACAATTTATTTCTTTTTCTTAATGAATTAAATTTGATTATAGGGACTTGATTGATAAACTTGACATTAAATTACTTCAATAATATTTATCATAAATTTGATCTCATTTTATTTTATGTGGAGTTATTTTAATTTAATGTTAATTTGGAGCACCTCATGGAAGGGGGGAGTTACATATTTCAATGAAGATCAAATATATCTTGATTTGGATTGGACATTTACTCTAGGTAGGTGGGAAATCCCTACAAGGTAATCTAAACAAACATTTATTTAGTATGATTGGTACATTTTGTTTCAAAGATGACTAGAGAATCTCTTGACTCTATAAAATGAAATATAAATTGTTTATTCTTGAAGGACATGATCATCTATAGGAAGATCACATATAAATTATTGTTTTTGTGTCCTAGACATGAATTCTAATTTTAATTTTTTGTGTGTCTTAGTAAAGATAAACCGATGAGCCATGTACATTATAAAGTCTATAAAAACCGAACTCATTATCATTTTTTATTATAGGGAGCTTGATAGGAATAAATATTAGACCAAAAAGCTAGAAAACTGTAAATATTTATCATTCTTGAGTTTAATAAGAATATTTTTTCTTTTTCTCTCTACTTTTTGAATTTAAAACTACAATTCTATAATTTTGATAAATATAGTTTATAAGAATTCTCTTATTATTAAGAAATATTTTTATGCTTCAACGATATATTTGAAGCATATTATGAGTAAGCATATACCATTGGATAATATAAACATTAAATATGGTGGTCTCCTTAGTTTGTATGCAATTATCATTGTCCCTTGGAGATCACATCATCATTGTATTTTAGATGTACTAAGTTTGGTGTCAGTTAGGTAGTTTGATTATGCTCTCAGAGAAGTTTTAAAAACCCATTGATCTACATCTAGAGAATGTCCCACTCTCTCTGAACCTTTTTCCTCTTCCTCTTTATCTTTCACCTTTTTATCCCTTTGAAGTAGTTTAGGAGTAGCTTATATATATTTTTAAGGTGATTGTTCATTGTCATATCTTGTTGATAAGAGCATTAAAAATTGTTATCTAGATCAATACATTATTTTATATATGTTTATGGTTATTTTTTTGTGTAAGGAAAATAAATAATAAAAATGTAATATTATCTAAATAAATTGATCCATCACCACATACCCCTTGTGAAATAACAAGATATCAACCTTTAGGTTAATGTAGCATAGACAATCCTTGGTAATCTTGAAGATGTGTTAGTTTTCTTTCAATAAATGAGGTCTATCACAATGCATCCTAAATTGGACCATAAAAAATTAACAACCAACATATTTATAAAAAGAAAACTAGAGATAAAAATGCCTTATTTCTCATAATATAGATCAAAAGAACTAAAAACCTATCTATAATGGTTAGATGAGTATTTATCATCTTGCATATTTATAATTTTAAAATTATGCTTAACACTCCCAATAATTAAATATCTCAAAATTATTTATTATTCATGTTTAGGGAAGCATTCTATATTTTTATGTTATTAAATGTAGAAGATAAGGGTCAAACACCTCTTCTCAAGATTTAGAAATGAAGTGGTTGTTGAAAATATTAAATCTATGTATAAGTGGTAATTTTAGTATGGAATTTTAAACTTAATACCATGTTATAGGGGTGTGAATAAAATAAATGTTTGTTACACTATGATTAGAATTATTCAAATGATATAAAAAAATTGTAAAATTAGATCTAAATGAATTTTGTTGAGACTTATAAAGTAGCTATAGATAGAAGTACTTGGTTTTTTTTAAAGATGTAATGATGTTGACTTGTTTATACCAAATTAGTAATACAATAACTAATGATTGGGATGTATGATGAAGCATTTCATTGGAGAGAATATTTTTGATGAGAAGACCGTTTGGGAGGTGGGATTGAGTGATTTGAATTTGAACTCAATCCTTGGAAATTATTGTGACTTCCAGTTTGGTCAGTCTACGGATTTGGGGCTTTCTATCGATGTTGCTGGAAAATATGGATCGTGCAGTGTGGATGCTTTGATCTCTGTTGGTGGTGCTGGGAAGGATGGGTCATGTGGTCTGGATGTGGTCAAAGATGTGAATTATGAGGGTAAGTGTGTAGTTGAGACTTCCAAGGAATCTTGTGTTAGTGTTTCTTAGATCAGATTAATCAATAAGGTACTTAAAAGGATTGCAACACATGAGACAATGAACACACAAAGATACCCTGGGAAAACCCTCCTCTTGAGGGAGAAAAAACCCAGCAATTCTAATCTCTTCTATAGTG
Organism: Sequoiadendron giganteum; assembly: GCA_007115665.2. Lineage (NCBI taxonomy): Eukaryota > Viridiplantae > Streptophyta > Pinopsida > Cupressales > Cupressaceae > Sequoiadendron > Sequoiadendron giganteum. The sequence continues at coordinate 493,297,498 of CM021106.1, forward strand.
TACAACAAATGACATAAATCTGCTTACAACACAGGCCCAACAATTGCCAATAGAAAATACAATGAAGTCGCACTTCTCCTAGATGCACAAGATACAAATGAATATGTTCTTCCTTGAAATCGGATCTGCTGCTATCAATATGCGAATTCTGGACTGCTCTTCTAATTGTGAACTTCCTTGAATGAATGATAATACAATGACAAGAAGACCTCGTATATATACAAGAGAGGCGCCTCTTCAAGGTAGGTCGGCCTTCTCAAGTAAAACATAATAAAAGATAAACATTTTAATATATCTTGAAGTCGGATCAATCAATAAGAGAATTATGCGAATCAATATAGGGTCGGCCCTTTGCTTTATTTAGATATTGGGAACATGAATTAAATAGCCGAAGGCTATTCATTTAATTCATGTGTTCTTTGTGTGGATGAAGTGCAGACCACAGCTACAATAACATCAACACTCCCTCTCAGCTAGGGATGAACTTTCATCTGCACAAGACACATCATATTAGAATGAAAACAAAATAGAATATCACCTCAACATGATATTAACCATTATGGCTACTTCCATAGATGGTATAAAGTCATCACGGATTCCCTCACGTGATGTTGTCATGGAGTCACACACATGACATCCACCATAGCTTCTCCCAGAGGGTGGAAACAAGGGCTTTCACCTCAACTCTCTCTCATCAGAGAATTGCATTATCAAGGGCTTACACCTCAACTGCATTATCTTCTCAAACAGAGAATTGCATTATCAAGGGCTTGCACCTCAACTCTCTCTCAACAGAGAATTGCATTATCAAGGGCTTTCACCTCAACTCTCTCTCAATAGAGAATTGCATTAAACAAAGGAACACTGATACTGAGACTCCCTCTCGATCCTGGCTTCAGAGATTGCAAAGAAGACTTCTGGAGATGTACTCCCTCTAGCCACCAACTCAGTCCCTCTAGTGTTTACTCCCTCTTGATCATTTCTTTGGTTGACATGACTTCTTCATAAGATGCCTCAAGATTTTCATCACTAAGTAATCTCTTATCATCTTCTTCCCCCTAAACCTATCTAGGAAGCATTTTAGATAGAGATTACTAATAGTCCATAATTATCCAAAGAATTATCAAGATTAGAATCGTACAAGTTATATCATGAATGAAATTTTTCCAAAGATCTTATGCTAGTGAACACAACACAATTCAAGAGAATCTACTATCTCTCTTAATTACAAGATCCAAAGAATAAATAAATGATATAACTCAGTAACCAAAGAATACTTATCTTTTTAACTATTCTGATAGGTCCAAATGCTGGACATAGTGTGATACGTTGTACTTGATCTCAGATCAATCCGTACCCTTCATAGTTTGAACACAATGACGACCTGGAAGGTACATTGACTTCAAGAGATATCTCCAGCCATCAATATAGTCCAATGACTGCAAGCTGTGACTCCAAGCTTGATCATTTCTTCATTCGGTATGACTTCGATAACCTGTGACCTCATAGAATCCAAAATCTCCTAACTCTTTATTTAGGTTGGCCTCTTTTAAGAAACAAGGTGACTCTTCATAAATTTATTATATATAGCAAGTCCGACTTGCCTTGGTATTATTTATCCATCATTTTTAAATTTGAGAGAAAGATATCTCCCATTGCTATAACATCAACAGTGTTGGCATTGATCGTTCAGTATTCTGGGCATCCACAATTCGATTCATACACATATAGATGTCAAAGCATACAATGATGATCGAGTAATAATGGATCACTTGGGATGTAGTAAATCCAATTAATAGCGTGACAGATGGCCCTTGGATCAGCAAACAGATATCAAATGAGACATGTCGCCTAGGTCTGAAGATGACAACGACTCCCCACAAATATCAACGGCTGTGGATATCATACCCGTTCCAACAATATGATGTTCACCCGCAATTCTGGGAATGACGTCGATAAAACAATCCTCATCGATGACGCCAGTGAAAGACTTGATCGCAGCCACAAACACCAAGATATGTTGCATAGAAGAGTCACAGAAGATGTCAAATATCGAACTCAAGGACCTCAAACTCCACGTCACAAATCTCTGCCCAAAACTCCACAGTCGCGATGGAATCTAGGAGGCCATGTGGTGAGTGGTCATGGCCAGAGCATGAAGCTCGACCACACTATTCAATTCCTTTCACTCCCTTCTGGCTCATTTTGACTTCAACCTACGATATCGACTGAGAGATGGGGAGCGTTGAAGCAACTTCGGACAAAGCTATGATTGTCGGGGTGAGGGCTACGTCCCACCTGGTGGCTAGCAAAGGGCTGCGTCTCTGCAAACCCGAATTCACAACTCTAATTCCATGATTCGATGATCTTGACGCCTCTGACTCTTCTCGAGATTAATATTGAATTGTATTCAAAAAAACCAAAATTGCTTTGACAAATCTGATCGGGATATTTTAGAACCTTACTCTGATACCATGTTAGTGTTTCTTAGATCAGATTAATCAATAAGGTACTTAAAAGGATTGCAACACATAAGACAATGAACACACAAAGATACCCTGGGAAAACCCTCCTCTTGAGGGAGAAAAAACCCAGCAATTCTAATCTCTTCTATAGTGTACAACAAATGACATAAATCTACTTACAACACAGGCCCAACAATGGCCAATAGAAAATACAATGAAGTCACACTTCTCCTAGATGCACAAGATACAAATGAATATGTTCTTCCTTGAAATCGGATCTGCTGCTATCAATATGTGAATTCTAGACTGCTCTTCTAATTGTGAACTTCCTTGAATGAATGATAATACAATGACAAGAAGACCTCATATATATACAAGAGAGGCGCCTCTTCAAGGTAGGTCGGCCTTCTCAAGTAAAACATAATAAAAGATAAACATTTTAATATATCTTGAAGTCGGCTCAATCAATAAGAGAATTATGCGAATCAATATAGGGTCGGCCCTTTGCTTTATTTAGATATTGGGAACATGAATTAAATAGCCGAAGGCTATTCATTTAATTCATGTGTTCTTTATGCGGATGAAGTGCAGACCACAGCTGCAATAACATCAACATCTTGTGCTTGTTGTCCATTGGCAGAAGTGTTTCCAAAGGCTCCTAGTGGTCATGTGGCTTTTGGTGGCAATATGTGGGCCCCAACTAGGTAGTTTTTGTGGCTAATCCAACAAATCCCCAGATTGAACATGTCCCAGTGGGATTTTACTGACCGGTGGGGCAATCATCTTTGCTTGGGCAGAAATGGGTTGACCTTTTCTCCTCAAAGCTTAAAGGTAAAGGCATTGCATCTAAATATATATCTTCTGCTAACATTGATGGTGGCTTTTCCTTGTCCATTCTTGACTCTCTTGTGGACAAAAATATAGCTAGAATGGACTTTTCTCTGGTAGGCAAGTTCCTAGGTTCTAGACCTAATATTGAGGAGGTCCAAACCTGGGTTCATAAGAAGTGGGATTTGAAGGGCTAGGTCGAGGTTGCAACTATGGCTAAAGGATTATTTTCCTTTTATTTTTCCTGTGATGAATACCTGAGAGCATATTTTGCAAAATTTCCATTGATGCTTATAGCTTTTGTGGGTACCGCCCGATCAGTCTTTGTAACTCCATCTATAAAGTTTTTTCGAAGGTGCTCACCACTAGACTACAAAAGTGCCTCCCCAGTCTGATCTCAAATCAATAAAGTGGCTTTGTTAAGGGATGTAAGATATTGGACTCTATAATTACTGTCCATGAACTTTCTCATTCTCTTAATGCTAACAAGAGGTCAGGCTTCTTCCTGAAACTGGATCTTCTCAAGGCTTATGATAGATTTAACTGGAGGTTCCTGCTTGCGATGTTGGAACACTTTGGTTTATGTTGAAATTTTCTTCAAATTGTTGAACAACTCATTTAAAATCCTTCTTTTGATGTGCTAGTGAACTATTCTCCTCCTTTTTTCAGGAGGTCATGTGGCTTAAGGAAGGGAGATCCTATTTCTCCACTGCTTTCATCTTGATGGTGAAGGTTCTTGGTAGAAATATATAGAAGCTATGTTGACCGGGTCTCTGAAGGGTCTTTCCCCCTCATCCAAATGTGAGCCTGTTACTCATCAACAATTTTTTGAGGACACTATTTTGATGGGTGAATCCTATGTTCGTGAAGTTAGAATGGTGAAGGGGTTGATTGAGGTTTATGAGAAGGCTTTTGGATAGCATATTAATCTTCCTAAGAGTCAAATTTTCTGTCTTAACACCCTCGAAGCTCTGTAATTAAATCTTTCCAAGATTCTATCTTGTAGTAGGGGTGAGCTCCCGTTTACCTACCTGGGACTCCCTTTGTGTATTTCCAAGACTATGGATTCTTTATGGCTGGGTATGTTGGACAATTTTAGTAGAAAGTTGGCGGGTCGGAAAGGAGCTCTTCTCAATCAGGTGGGAAAGGTGCAACTTATATCCCCCACTCTTCAAAATCTGCCTTTGTATGCAATGAGTCTATTTATAATTCCAGACAAATTTGAGGAGAAAATGGAATAGATCATGAGAAGATTTATGTGGTCATGAATTGAATCTAAAGCTAGAATCCCTCTTGTGGCTTGGGATTTGGTTTGCAAGACAAAGAAATGGGGTGGTCTTGGCATCAGGAATTTAAAAGCATTCAATAAGGCTTTATTGTCAAAGAATGTTTGGAGGCTCCTCAATGGGGAAGTTGGTTGGGCCTCACTGGCTAGAAACAAATATCTACATGGCATTGGGATAACTTGGAATATCCCGACTTCTGATGAAATCCCTTTCGATTCTTGTTTTTGGAGAAATATCATACCTTGTAGGGACATGATTGCTAATGGTGTTAGGTGGTTGTTGGGTGATGCTACTAAAATTCTTTTTTGGGAGGATACTTGGTGTGATTTTAAACCGTTGATCAATTCTCCCTGGGCCCCTCCCATTATTCCTATTTGTAAACATCTCTTTCGCATATGGGTGGCTGACTATTTTCAGAATGGGGAGTGGAAGAATTTCCAAGATTGGGACCCATTGTTGAAGGTGTTAAAGGATTTCTTGTGCAATGTTTGTATTCCCTTGTTTCCTAGACTAAATAGGGTTATCTGGGCTCCCTATGCTAATGGTAATTTTTCAGTGGCCTCTTCCCTTGTTAAATCTTTGGAAAAGCCTGATTCTTTTCCTTTCTTGGGGAGATTATGGAACAATATGCTAATCCCCAAGGTGAATATTTTCTTATGGCTACTTATGCAAGGTAAAGTGTTAATGCAAGATAATATCTATAAAAGAGGATTTGCAATCCCGAATAGATGTGTTCTATGTGAAGATGATGTTGAGAGTGCTTTCCATATCTTCCTTGGGTGCGACTTTTCCTCTCTTCTTTGGAGTAGATTTCTTGACCTTTGGAATCTAGATTGGGTCTTCCCAGATTCCCTTGGTAACTTTGTTGACTAGTGGAAGTGTCCCTCTAATTCCTCTACTCTTTAGAGGCTTTGGGATCTTGTGGCCCCACATATCATGTGGGGAATTTGGAAAGAGTGTGACAACAAAAAATTTCATGATTCTAACCTCAAAGTTAGTAGTCCCTTCATCAAAATTCATTGAGCGATCTTGGAGAATTTTTCTCTCATTGGGTTTGAGTCACCTCATTTTGCCCCTTTTTCTTGCTTGCTTGGGTATAACCTTTTGGTGATTTCGAATTGGAATATCCCCTCTATTCCTTATGAGATCTCTAAGTCCAGCTTAAATGATAGATTGAGCACAAAGTGGAAGCCAACCTGTAGGGTGGGTTAAAGTTAATATTGATGGGCAGCCAAAAGTAATCTTGGGCCTACAGGTTGTGGGGGGTGTTGAGGAATGAGGATGGTAGATTGTTAGGCATGGTGACACTCCCGTTGGGAAATCGAACAAATCACTATGCTGAGGAAAAGGCTACGTTCATAAGCATTAAATATGTTGTGCATAGGGGTTACTTTAAAATATGGGTAGAAGGTGACTCTTTAAACATTATAAACTATATGTGTGGCACTCATAAGCCTAGTCGGAATGTAAATCAATTAATAAAGGATACTATAATCATGTAAAGTTCTTGTGAAGAGACTCGTGTTTCCCACATTTTTCGAGAAGGTAATTCTTTGGAAGATTTTTTCACCAATGAAGTTGTCAGGCTTAATCAGTATCGTGTGTTGGAAGAAGGCTCTATCCTTCCAGAGAAAGCTAGGTTCTTAATGAGAAATTATGGATTTGGATGATCTTATGCAGTGGCTTCATTTAATCTCTAGTACCAAGTATCGACTTACATGCTTTGTGGGTTTTGTTTGGCTTGTTGGTTATCAGATGAACAATAATTGCAAGGGTTTTATTCTTTTGGTTTTTGAGGAAATGGGAGGTGATAGGAGTAGAATTGAGCCACATTCTTGTGCAAGCCTGAGGAAAAATAAGAAAATTTGGAAGATTCTCCATCATGGGAATTTTACGCTATTCTTAGAAATGTTGCATGGGCATGACCTGAATGCTTCAACAGAGTTTGTCTCTTGTTGGCATAACCACAAGCATCAAATAAAGGGCTTGGAAGTTGATATCAATGAGGATTGTATTGCTACTGTGACTGGGTTGTTGATGCTTAGCCATAAATTTTTTAAGGACAAGAAGAGTAATGAGGAAGTTATGGTTCAATTTTTCAAAGATGACGAATGGAAAAAAATCATCAAAATGGAAATTTGGGGCTATGATCAAAAGTCTCTCGAGAAGGTTTGGGAAAATATTGCGAAGGTGATAATGCGGTATGTGACATTGGAAGGTAGTTTCACTACAACCCTTGGCCATTATTTTACTCTTTTAAATTATTTTAGGCATGGGTTGTTTATTTCCTTTCCATTTTTATGCTATCGTCCATGGAGGTCTCTTTTTATGCTCATTTAAATAATAGGAGGGCTTCAGTCCTCCATGAGGGTCTTATGCTTCTTATCATGGAGCATATTAAAGCCCTTCTCCCTTCCACTACAATTAAGGGTAAGGAGAGGATTCTAAGTGTAGCTTATGGCTCTTCTGGCTCGGATACCAATATTGTTGAGGAAGAGGAGTAGATTGAAGAGGATGAGGATAGGTCCCCTGCCCTTGTTGCTACTTCCTCGAAAAAGAGGAAGAAGGGTAGCCTTAAAAGAAAATGGGAAACTAAGTGCCTTATTTTGAATGAGATAGATTCTAATAGTGAGGATACAGAGGTGGGCTCTGGTGATTCTTTTCCCAAGAGCAATGATTTAGATGTTGGCCAGGGTGACACGGAGGTTGGTGATAGAGAGGAGGGGTTGCAGGAGAATGTGTTAACTTTGGGGGTTGAGGATAAGCCAAGAAGGGCTTCCAAACGTATTGCCTAGTTGAAGAACCAGGCCTCAAAAGAGATGGTTAAGGGTACCATGGTGCCTAGTGAGGAGAAGGATTCTAAAGAGAAGGCGATAGAAATTGATGACTCCCTGGTTCATAGCTCTCCAAATGTGCACCTGGAAGGGGAGAATAAAGAGGATGTTGAGTAGAAACATGTGAAGCTAGAGCCTCTAAAGGTAAGTCCCCTTTCTAAGGACTTTTCCTATCTCAATGATGATTCCATGTCTATTTTTGAGCTTCTTGATATGGCAAGGGGAGGGGCTAATGGCACTTTTAAATTAGCAAAATGCACTCTTCAAGATTTCAATAAGGTAAACATTAAAATAAGGGGTTTGAAGGAGAATTTGAAGAATGTTCTAAAAGACTCGACTTTGGATATTTTGATTGACAGAATCATGGATCTTGAGGGTTCATACCATGATTTCAAATCCCTATGTAAAGAGAGATTGGTGGGTTTAGAAACCAATCTATTGGACACCAATGTGGATATTAAGAAGCTTCTCCATGCTTGTCACATGTCAATAATGAATAGTGTAGACTCTTTGGAAGTCATGTTCCATAAAATTAGTGAGCTCAATGAGGACCAACTATATTTTTCTGAGTTAATGGAGAAGGAACACTGGGCCAAAGGTAAAGGGAAAAAAGGAACAAAATATTATGGTAAAGGCCCTACTATTAAAGGGTCTACTGACTAGAAGAAGTCCTTTGAAGCTGAGAAAAAAGAGTTGTTGGACATTATTGAAATGCATAGAAGCCAGGAGATTGAGGTGGCCAACACCTTAAGAAATTTGAAATAGTGTCATGTTTGCTTAGTTGTTTGTTTGTTGTGTTTTATGTTGTTGGGTCTCAGTTTCATTCATGTTCTTTTGTCATTTTGTTGTTTTTGGGTGTTGTTCATAGCTTTCTGTTTTATCTTTCAAGCAACATTTTGATGTTTTGGTTTTTGGGTTGTTGTTGGTTTTTTTCTAAAGTATCTCTTGAGAAACATTTTGTGCCTTAAGTTGTAAAGGGTTTCGAATCCCTTCAAAACCTATTTTTCCCTTATAATCAAAACTAATGATTGGGATATTGAATTGAAAATGGATCTAGAATGAGGTTCATGTGACATGCCTTTGTCAAGAACTATTTTGATTTAGACTAGATCACATCATCAAACCTAGTCTTGTACCAAATTGGGCCACATATTTTAGTCCCTTAAATGTCATAGTAGTTTGTGATCAATGAATTCTCTTATAATTATATTGTGCATTCTATGCTTATTGCTAATATATTATTGAAAGAAAACCTATTGCAAGATCAAGAGAAGACCTTTGAATTCCTTGATACTAATGAAGTACCTTAAGATTGGTGTATGATTTTATAGAGATGTCAAGAAAGTAATGCAATGTGTACATGCCTAATGCAAAAATAATGCTTTCAAAGTAATTTTGGTTAAATATTTTCAAGTGATGTTATAAATAATTTTGCAGATGCATTACTATTGATATATGAATAGTCTATAAATGCATGTTACTAGTCTCTCAACCCAAGGTATTTGGCATACAAATTGATGGGCAACAATCAAATCCTAGGAAAGTTGTTGCAAAGTCAAATATTTGAAATTTTAATTATGTGAGCCAAACTATGTTATGTGACCTAGTCTAGGATAGATGGAGACCTAGAGGGATGAACTTTTCTTGACGAAGGAAGTGTATAAGGAAATTTAGCTAGTCAATTTACAAGTGGGATCAATTTATGTTGCAAAAAAGTTTAGTTAAACACTATGACACTATATTTATGAAAATGCCTAAAGTTATGTAAACTTGAGGTGTAAAAGTATAGGTTATGCATTTTTTCCCTTATGTTTTCCCCAACATGTAAATGAGATAAATCTATGAGAAATGCATGTCCAAGTAAAATATATATTAAATAAAATAGAAAAGAATACGAAGATATAAATCTAGATGTCATTTTACAAATCTATATCTTCATGTATCTACAAAACCATGTCATCCTTTAACATATTAACATAAAATCATAAGCTTGTACTTGTAAAATAGCATAATTATTAAAAAAAATATAATTATCCATCTTGTTGTAGATGTAAAGTGAAAAATGTAAATTGGTGTAGTTTATGTGATAGTGTTAAAGTAGCATGGAATTGCAACAATTGAGGCCACCATAAAGTATTCGCATTGTGTAAGGTATACAAAGGATCATGATGCATATAAGGCAATACTAAAGTTGGAAATAACACGGTCCCAATAATATATACAATCATGACCACTTCTTAAAAATGATATAAAATTAAATTAAAATGCATAAATTAATCATTATGTTTAGAATAGTCATGGCCCCTACAATAGAAACAAACATGAAGCCATGTAAAAATAGTGCAGATAGAGACATGACACATAAGGAAATCATAGAACTTAAACCAATGTGACCCCCATGATGTATGTGAGAATGATAACTTGTAAAAATTGTTGCAAGTATGTTGCAAGTGTTGTCGTTGATGTCAATAGTATGGAGATTGTTGGAGATTGCTAGTGTTGTAGTTGTTTATGGTGTTGTCATTAGTGTTGTCAGTATTGGTGCTAAGTGTGGATATGTTGTTGTTTGATGTCACATTGATGTAAACCCCTAGTGTAGAGACTTTTGGTGTTGTAGATGTTGTAGATATTATGAGAAGGTGTTTGTGGTGTTGTTGATGCAGCTGGTTCACTTGGTTTCCAAGTGCTTTTGAGAAATTTTGAATAAAAGAGTGGGTAGTGTGATAGAGGTGTGTTCAGCGTTGTGCTCTACATTTCTTCATGATTGAAGTTATGCATGTGTAGTTTGAATATGATGATCATATCAATTTAGAGGTTCTATATCCAGAGTTTTAGGTTTTGAATCATGCGGCAGTGGAAGTTGTGTTTGACAGTGTTTTCTTGTGAAGAAGGTTGTCTGGGAAAAATGAGATTGCTTCACATTTCTTTGTGTTGTTGTTTCTTATCTTGCAGATTTGGGAACATGCTTATATTGTTTGTATTTGTTGAACAAGACAACTAAGAGGGGGGTGAATCAGTTGTCACTTATTTAAACCTTAATTCATTCACCAAAACTAATCCTTACCACTACTTAGATGATTAAACATTAAATACTAGTGCAAAAACTGAAAACCATCACATAAACACAATAAAACCATATTTACATGGAAAACCCAATAAGGGAAAAACAATAGTTATGATTATCTCCCAGTATAGAGAATATCAAAATTGATTACAAGAGGCTCATTGCCTAAGAAACAAGGCTCACTACCAAAACAAGGACGCATTGTCTAAATCAGGACTCACTGTCCAATAGGGCTAACAACCCAGAGGGCTCACTGCCATAGAGATACAAAGAAGAAATAAGAGATATGTTATAGAGATAATAAAATCTCAATGCAACATAGAAATCGACCACAATTTTCTCAACCACTTGCAAAAATGCATGAATGATAGAGTACGCCTTCTACTCACTACATTTGAAAACTCAACATTTAGGCTTCACACTGATATGCCACACTCACATCACACACACTCACTGATTCACATCAATCTCGCATCTATCTGCTCTATTTATTTTCACTTATCTCTCTTTCCTCTTTCTATACTATATTTCACCACTAACTCATCCTGTATTTATACTATCTTCAACTTTGATATGTATCCAAAGTCGGCCATCCAAATTCAAATTTAAATTAGGTTAATGCCAAAACATCCTAGGGTGGAATTAGAATGAGGGTGACCCAAACACACACTTCATAAGGACCCAAATAGATCCAACACACTTCATCAACTCTGAAGGTAGTGTTCAACACCAGGTCGGCCAAACCAGTGTAAAAAACATAGAACAATTAAGCACGAACCTTATAGATACCAAAATTATCTTCAGTACAATCAAAAAATCTCAAATCTAGAACTGCAAGTCATAATACTTTAACAAAGAGAAATCCGGACCAACAATATTTCTCTTGGACCTCAACCAGAAACACATAAAACCATAGTTCACAACTAGTGAACATAACTTGCACTGTACAATGAATCAACAATCAAAAATCGAGATACAGTAGCTTCCAACAATCATGATCAGCATATTTGAACCACACAAACATAGGAGCAAATCTTAGAGCAAAACTTGAAGAAACCATTGAACACCCGCAATCTTCCTTCAATACAATTTTCTCAATATCCTCGACATATATAGCCAATAACCTATATCCATGACACTAATGAAAATATAAATCAGTAGATAACAAATTGACCAATTGGCATCAATGACTACACCTTCATTCTTCCCATTCTTGCAACAATCTCCCCCTTTATCATTGATGGCAACACATAATGTGAAAAACCATCAAAGACGCCATACTAGATCTAAATACATTTCTCAAGATTTATTTTATGTTTCTTTTTGTTTCTCTCTATTTCTCCGCCTTAGTAGATAGTCTTTTATATTCTTCCTCTTTTGTTTTTTTTCTTCCTCTCTTTTCACATGCTTTCTCTCTTTCTCACTTGCTTCCTCTCTTTTTCACATGCTTCCTCTCCCCCTTTGACATCAATGGAAAAGGTAAAATATATTTTACATTGATTTCCCCTTTGACATAAAAAACACAATACTCTTAATGACAACACCTAACACTACCTACTCCCCCTGAGAGGTATCCACCAAAACATTAGTCCAGAAGAAAGATAGATCCCTAGATCCACCGGACTGATGCATCTCCATATGCATCTAGTTCAAGAAAGGAGGGGCAATGACCCCTAACTTCTCTCGAAGATACTCAAAAGTATCTTTCGTAAGAGCCTTCATAAATATATTAGCAATCTAATCCTTCGTCAAAAAATATTCAAGTTTTACTTCATTCTCCATGACCTCTCTCAATAAATGATACCTGATAGATATATGTTTCATCCTCGAGTGGATCACAGGATTCTTTGAAATGTTAATTGCACTTGTATTATCATAGAAGGTAGAAATAGGATCATCATACACCATTGTGATATTTTTCAATGTCTATTTCATCCATAGAACCTATGTACTGCAAGATGCAACAACCAATATGCTTAGCTTCGGCAATAGACAAGGAGATTGAATCTTGATTTTTACTCAACCATGCCACTACTTTGCAACCAAGAAATAATGCACCACCACTTGTACTCTTGTTTTCATCTACACATACAACCCAATTTACATCTATATAGGCACTTAAAGTAAATTCAGTATCTCTAGGATACCATAATCCATAATTTGGAGTGTCATTCAAATATCTAAATATTCTTTTAATAGTAGCAACATGTGTGTCCTTAGGATCTTCTTGAAATCTAGCCACAAGATAGACAACATGCATGATATCTGGTCTAGTAGCAGTCAAATACAATAGTCCACCAATCATAGATCTATACTTTCTCTAGTCAGCCTTAGGCGAATCATCATCTTTACCCAATTTGCAACCGATCACCATAGGAGTACATACCGATTTGGAACCATCCATACCAAACTTCTTCAACTTCTCTTTCACATAATTAGAATGTTAAATAAATATTCCTTTTTCTGTTTAATTAATGTGTAGCCCAAGAAATAAATTCATCTCTCAAAACATAAACATTTCAAAAAATTTCTACATCTCTTCTGAAAATATCTTGTACATATTTTCATTTCCTCCAAAAATAATGTCATCAACATATACAACTACAATCAATATTTTTTCATTTTCAATCTTAAAATATGGATTACTATATGTCATACCTTTGGTGAAACCTTGCTTGATCAAATACCTGTCTAACCTCACATACCAAGCTCTAGGAGCTTGCTTCAATCCATATAAGGCTTTCTTCAATTTGCACACTATATTCGATTGATTTGACAACTAAAATCCTTCTGGTTGTTCTATGTAAACCTCTTCTTCTAGCTCACCATTCAAAAATGCTAACTTGACATACATCTAATAGACCTTGAAGTATTTATGAGAAGAAAATGCTAAGAACATCCTTATAGCTTCTATTCTTGCTAGCGGAGCAAAATTTTCCTGTTAATATATGCCTTATACTTGTGAGTAAACTTTACACACAAGCCTTGCTTTGTTTCTAACCACTTCTCTATTCTCATTCAATTTATTTTTGAATACCCACTTCGATCCAATAATGTTTTTATCTACCAGTCTTGGGACCAATTCCCAAGTTTTATTTATCTCAATCTGCATAATTTCTTCTTTCATGGCTTCCATCCAATGTTCATCTTTACATGCTTCACTTACAGTCTTTGGTTCAACCTCATAAAATAGACACAGATTTACTTCAGCAATAGCTCTACTTCTAGTTAATACTCCTTTAGTATTATTTCCAATAATCTAAATTTTTGAATGATTCTTCTGCACATATCTAGGCATCTTAGGTGACACCACCAAAGCCTCTTCTTCTCTTTCATTATGTTCATTCTGCTTCTCTTGCTCATCCTTTTCCTTTTCTTCCACAATCTCTTCTATTCTAACATAATCAGTTTCATTAGATAAATATCCATTAATGTCAATTGAATTCTTCATTGTCTCATCAACCTTGACATTTTCACTTTCTACAATCCTTCTCAGTTTTTTATTGAAACATATGTATGCTTTTATTTTAGTAGAATATACAAGAAAAATGCCTTCATCACTTCTTGCATCAAACTTACCTAGATTTTCTTCATCTCTTCTGATATAACATTTGCTTCTAAATACCTTGAAATACTTAACAATAGGAATTCTTCCATACCATAGCTCATAGGAGGTCTTTGTACTATTTTCTTTTGCTTGAACTCAATTGAAAACATAAACAATAGTATGAATAGCTTCTCTCTAGTAAACTTATGGTAAACCATCCTCAGTAATCATTTATCTAGCAGCCTCTTGAATTGTTCTATTTTTCATTTCAAAAACTCCATTCCATTGAGGATTTCTTGGAGCAGATAAATGTCTCTTTATTCCATGCACTTCACAAAACATATTGAACAATAGGAAAAAGGGTGCTTTATAACCTAGGTCATAGAACACCACTAATCTCCTATTATCATTCAATAATGTCCTAGGAGCCCTAATTGGATTGACTAACAACCTCACCAGGTGAATCAATTCTCGATTAGGAGGACCTAGGAAGGGGTGTTCTTTTCAGTTTTAAGGGGTTCACCACCAAGAAAATGCTTGGAAAAGACAATGTTGGAAACCACAATGTGATATGCAAAATGACCTAAAATAAGTTAAATGAGAGATGCAAATACTAAAAATATGCAACACCAAGTTAGGGTATGTGTACTTGGGAAGTCTAGAGATGATATGAGGATTTTGGAAATGTAAAGAAGCTGCCAAAATATGCCTTGGAGGACTAAGACACCCAAGATGGTGTATTAGTCCCACTGATGTTTTTCAGGGCAGATGCAGAGTCTTTGGATGCTAAAACAAAATCCCTAAGAATATCTAAAAAATATATTGTGGAGGACTAAGATACCCAAAGTGGTGTATTAGTCTCGTTCTAAATTTCTGAAAACTCCAAATGTGATCCTAAGCTCCAAGGTCTACACTTGATTCTTCTCGGATCTCAAGCTTTGAAACTCCCGGATTTGACTTGTAGGCGAGTTTCCATGAAGATGATAACTTTGCAATGCAAATTTTTTTAACTTTTCAATCTTTCACTCCAAATGATCTTCAAGTCTTCAACCTAGATCTATAAATACAAACACACAAGAGAGGGAAAATTTGTTGATTGTTAGTGAATGGAGGTTTTCCTTGGTCAAACCCCTTGTAGGTAATTAAACCAAATGATGAAATGAAACATGAAATATGAAATATGTAAATAATATCACCTTGGATGATGTCTTATGAAGAAAATTTGTAATCTACCATGTAGTGGCCATGAAGAATGTAGATCTTGGATCCTTGGATTTGATGTGAACAATGGTTGTAGATAGATCTTCAATGCTACATCCACAATCTTGGCTCAACAACATGAATGGATGCACTAAACCCTTGACATGATCCTTGAATCTAGATGATGGCTCCAAGTACTTGATAAATTTCTCTTGAATGCTTTTGTAAACTCAAATATGCTATTAGGAATGCTCTCACAACTTTTTTAGATGAAAATGAGTGAAGGAACCTTGTATTTATACTTATTCATGCTTAATATCCCGAAATTACACCACAACAAGCTGACATATGAAATCATTAATTAAAGGAGGCTAAATCCCGCCCGAATTTGAAATTGAATCCTAAAAATAAGCCAAGGAGGACTAAGATGCCCTAGATGGCATCTAAGTCCCAAGGCTCAAATCTCAAGGCATAAACTCCAAAAAGGGACCTTTTTAAGTGGTTTCAAAATCAAGGTCCCAAGACCCATGGAGGACAAAGACGCCTTAGGTGGTGTTTTAGTCCCTGTCCACAAATCAAGGACACACAGATAGAAACATTAAATGATCATTTATCATTTGAAGTTTTTTGAGATTTTCCATAAAAATATATAGTTTATATGGCTTATGGATGTAAAATAGGACCAATTAAGCCATAAATGAGCATAAATAAAGTAAGACGGGCCCAAACGAGTTTGAAAATGCAAGGGTATGCATTTTACTACACTACACATATTAAACTCATGGGAGATGAATTCTCCACCTCTGTTAGACCTTAAGCATTTTATCCTCAAATTCACTTCATTTTCAACCATAGATTTCAATGTCTCGAATCTATCTAATGCATTTGATTTCTTTCTAAGAAATATAACCCATTTATATCTAGAATAATCATCAATCAAAAGCATAAAGTACCTTTCACCTTGTATACTTATCACTCTTGTAGAACCACAAAGATATGTATGAATTAAGTCCATTCGTCCAATAGTAGATTGTTCCTTTGATTTGTAATGACTTCTTGCTTGCTTTCCAAATCGATAATTCCTACAAATAGCATCAACAGGCTTTGTAATCCTTGGTAAATCTCTCACAAACTAAACTACACTAATCCTTGCCAAATTATCAAAATTCATGTGACACATTCTCTTATGCCATAACCAACTATCATTAATATGAGTCATAAAGCATCATCCATCAGCACCCTTAAGTTGATAGATATTTTCTTCAGATTTCTTTCCTGAAGCAATTAATGTCCCAAATCCTTTTTTAGATTTTGCATCTCTCATCCTTAAACACAAGATCATATCCCTTACTTCACATCTATCCAACACTCAAAATATTATGCCTTAAACATTTAACATAGTAGACATCATCAATATTATGCTTGCCATCAAAACTTACTGAACCTATCCCACAAATTTTAGCACCAGTATCATCTCTAAACATAACCAAGCCTCCATCATATTTTTCAAGTTTAACAATCTTACTTTTATCACCAATCATGTGATTTGAACAACCACTGTCAACTACTAGTAGTTCTTTTCATGTTTAGCATGTAGGGTAGAGATAACAGTACCTTCATTTTTCTCCTTCTTCGGAGGGATTTCCTTCACCTGTTTCGTAGAATTAGTAGAAGTAGGTTCATCCTTTATAACCAAGAAACAACATTCATTGTCATCAGGATCTTCATAATTAGAATCCTCATCATATATACTATCATTCTCATTCACATGATATGATTTTTTGATCTTCTTTCATTTCCTTTCTTTCTCATGTCTTTGTTTATTCCTCTTAGCTCTTTTTGGACACTTTGCAGTATAATGACCTGTTTCTCCAAAACTAAAGCATATAAAGGGTAACTTACCTTCATATTTACCGGATCCTTTCCTCATCCTTCTCACAAAGTTATCTTCTATTTCATCAAAAATTTCTTCATCTGGATCTTCAAATTTTGTAGCCTTAAAAGTAGTTTCTGATTTTCATCCAATACTCAAATTTGGCTTCCTCATCTCATAAGATGTCATAAATCCCAACAACAAATCTTTAGTGTAGGTCTTATAATCTATACTCTATTCAATAGCACACACCTTCTCACTATAAGCATTAGGGAGAGTTCTAAGAACCTTCTTTACAATCCTAGTTTCATCTATAGTAGCACCAAGTCCTTGCATTCCGACCATTATCTCATCCAATCTTTGTACATAAGCTTTGACATTCTCATCTTCAGACATGTGTAGAAGCTCAAACTGTGTCTCCAAATTCTACAATTTTTCCTCTTTAACTCTTTCATCACCTTCATGTGTCGTTTCTAAAGCATCCTAGACTTCCTTAGCAGTCTTCAGATTTTGAACCTTAATCAACTCGAAATGTACCAAACTGTTCTTCAAAATGTACTTCACCTTATTGCTCACTTCATGTGCTTTGATCTCATCAGTCGTACTCAGACCATTAGTAGGAGGAGTGTAAGGATTCTTGTAAGCTTTCTCCACATCATATCCACAAAACTCAGTATATTATTCCATCAATATTTTCCAGATAGCATAAGTAGTTCCATCGAACCTTGGATAATCATAAGTCATTTTTCGATCCATCCTAGACCTTCCTCAAGTGGTTAAGCTCTTCACCAAGGAACCAAGCTCTGATACCAATTGTTGAACAAGATAACTAAGAGGGGGGGGGTGAATCGGTTGTCACAAATTTAAACCTAATTCATTCACCGAAACTAATCCTTACCACTGCTTAGATGATTAAACATTAAATACTAGTGAAAAAATTGAAAACCATCACATAAACACAATAACACCATATTTATGTGGAAAACCTAATAAGGGAAAAACCACAGTGAGGATTAACTCACACTAAAAATAATATCAAAACCGATTACAAGAGGCTCACTACCAAAACAAGGACTCACTGTCTAAATGAGGACTCATTATACAACAAAGCTAACAACCCAAAGGGCTCACTACCATAGAGATAAAAAGAAGATAGAAGAGATATGTTACAGAGAGAAGACAATCTCAATAAAATGGAGAAATCCATCACAATTTCCTCAACCACTTGCAGACATGCATGAATGATAGAGTACACCTTCTACTCACTATATCTGAAAACTCAGCATTTAGGCTTCGCATTGATCTACCACACTTGCATCACACACACTCATTGATTCACATCAATCTCATATTTATCTGCTCTATTTATTTTCACTTATCTCTCTTTCCTCTTTCTATACTATATTTCACCACTAACTTGTCATGTATTTATACCATCTTCAACTTTGAAACATATCCAAAGTTGGCCATCCAAATTCAAATTTAAATTAGGCCAGTGCCAAAACATCCTAGGGTGGAATTAGAATAAGGGAAACCCAAACACATGCTTCAAAAGGACCCAAATAGATCCAACATGCTTCATCAACTCCGAAGGTAGTGTTCAACACAAGAGCGGCCAATCCAATGTAAAACACATAGAAAAATTAAGCACAAACCTTCCAAATACCAAAATTATCTCCATTACAATCAACACAAATCAACTCTAGAACCGCAATTCATGAGACTTTAACAAAGTGAAATCTAAACCAACAATATTTCTCTCGGACCTCAACCAGAAACAAAGAAAACCACAGTTCACAACTGGTGAACAATACTCGCACTGTACAATGAATCAACAACCAAAAATATAGATATAGAAACTTCCAACAACCATGATAAACATATCTAAACCACACAAACATAGGAGAAAATCCTGAAGCAAAACGCAGAGCAACTATTGAACACCTGCTATCTTCCTTCAATACAATTTTCTCAATATCCTCAACATATACAACCAATAACTTGTATCCATGACACTAATGACAATATCAATCAATAGATAACCAATTGACTAGTTGACATCAATGACAACACCTTCATTCTTTCCATTCTTGCAATAGTATATACCTTCCCTTGGAGTTTTTGGTGTTGAGTTGATTCACAAGTTTAGTTCTTATGTTGGAGTTCAGTGGTAGTGCATCCTGATGTGTAGGATGAAAGTAATCTTTATTCTAGGTGGTTGTGACAGTGTTGCAATATAGTATGTTGATGTTGTAATATTCTTGAATATTGTGTGGTATTGTTGCATGGTCTACATGTTGTTTTTGGACTTGGAGAGGCATGTATGTGGTTGCTTGTTAGTGTTACTGCAAGTTTGGCCAACATGGGTGCTAGCGCTAATCGCGAGGGATTTTTATTGTTTTTGGAAGTGTGTTGATGCATGTTGGTGTAGATTTGGGTCCTAGTTAATCCTTTGTATGGTCTAACTTCACTTCTTTCCACTGTGGAAGTGTTTGGTGCCGACCTATTTTGGTGTTGCACGTTTGAGGTGTATACATTTCATTAAGTTCGACCTAATTGAGATTGTTTAGGTTGTGGATGCTATAAATTTAAGGTGAATTATTAGATTTGTTGTGAGGAAAGTTTGAGACGCAAATGTGGTCAAGCTTAAATTCCTATGACTCTGGATGCAATGAGCAAAAGGTGTCTACATTTTTAGTGTGCTTGAAGTTGTTGGAGGTAGTGAGCCAAAGGTTATGGATGACATAAAGTTGCAGTGGTGGATTTTCCTATTGCTTTGAGATAGTGAATCTCTTTGTGATATTTTCTTCTATTCTTCTTTCTTTTAGGTAGTGAGCCCTTGGTAGTGATGATTTCTTCCTTTTTGGTAGTGATCCCTTAACAATGAGCCTAATTGTATTAGGTGTTGTTATTCATCTATGTGAGCTAATCCTAACTATGGTTTTTCCCTACTTAGGGTTTTCCATGTAAATCTAGTGTTCTCTTATGTATGGTTGTGTTTGCATTATTTCATATGTTTACATTTTTCTAATGCTTAATGAGGATAAAGGTTTGGAAGTTAATGTGGGATTGAATGTTTTAATGTACAATTGATTTACTCCCCTCTCAATTGTCCTATGCATCTAGAAATTGGTACCGAAATTGTGGTTCCTTGGAGAAATATTAACTGCTTGAGGTAGATCCACATGGCACATAAGAAGGGTATCGAATCTCCTATGTTTGATGGAATGAATTATGCTTACTAGAAATCTAGGATGGAATCCTTTTTAGTATCTCTTGGATTTAGAGTCTCACAATCAGTTGAAAAGGGATATACTATGCCTGTTAATGGTCCAACAAGTGATTATGAGATCAAGGAATATGAGAACAATGGCAAAGAAAGAAATGATATCTCAAGTGGTCTTTCTGGTTTATAACTTGGAAAGGTGATAAGTATAAAAACTACAAAAGGGATCTAGAAAATGTCGGAGAGTGTTTATGAAGGATATGATAAGGTCAAGCAAGAAAAGATGTAGAATTACAAAGCCAAATTTGAAACCCTAAGGATGTCTGAAGATAAAGATATTATAGCTTGCATGCTTAGAGTGGATGTAGTGGTCAATGTCATCAATGGTCTTGGTGGTAAATTGGAAGAAAGTGAAATTGTGAAAAATGTATTAAGAAATCTTCCTAAAACTTATAGTTCTAAAGTTTCTGCTATTAAGGAAACTCAAAATTTAGATCAATATTCTAGAGATTAGATGTTTGGTGCTTTAATTTCTTATGAATTGAGAGATTTTGGTCAAGATGATACAAAGAAAGAAACTACTTTTAAATTTTGCAAGGTAAAAAAGGATGATGAATCAGATCCAGATGATCTTGATGAGGTGGAAGAAAATTTTGTAAGGAGATTGAAAAAGGGCATTGGATAATACAAATAAGTTGCCCTTTAAGTGTTTGAATTATGGAAATATATGTCATTATTCTTCTAAATTTCCAATCAAAGTTGCAAATGATAAAC
The DNA here is from genome assembly GCA_007115665.2 of Sequoiadendron giganteum. NCBI lineage: Eukaryota > Viridiplantae > Streptophyta > Pinopsida > Cupressales > Cupressaceae > Sequoiadendron > Sequoiadendron giganteum. The sequence continues at coordinate 493,318,595 of CM021106.1, forward strand.
ATAAGGATCATAAAGGAAATTCTATCAAGAAGAGTTATTATGTTGAAACAAAAAATGGTGTATCTGATGATGAGGAATCAGATTATCCTGATGAAGAATGCTTGTTCCTAGCTCTAAATGTTGGAACTAGTTCTACTATTTATGAAATATGTATGAAGGAAAGTGCTCCAGAAATAGTCCATAACATTGAAGAACTATGGTGGTTGTTTTTCATGCAAGAGAGGAGAGAAACAACTATATAATTGATAGTGGTTGCTCAAATCATGTGACAAGTGATAAGAGTAAGTTTTTTAAACTTCAGAATTCTGATGGTGGTCTTATTAAGTTTTGTGATGATACATCTGCTAAGATATGTTGAAAAGGTTCAATTAGTTTTAATGGAAAGAATGAAATAGATGATTTTCTTTATTTCAAGGGTCTCTAGCATAATCTTCACAGTGTAGGAAAAATATGTAGCAGAGGATACAATTTGGTGTTTCAGGATGGTGGTTGTGAAATCAAAAATGGAAGGTCCAAAAACTTGGTTTCTATAGGGAAAAGGACATAAGGTAATATTTATCACCTCAAAGGTAGTGGTGCTAAGTGCTTTATGTCTCAAATCAATGAAATTTGGCTATGGCATAGAAGAATGGGTCACATTAATTTTGAAAACCTAGCAAAGATAAGTTCTACTAATGTTGTGAGAGATCTACCAAAAATTACAAAGCCTATTAATAAAATTTGCAAGGAATGCTAGTTTGGAAAGAAAACAAAGAAGAGGTTCAAGACTAAGGAATATTCTATTGCAGGACCTTTGGAGTTGTGCATGCAGACCTATGTGGACCTACCAGAATAAGAAACTCTCAAGGTGATAGGTATTTCATGTTGTTGATTGATGATTATTATATAATGACTTGGGTGACATTTCTCACAGAAAAAATAAAATCTCTAGATAAGTTTAAAGCTTTCAAGTCTATGGTTGAGAATGAAATGAATTTGAAAATCGAGTGATTGAGGTCTAATAAAGGTGGTGAGTTTACCTCCAATGAGTTTAACAATTTTTGTGAAGATCGTGGAATAAAGAGATATTTGTCAGCTCCTAGGACTCCTTAGTAGAACTAATTCACAAAGGGGAAGAATAGAATAGTTGAAGAAGAAACAAGAACCATGATGAAAGAAACAAATCTACCAGATTTCTATTAAGAGAAGCTATTCATAATACAGTCTACATTCTTAACAAAGGTCAAGAAAGAGTGAACATTTTAGAGACTCCCTAAGAGTTATAGTATGGAAAACCTCTAACTATGAAATATTTTAAAGTATTTGGAAGTAAATGCTATATCAAAAGAGAGGAATAAAACTTAGGAAAGTTTGACATAAGATCTTATGAAGGAATATTCCTTGGATACTCTACAAGAACCAAAGCTTATCGGTGCTACAATAAGAGGCTAAAGAAAATTGTTGAGAGTGCAAGTGTTAAGGTGGATGAAGAACCACTACAGAGTTTAGTGTTGGTAGAAGGATATGAATATGATGAATCCCCTTGCAGTGAAGAAGAAAACGATGAAGAGAAAGAAAAAGAGATAATAGTTGAAGAGGAAGAAGCTCCATAAAAGATCCCTAAGACTCCTAAGTATGTGCAGAAGAATCATTTTGAAGATTAAATCATTGGAGATAAGAGAAAAGGTGTGTTGACAAGGATAAAAGATGTTATCACAGAGGAACGCGTAAACCTTTTTTTTACTTTTAGAGGTAGAACCTAAAATATTGATTGAGGCATGAAAATATGAGAATTAGATCAAAGCTATGAAAGAAGAGTTGGAAAATATTGAGAAGAATCAGACTTGGGAATTGGTCCGAAAACCAAAAAATAAGAATGTGATAGGAATTAAGAGGGTTTTCAGGAACAAGTTGAATGAAGATAGAAAAAAAATTAGAAATAAGCTAGACTTGTGTGTAAGGGCCACTCACAAGTGGAAGGAATAGATTTTGAAGAGATGTTTGCTCTAGTGGCAAGGATGGAAGCCATTAGAATTTTTTGATTTTGCAGCACATAAAGGCTTCAAGGTATATCATATGGATGTCAAGTCTGCATTCTTGAATGGTGAGTTAGAAGAAGAGGTATACATTGATAAACATGAAGATTTTCAGTTATCAAATGATGCTAATATGGTTTGTAGATTGAAAGAGGCATTGTATGGACTCAAAAAATATCCTAGAGCTTGGTATGCAAGATTGTATAGGTACTTATTACAAGGATTCAAAAAAGGTACTACAAATAGAAATATTTACTTCAAGGTTGAGAGAGAACAAATCCTAATTGTGGTAGTGTATGTTGATAACATAATATTTAAAGGAAATGAAGGTATGTGCAAGAAGTTTTTGGATGAGATGAAAAAATAATTTGAGATATCAATGTGTGGGAGATGAATTTCTTCCTTGGATTATAAATTTGTGAATCAGGAAAAAGGTATTTTCATCTCACAATCAAAGTATGTCAAGAAAATTTTGAAGAAGTGTGGAACAAAGGATTCTAATCCAATGTGTACTCCTATGGTTATTGGTTGTAAGTTTATCAAAAATGATGAATCTTCTAAGGCTAATCAGAGAAATTATAGATCTATGATTGGTGGACTATTATACCTAACTAATACTAGACTAGATATCATGCATGTAGTATGTCTTATGGAAATATTTCAAGAAAATCCTAGAGAATCACATGTTGTAGTAGTTAAAAGGATATTTAGATACTTGAAGGGCACTCTGGACTTTGGTTTATGGTATCCTAGGGATAATAATTTCTCTTTGAGTGCATATATAGATGTAGATTGGGAAGGTTTTACAACTGATAAAAGAAATACAAGTGGAGGTTCTTTATTTATTGGAAATAGGTTGGTTTTTGTGTTGAGTAAGAAGTGGGATTTAGTGCCACTATCTACTATAGAGGTAGAATATATTGCAGTAACATCATGTTTACACAGGTGTTATGGATGAAGTATACATTGAAGGATATCAGAGTATCATATGATGAACCTATTTTCATTTTGTGTTATAATACAAGTGCTATCAATATTTCAAAGAACGCAGTAATTCATTCAAGAACAAAACATATCTCTATTTGGTATCAATTTCTAAGAGAAAAATTTGTAGAGAATGAGGTGAAGTTGGAGTATGTGCCTACAAAGGATCAAGTTGCAAATATTTTTACAAAGTATCTTCCTAAATATAATTTTAAGTATCTTCAAAAAAAGTTAGGGGTTACTTCCCATCCTTTCAACTAGATGCATAAGTGTTTGCATATATCCAGGAAGCATTTCAAGATAAATTATTGGCATTGGACTGATGATGAAGGCTACCTCTCAAGCGGAGTAGGTAGTAGTGTTCTTGTTTAGTATAGGGGAGAATATCTTGTGCCCCTAAAGGGGAGAGAACTAAAAAAAAAGAGCAATAAAAAATTAGTAGTGAAAAATGTATGGAGAAGAGTAGTGGAGAGAGAGCATTTTCTTGTTGGTGTTTCCTAAAGAGAAGTGTTCAAGTGTTGTCAAACGGAAACATGTTTCCCTTTTCTAATGATGTCAAAGGGGGAGTGTATCATATGAAAAACATAGGGGGAGAGTAATATTTAAATAACTCCTCATATAAGAGGGAGAATAGAAAGGGGGAGAAAATGGTATCTGAAGAACAAAGGTAAAGGGAGAGAGTGAAGTGTACCCCAGTAAGGGGGAGTGTTGCTTAATACAGATTTGTTTTTGGTGTTGATGGTTTTTCAGAGTTGGTGTTGGTATCGATGACAAAGAGGGAGATTGTTGCAAGTATGTTGCAAGTGTTGTTATTGATGTCAAAAATCAGTCATTGATGTCAACAATATGGAGACTATTGGAGATTGCTACTGTTGGATTTGTTGGTGGTATTGTCATTATTGTTTTCAATACTAGTACTAAGTGTGGATATGTTATGGTTTGATTTCACATTGATGTCAACCCATAGTGTAGAGAGTGTTGGTGTTGTAGATGTTTTAGATATGATGATAAGGTTTATGTGGTTTTGTTGATGCAACTGGCTCACTTGGTTTCCAAGTGCTTTTGAGAAAATTTGAATAAAAGAGTGTGTAGTGTGATAGAGGTGTGTTTAGTTTTATGCTCCATATTTCTTCATGATTGAATATATGCTTGTGTAGTTTGAATATAATGATCATAGGTTTTTAGAGGTTCTATATCTAGATTTTTAGGTTCTAAGTCATGCAATAGTGGAATTTGTGTTTGATAGAGTGTTTGCTTGTGAAGAAGGTTGTCTAGGAGAAATGATATTGCTCTATATTTCCCTGCATTGTTTTTTCCTATCTTCTGGATTTGGGAACGTCCTTATATTGTTTGAATTTACCTTCCCTTGGAGTTTTTGGTTTTGAGTTGCTCTACAAGTTCAGTTCTTATGTTGGAGTTCAATGGTAGTGTATCCTAATACACAAGATGAAAGTTATCTTTGTTTAAAGTGGTTGTGACAGTGTTATAGCGTATTATGTTGATGTTGGAAAATTCCTAGATATTATGTGGTGCTTTTTGTGGTCTGCATGTTATTTCTAGACTTGGAGAGGCATGTATGTGGTCACTTGTTAGTGTTAGTGTAGGTTTGGTTCACCTGGGTGCTAGCACTAATTGTGAAGGATGTTTATTGTTTTTCGAAGTGTGGTGATGCATTTTGATGTAGATTTGAGTCCTAGTTAACCCTTGGCATTTTCTGCCTTCACTTATTTCCACCGTGAAAGTGTTCGGTGCCAGCCTATTTTGGTGTTTCACATTTGAGATGCATACATTTCATTTAGGCCAACCTAATTGAGATTGTTTAGGTCATAGATGGTATAAATGAAAGGTGAGTTGTTAGAGATATTTTGAGGCAAGTATGAGATGTGAATGTGATCAAGTGTGGTGATCTAAGTGTGAGCTTAAATGTGTAAGGCAGCTAAGGTAGTGGAATAACTTCCTACACTAATCTTGAGAGGAGAATAATGCAAAACTTTTATAGATCTTTAACAATTATATAAACTTAAATATAAATAAACACAAATATCATGCATACCACAACAAAGTGATTTATGTGGGGAAAACTCTTTCGATAGAAAAACCCCACACTCCAAAATTTTCCCAATATATTATTTAAAAATCACAAAGATTACAATATACTTGTAGAGCAAGCTTCTCACAGGAGTATCACCACCAGAGATCAAGAGACAATACGGCTACTATCAGACTCTCAAAAAACATCACATTCTAGCACAGTCGTAATACAACACCCTCATAAAATAGGGTTACATCCTAGGGAAAGACAGGCCAACAAAATATCTACCATTAGATCTAAAACCTAATAACAAACGGTCCAAATTTATTATATACCATTATTTAGTGTATGTCAGCTATTTAGGAGTTTATGTTAACATGCTCACATTTCACTTTGTGATACCAATCTATACACCTATCAATGTAACTATGAAATATATATATATACATCCTATCAACAATAAACCTTACATAATTGCAAGGTTGAGACACATTCTCTCAACAAATCTCCCACTTTTCAAACACCTTTCAAGAGAAATGAGAGGATCTAAACATTGTCTCTTTAATTGCAAGGGGTCGAAAGGCCCGCGGTCTCTAAACACCATCTAAACTTATCTGTGCTCAGAGGCTTAATTAAAGAATCAACAACATTCATCAAAGTCTCTACCTTAACCAACTTCACCCTACCATCTTTGACCATATCTCTAACAAAATGATAATGTACATCAATATGCTTGGTCCTAGCATGAAATGTTAGGCTCTTAGCTAGACGTATCGCACTCTAATTGTCACAATAAATTGTCACTGCATGTTGGTTTATTCCAATATTTGAAGATAGTATCTTAAGCCAAATGGCTTCTTTACAAGCATGAGTAGCTAACATATACTCTACTTCAGTAGTGGACAAAGAAAGCACAGCCTGTCTCTTACTCATTGAACTAATCGCACCACCAAATAAAGTAAACACATAAGCACATGTGGGTTGTTTGCTATCAACATCACCTACCCAGTCTGAGTCCACATAACCATGAATATCAAGGGAAATCTCATCTTCAGTCATATTACTATGATAACATAAGGAATAATCTGAGGTACCAAACAAATATCTGAAGACTCTTTTAACTATATCCCAATGAACTCTACTAGGATTAGACATATATCTATAGAAAAGAACTCCCATTGCTTGGGAAATGTCTAGTCTTGTACAAACCATAACATACATTAAACTTCCAACTAAACACTAGTAAGGAACTTTGCTCATGTCTTCCATCTCTGATGGAGATGTTGGACAATCTAAAATAGATAACTTTATTCCAAATGAAACAAGAAAACACAATGGTCTACAATATTGCATATCAAACCTTTGTAAAATTGAGTTGACATACTTACTTTGTCCAAGCCATAGCTTTCTATTCACTCGATCTCTTTTAATTTCCATCCCAAGAATGTGTTTAGCTACACCAAGATATTTCATTTCAAATTTAGTAGCAAGTTGAGATTTTAGTTCTAAAATCATACCTTTCCCTTTACCAATAAATATCATATCATCAACATATAATGCAATAAATAGGAAATAATCACCATCAATTTTATAATAAGCATATTGATCTAATTTAGAATGGTCAAATCCTAAACTCAACACATATATATCAAATTTCTAGTACCACATCCTAGAACTCTATTTCTGGCCATACAAAAATTTCTTCAATTCATAAACCAATTTAATTTTACCTTTCACCATGTAGTGCTTTCATTGTGTCATATAAATATCCTCCTCCAAATCACCATGAAGGAAAGCAGTTTTCACATCCATTTGCTCAACCTCTAAATCATAAGCAGTAGCAATAGAAATCAAAAATCTAATGGACGTCATTTTTGCAACAGGAGAAAATACCTCACCATAATCAACACCCTCAACTTGAGAGTAACCCTTCACAACCAACCTTTCTTTGCACTTCTCAATACCTCCATCTAACCAATATTTTTCTTGAACACCCATTTGCAACCAACAAATTTTCATCCTTCAAGAAATGGTACAAGATCCCAAGTATCATTCTTTTTCAAAGATGTCATTTCTTCATCCATAGCAATCTTTTAGTATTTTGAATCATTCATGCCTACTACCTCTTCTACAGATATGGGTTCATCCATGTTAGTATTCAAAGAAAAAATGCATCTCCAGTCATCAGGTGAATACTTTTCAGGTGGTAGTTTATGTCTTTTAGACCTACGAACAAGATAAGTTATAGGTTCTTCCTCTTCTAAAGATTCAGAGCTAGATGAGCTCTCCTCAACTTCTTGTCTATCCATGGGCCTCGATTCAACTTTCTCAGGTGTATAAGAAAATCGAATTGTATCTTCCTGTTTACTTTGTTATGGCTGCAATGTAATAGAAGAAGGCTTAGCTTCTCTAAAAATCACACTTCTATTATATATTACCTTTTGTGCAATAGGATCCCAAAGCTTGTATCCTTTCACACCATAACTATATTCGATGAAAATACATTTCACAACCTTTTTCTCCAACTTTGTTCGCTCCTCCTTTGGCACACGTGCATATGCCTCACAACCAAAAACTCTAAGATGTATTAATGAAGGCTTGTGACCCGACCATGCCTCTATAGGCATCTTATCAACAAGAGCTGATGTAGGAGACCTGTTAATTAGGTAACATGCAATGGAAATAGCTTCAACCCAAAACCTTTGTTCTAGACCAGCACCACTCAACATTCTCCTGGCCTTCTCCATCAATTTCTTATTCATTCTTTCTGCAACTCCATTATGTTGTGGAGAATATGGATTTTTCTTTTATCTATGAATACCACAATCTTTACAGAATCTATCAAAATTGTTAGATCAAAATTCATCACCATTATCAGTCCTTAAACATTTTATTTTCTTTCCAGTCTGCAACTCAACCATTGCTTTAAATTCTTTAAATCGGCTGAAAACTTCATATTTACTCTTTAGAAAGTATATCCATTTCCTTCTACTATAATAATCAATAAATAAAACATTATATGTGGATTCACCAATTGAAGGAACATCTAAAGGACCAAACACGTGAAAATAAATAAGATCTAATACACCAAAAGATTTATGAGAACTCAAGTCAAACTAAATGCGGTTTTGTTTTCCATAAATACAATGCTCACAAAAAAAAAATTTGATATTACAATCAGATAGGCCTTCAACAAGGTTTTTATTCTTCAAGGTCCTTAGACCCTTTTCTCCAATGTGGCCAAGTATTTGGTGCTAAAATATAGTTTTCTTTGCAGGTAACTTTTTTTCAAAAGAAAGATCACCCTTGGGTACCCAGAAGCCATGACCGTCTATTGAAGGTGAACCCCTAAGTTCTTCCATAGACTTGCTTTTCATAGAAGTACTATTTCAATCGATAGTGCATGCACCAAGCTTATACAATGTTCCATATATGACACCTCTAGAAATCACCATAACACATCTAGCCATCTTGAATCCTACATCAAAAAATACTACCTGCACACCTACATCTATTAGTTTTCTCACAGATAACAATTTTTGTTCTAATCCATGGATATGCAACACACCATTAATCCTTTTTATTCTACAATCAGGAAACCAGATTTTATCTTTACCATGACCAAAAATTTATAAATGAGAATCATCACCCAAGTACACCTCACCACCATCAAATTCTTCATATTCAAAAAACCAATCTCTATTAAAGGTTATATGAAAAGATGCACCTGAGTCAATTAACCATGCATCATTACCTGCATGAGTTGTCAAAGTTGCATAGAATGTATCACCATCTTCCTTCTCAAACTTGGAATCAAAATCAAATCTCTTCTTTTTCCTCTTCTTTTCTTCTTTTCATTCCTTACAAACATGTCCAGGCTTATCGTAGTTCCATCAAATAACTTTGGACTTTCCAAAAGATTTAGATCTCCCCTTGGAATTGGATTTTTCACGCTTCTCATTCTTCTTGAAATTTCCTTAGGTCTTCCATGAATATTTAGGGCCTCCTTTGTAGTGATGGATACCTTCCTCCTCTTCAAAAAGTAAAGAACCCACCATATCTTCAGTCTTCAATATAACAGAAGTACTACTGATATCCATAACAAGAGAATCCCATAAATCAAGCAAAGAACAAAGCAAGATCTGGCATTTCTCCTCATCCATTTTGACACCAATTGATGCCAATTGATCCACAAACATATTGAATGCTTCCAAATGGTATGTGATTCATCCACCATCTTCCATTCTTGAGGAATACAATTTCTTCCTCAAGAAAATCATGTTCACTAAAGATTTGGCTTGATACATCTCACCAAGTTTCTTCCATAGTTTTTGTGCAGAGCTCTCCTCATGGACATTGATTAAAAAAAAGTCTACCAAGAAAATTCTTCTTAAACATTTGGCTTTATGGTCCATAACATTATATTGAGTAGCCTAAGTAGGATCTGCAATCCTTGAAACATTTGCATCAACAGCATCCCACGGATCTCAATCTATCAACATATCCTCCATCTTTAGCTTCCACATCTCAAAATTATTTCTAGAAAATTTCTCCACCTCTATTCTCCCTAATGAACTTGTCATCTAAAAATTCTTGCAACAAGATCATAAAGTGTCTTCTGCACAAGCTCCCACTCAAATCTAAATTAGTTCAAAAAACCCAACAACCCACAACTAAAACCAAACATGATCAAGCTTCGATACCACTTGTAAGGAAGCTAAGGTAGCAATAAAACTTCCTACACTAATTTTGAGAGGAGAATAATGCAAAAAATTTAAAGACCTTTAACAATTACAAAAACTTAAACACAAATATCATGCATACCACAACACAGTGATTTATGTGGGGAAAACCATTTTGGGAGAAAAATCCCACACTCCAAAAGCTACCCAATATATTATTCAGAAATCACAAAGATTACAATATACTTGCAAAGAAAGCTTGTCATAGGAGTATCACCACCATAGATAAAGAGAACACAACCGCTATTAGACTTTCAAAAAATTTGAAAGTTTCAAGTTAGTTGGTTGAGGAATCTCCATAAAAAGGGAAGAAACTGATAGGGGCATGCAAATTTCTAAGTGAACCTGATGATGAATAAGTTTAACGATTTGGTTCAAATGGGCCTCAAATTTTTGTAAATCGATAAATTGGATTTATAATAAATCAAATGCAAAAAAAGATAAGTGAACCCACAAAATTCAATTTTAAAAGGTTTAGTTTAGATGGAGGCTAGATTCTCACAAAAGGATTACATCAAAAAAAAGTGATTTGAACTGGATTTATAGAAAATGCTAAGTGAACAAGATATGCAGGAAAATCCAACATAACCAATCTATTAACTTTTGAAAGGAGAAGTTCAAATGGAAGCTAGGTTCCTACAAGCTTCAAACTTTCACAAACTTTACAAATTGTCTATGTGACCTAACAAGTCTAGGGAAAGATAAGTGAACTAGTTTTGTGAACTTTCATTGAGTGCAATTCAAACAATAACCATTTTTTTTTGGACAAGGACCTTGCAATATTTTGATGCTAAACCAAACCTTTCAAGGAAAAAATGAATTGGATAATTAACATTTAAAATGTTTAGCTTGCTAAAATTCCAACTTTCTATAAACATTGGATTTTGTGAGAATTTTCAATTGAACCTGAAATGTAAAAGGATTGTAGGAACTAGCCTTTGGACTGGTCAAAGGGGAAAAAGCCACAAGTGATTATCTTCATTACCTTAGTAAATTTGGGAAACTTTCTAAAGGACAAAGACCTAATTTTGGACACTCTAGATAATTATTATAAAATTTTAGCACAAGGCCACCCAAATTTAACACCATCTAGAAAATACATAAATATTTGACTATTGAATTCAAACAAGTAACAAAATTTTGATGTGTTTCTCAAGTTTAAGTAGTTTAGGGGATCTTGTTGAGAATCAAACTGGTAAGAAAATAAATGTGTTAAGGATAGATAATGGAAATGAATTATTCTCTAAGGAGTTTGAAATATTCTACATCACAATAGAACAAAGTGGTTGAGAAGTTGAATAAAACCTTTCTGAATTACATCAAAATTATGTTGAGTAGTGTTGATCTAAGACAATATTTTTTGGGCTGAAATAATAAGTACCACATACTACTTAAAAATAAGTCTCCCACTTCTATGCTAGAAAAGATACACCATACTAAAATTGGATTAGTAGAAAACTTGTTGTAACACATTTAAATGTATTTGATTGTAAGGCATTTGTTCAAGTTCCAAAGGAGAGATAGTCTAAGTTGATTTTCAAGGGAAAAAGTTATGTTTTCATTGGTTATGGTGAGAATGGTCAAGGATACAAAATTTGGAACCTAGAAACACTTAAGTTTCACTACTCAAGGGATGTTTTATTCAAGGAACTTAGAGTCTTATCCAAGGAATAATAGTTAAAGGAGAATGATAGGTAGAAGGTGTATTTTGAATCATTAGAATAGTATAATGTATCCAAATTTGAACATGGAGGACATGATAGTTTGGAAGAATATGACACAAGCACATCTATTCAAAACTTTGAAAAAGAATAGAGTGGAGATATAATAGGAATTTATTGACCAAAGGCTATGAGAAGGTCTACAAGGAAACAAAGATCACCTAATAGGTATATTCCACCATATTTGTGTTACTTTTTCTATTACTTGACTTGATAGTAAACCAAGTTTAATGGAAGATACTCTTAGTTACAAATAAAATAAGTCTTGCAAGAATACCATAGACAAATACATGTTGACATTAAAGTAATACAAGACTTGGGTTTTGGTTGGTCTACCTAAGGACAAGAAGCCCATTGGCTATCTATGGGTGTTCAAGAAGAAATTTAGAGCAGATAGATTACTTTATTGTTACAAAGCATGGTTATTGGAAAAGGGATATTCTTAGCTTGAGGGAATTGACTTCGTTGAGATATTTTCTTTGATAGTTATGTTGATTTATATTAGGACATTGTTGTACATAGTTGTAGCATATGATTTTTAAATAAAGTATATAAATGTTAAGACAATATTCTTGCATGGATAATTAGATGAGAAAATAAAAATGAAATAGATTTAAGGTTCCAAGTTGAAAGGTAATACTAAACTAGTTTGCAAGATAAAAATGGCATTGTATGGATTAAGGTAGTCTCACATATGTAGAACCAAAATTTTGACCTATCTGTGCTATAATTAGGTTTCCGTAGAATTGGTGTTGGTCATTATGTGTATTACAAGTAGGTAAATAATCACAGATTGATTATTATTTATATCTTGATGGTATGTGAGTCAATGGAGATAATAAGACATTAATTTAGGAAACTAAAACTCAGTTGTCTACTAAATTTTATAGGAAATATTTAGGTGCTTCTAAATACATACTTGGTATGGAGAGAGATAAGGATAGGACCAACAAGAAACTATGGCCAAGCTAGATGAAGTGTCTTGAAACTATTTCTTAAGGGTTTGAGATGCAAGATAATAAGACAATAAGTACGCCCCTACTAGCTGGCACAAAATTAAGTTTGAAACAATATTCTAAATTTATGAAGGATTTAAGGGACGTGAGGAATGTTTCATATGTTAGTACAATAGGAATTTTCATGTATGCAATAGTTTGCACAAGACTGAACATTGTCCAAGTAATGGTATTTCTAAGAAATTACATGGCAGGTAAGGACCATTACACATAGGTGAAAGAGTGTTCAAGTGCTTGAAAGGAACCCTAGATTATTTCTTAACTTATCATGGTACTCATGATGTGAGAAATATTGAGTGTACATAGAATTTTAGATTCAGATCGATACAATGACATAGATAAGTAGAGGTCAAAAATTAGTTATGATTTTATTCTATAGTGGATCAAGTAATTAGATGAGCAAGCAACCATATATAGTTGTTATATTCAATACTAAATTATAATATATGGACACAACATATTTTTATAAAGAAGTATATGGTTGAACAGGTTAAGTGATAATATTGTTTTTAAGATTCATATAGTGGTGAAATACAATTCACAAAGTGTAATTTGTCTAGAAATAAATCATGTTTATCATTCTAGAACCAAGCATATTGATGTTCAGTATCATTTTTAGATGGATATGGCTAAGAGTAGGAAAATAGAAAAAATTAGAATATTGATACTCAAGTAAATGTTGGTGTCTTTGATGAAACCTATAAGTATTTCCAAGTCCATGTGGTGTATGAATGAAATGGGGTTATCCCATTTGTAAGCATGAGGTTAATCTCTTGGATTGAATACCATGATCTCTCCCATGGTAAATATCAAGTGGGATAATGTTGGGACTTGGGTAATATTCACCCACAAAGAGTCTTTGTAGGAATATTTTTTTATAGAATATAATGTAATGAAATGTAGTGAATTTTAGGTGTTTTGGCACAACATACATGTTGGTTTATATGTGGTAATATTGTGGAAATAATTTATAGTATAGCATACATGTTCTTTATATGTGGTTGTGTTTTGACAGTAACTACAATTTATTTGGAGAATAACCCATAATCATATATGAAAAATAGTATTGTTGGAAGCATGAATCACAATGTATGAGCACTTATGGTGGGGCTAGAGTTCATGCAACATAATAAAAATAGGATAAGATTTTGGAAGATGAAAAGTGATAGCATAAATAGTTAAAATTTATATTATGTTTGTATGTGCAACTATAAGCATGGAGATAGATGTGGTGGCTATATGGGAAAATATGAAATCATCGATAATGTTAAGAGTGTAACTATTGATTCACACTGTGAAAAATGGCTATGTATATAAGGTGATTATCCACATGGAGACATGATATTTGGTGAAATATTTGGTATGTTACCATAATATGATCAACATATAATTGCATGACTATTGGTATTCCACTAGCTGTTGGATAATTAAACAATTGGGATTCCCATGTTCACATCCATATGTATCATCTTGTATGAAGGTGCCAAGGTTGGATGGTTATATATATTGTGAAGGTCAGTATTAGATTAGACATTATTGGTGTGAAATATTAGAGCAATTTTTTAAAAATATGTTTTAGATTGAGACTCTATAAAAGCTCCTTGTATCAAATATTGGATTATAAATAACATAATTGTGAAACCTTTTGCTGGTGGGTTTTCTCCCACAATGGTTTCCCACATAAATATTTGTCTTGTGTAATCTTGTGTATGCATACTATTCCATTTACTTATATTAACATTGTTAAATATATTTTATAAATATTGTAGTTTCTTTAATCCTAACTTATTATTCATCTACAATAGGGGTATAAATCCCTAAGATTAACCCACCATGGAAAAATTTAATCTATTAAATAATGGAAAGATGTTAGGTGCATGATTCTTTAGATCCTATTCAATTATGATTTATCTCCATAACTATACTAAGGATATTTTCAATATTTTGAAATATGTGTTAAATAAGATCTTCACTATTAAATTATCCAACAAATTTATGTCCTCAATACTAAGTATAGAAAGGAAAAAAAAGAAGGGAATGCATGATATTACCTTCTCATTTAAAGGAATCATTGCAAATAAAACATCTAGTTCCTTACTTATGCTCAAACTAGTCGAATTGAAACAATAACTCATCAAGGATTGTTGGACCAATGACCCAAAAGGCTTCACGGTGGATTGGATTAAGAAGCCATAACCAAAAGATAATTTCATGCATGGAAATCAACAAAACATGGAAAGAAAAAAGTGCCTTACAAATGATGACTTATTTATTTGTAAATCTTTAAGCTTCCCTTAAAACCTCTCTCACCTAGGGGAATATTCTACACAAATTCAATGACCATCTATGAACCAATCAAGATAATGGAAATTTGTATGAGGGAAGACTTGAAGAAAAACTAACAGAAATAGGATAAAAATAATGTGTTTTAGAAGTATCGATAGGACGTTGCAAAAATAGAATATCCCTTTAAAGATATTGTAGACAAAAAATTGGATAAGCTATGGGATGATGAAAATAACTCCCTAATTTTAGATTATGGTGTAATAGATATCAAGGTATCAAGTCTTTCTAGATCCCAAGAGGAGGGACAATCAATCTCTAAAGAGAAAAGTAGTAATGACCCAATCTAGGATATTTTTCTAGCCAAGGTAGAGATTTGTTTAGCTCCAACATCCTTTGAAAATGATCCATGATCAAAACCCACTTATTCATAGTAGGTTTAGCCACCTTAGTTTCCACCCCCACTACTTATCAACCTAAGGCAGATTCAAGCACTATGATGGAATGAATTTAACATTCCAAGTTACCCAAAAAACTCTCCAAAGAGAAATAGAGAGATTTCAAAAAAATGTTTAAATCCACACCAACATAACCATAACTATAATATCACCTCTTCATAGATGATAAGGTGGATGAGAAGGAAAATATCATCATCTTCACAAGTATTAGATGCCATAGGATCAAACAAGAAATCCCCATAGGCTAAAGAAAAGGGATTAATTATTGGTTTGATTTTAGATACTTTGAACAATAAGTAAATGATATTCACACAATAATACATTCCAAATAAATAAATCCTATAATCTTTGATGGCTCAATCAATTACATCCCACCTCTTTCTCCTTCAATTCAATCCTAATGTATTTCCTTCCAATATTATTTCACCAAGTGTTCTTCAATAAGTTTTTTATCCCATGTTTCTCCTATTTCTATTTCCCTTATTTATTTGCCTTAGTTTCATAAAGCACAATTGGGATGTGTTCCATAAAAATAATATTTTTTTCCCAAATCCTTAACTTTAGTTTGTATAGTGAGATAAGTTCCTTGAGGTTGTCATCTCCCAAGTGATGCAATCATCTTTAGATTTCACCATCCTTCTATTCCTTATCATGGCCACATTCTCCCCTTCTACTATTTCATCTACATCATCAAAAACTTAATATTATAAAATCTCTAATTTCATATTCATCCACAAAATGATTGAGCTTTCCAAACTTCCAATTTCTCATGTAAATAGTATTTCCTCTATAATTGATAGTCATGGTTATCATGTAGTCTTTTGATACCTTATCTACACCTTTTATATCCTTTTTTTTAATTCCATTCATCTTCTCAATTACCCCTTTCTAGATCATGGTAAAGGTAGGAGTGAATTCCAAAGCTCCCTCCCCTATCTCTATCCACCATGATGATCTAATTCCCACTATATTGTGTAGTAATCTTGGCACTTACACAATAATTAGGCATGTATCCCTATGTGGTACCATCCAAAATACCCTTTAATTCATCAATTATCTAGATCAACTACACTAATAAATGTAAATGGTTTGGAAAACTTAGGAATCTAAGATAGATAAAATAAAAGGGAAAACAAACCTAGCTTTGGCTCAAAATAATGAGGTCCTAATATAACCCTACCTAGGATTCAATTATGATTTTACATATGATGCCAACTGTAAGAAATCCATAGGTTTTGTAGACACCTCAAAATGTCCTTAATATATCACACATGTTGATGGTGTTTTTATGCACTTCTCAACATAGGTAATGCATAGGTGCATCACCTCTCTTGAAAGACAATCTTCCACAATCAAATTGTAGAACACTATCCCAAGGTCTCTTAGATGTTAGGTTTTGACAGTGCTTGGAATATATCAGTTATTTGATGTGATTTTTCTGGAATCACAAGGCGATCTTACATGAATCAAAGTTGTAGGAGAATTGGGTCTTTGGACGGAGTTCTTCAAATGGGAAATTATTGCACCTTGTTGCAGGTTCGAGCAGTAGTCTTGGACTCCATTGTTTCATCGGATTTGTCTTTATAATGTGCAATGAACCTTAGCATAGATTGTTTCTTAAAAAAAAAGGAAAAAAGGGCGAGGAAGAAGGATGGTTCCTGGACCTGCAACTACTGATGAATAGTGATCATGGAGGTTCCTGTTGTGGACAGTTTCCTTAAATAGGGTTTCACTAAATCTGAATTCTCACAATGTCATGAAATCTATGCTATCTTCTAAGGACTGCAGATATTCATCATTCATTCACCATGTAAATGTGAACAAATACAAAGTTTAAGGAGCAGCTATGAAATTAAAGTCCAGGCTAACTTTACACAGTCACCTACCAGTAGCAAATGACCAAAAGTATGGACTAGGAAAGCATACACACAGCAGAAAACTTCATACCCAAAGAAAACATACTAAATCCACTACAACTAACTAGAGGAAACTAGAACAGAAAAGTAACTTAAAGTAAAGCTTTAATTAAAGGGAGAAGAATCATGAAACATGTGGAGAAACCCAAAAATACACCAGAAAATGACTGTATTTTCTATTATAATTTCTGCAGCATGCCTTTACAACAACTCAACTCTCTTCAAATGAGAGAAGGAGAGCCCTATTATAGTTTTCAAAAAGAAAAATGAGTGGCCAAGATTCGATTATATTTTGTGGCCAGCATTCACTTTACACTAGGGTTTCACCTCCCCCCAAATATACTACATTTATAAAACATTTCTTGTCTTTTCCCAATTTTGACATATAGTGGCAGCATTGTAGCAATTTCATCCTTTTGTTGTTTTCCCTTTGCTACAACTATTCTTTGAGGAATTCTTCATTGATGATAGGGTTGCCTTCGTACTTCTTCAAAGCTGCATATTCTACGAAATTCAAGATCGTTGGCTGGAGCTTATCTACCTCCATGATATCTGATCACAGCACCTAGTAGCTCCATTCCTAGGAATTGTTGACAAGCTTCTTCCAATCATCGTCATACTTAGCAGCGTTGCTTCCGAAAAGCTCTGAGTGGGCGAAGGCTCGAGTGGCGAAACACAAGAAATTTTCGGTAACCTCAGCCGACATCCCATCTTCCATGTTCTTTAAGAAGTGGGGCTTTATGCTCTCTGGATTTATTTCAACAACGGGTAGCTCGTACCCCGTCATTAGCTTGAGGTACCGAGCAAAATCCTCTCTAGACTCCTTGGCCCATTCAATATCTGGTGCTATACGCTCCAGGATCTGCTCCAGCCTTTTCCTCCGATGATCGAAATCTCGCTTCCATACATCCACTAACCAGTGGTCATCATCTTTGAGGGTGAGGTCCTTCTCCCAAACCTCACTTGGCAATGCGAGTATGGCCTCAATTTTTAGGTAGGTTGCTCAGTATTTCCCTGAAAACTCTTCGCAGACCTGCTTTGTACCCTCAAGAGTTCTCTGTACTTCTAAGAACTTATTTATTGTCCGGACAGCCAAGTTGATACCTGTATTTCCCATGTCTAAGACCTACCTGAACCAGCTTTCCGTAGTCTTATCCAAGTTCCTTCTCTTCTCCAATTTATTGATCTTCTCTTGAGATAGCAATTGAGGCGGAGTTGATGATGTAGTGGGATGCTCATCCGGGGATGACCACTGCTAAATATAGGTCATCAAGTCAACCACGTGTTCTTTGAGTTCCTCCTTAGAAATCTTATCCTGTTGGATAAGATGCACCACCATGGCGACCGATTCCTGTAGGTGGTCAACCTTTTTCTCCCTTGTAGCAACTCCCAAGTCAATGGTGGAGACGTTATAAGTTATTCCTTATTCTCCAACCACCGGTGTTGCTATTTTTACCACCCTAGATTCGGAGGCATCCATGGTTACCTTCGATCTGATCTTTGGCTTTTTCTCTTTCTTGGTGCTTATATGTGCTCTGGCTAGTATGGCTTCTAGCCTTGCCTTAGGATCTTTTGGGGTGGGAATCTTTTGCTTCAACTGCCTCTCCAACCAATCGACTATTTGGGGCTCTTCCCTAGGTGGTTCACTTTGATTCCCATTGTCCTCCTTCTCAAGCTCAATGGCTCTGACAACAAGAGCCCTCTTCTCGGTTCCTGCATCTTCTTTCTCCTCATCGGAGTCCTATTAGAGTGTTACACACTTAGTGGGAGACTTGACGCACAATTACTTGTTGGAGGGATCCTCCCTTTCAAAACCCTTTTCTTCTTCATTTTAGCTATGTTCATGTTCCTCGGGTTTCTCTTCTTGCTCATCTTCATGGAGGGATGCTTCCTCATCATGTTCTAGGGTTTGGCCATGCCCTTCAGTTGGAGACCTGCTACCTTCAGTCGTTGGAGCAGCAATTTCCTTTTAATGTGCAAGCCGATCCTCGGCTTCCTTATCCTCAATCTCCTTAAGCTATTTGCCCCACTCTGCATTAAGCTCGAGGTCATTTGTTTCCCTGATTAGTTCAGCGTCCAGCTCCTCACTGCTCTCACTGGAGGATTCGTAGGCCACCTCAGCTATCTCCCAGCATTCAAACAGTGGATGCTCGTGGTATTCAAATTCCTCGTCTTCTAGCCCCTTTGCAGCCTCTAGTTGTCGTTGCTCAAGTTCATTGGATATCTGCATTGTCGCATCCATTCTTGGTGGTTCAGTACGGGGAGGGAGAGCCAGAGCATGGGCCATAGCCTGAGTTATTGCAGCTTGAACTATTGGATTAGTAAGCATCCCCAAAAGCTTGGATGGCACATTTTGCATGTACTTCACAAAGGATTCCGGGAGGCTAAGGGCAGGCATCGTAGCAGCGAAAACAGAGGGAAGGGAAGGAGACATAGAGGAAGAGGAGACTGGCAAGGTCGTGGTAGAGGATGAATCCATGGGAATAATCTGCATGATTGGAGAGGCGGAAGCAAGGTGGACAGAGATGTCCACCGCAGGTGGGGAGGAAGCGGAAATGACAAGCAAAGCATGTGGGACAGTGGCAATAGTAGCAGCAATTACAACGGATGGAGACCTCGGTGGGTCAGATCCTTCTCCTCATTCCCCAAGGAGCAGACCTCTGGGTATCACAGTCGTCTCCGCGGCCCCAATTTTTTTTATTTGTTTCTTTGGTGACTCGCCCTCTGATGCCTTTTGAGCATAATCTTTAGTTTAGGCAGCAGCTCACTGGCTTCTTTTCTCTTTTTGGTTTTGACTAATGGTGGGGTTTTGGATGTTTCCCCAGTTGTAGCGGCAACCACTCCACCATCGGAGCCACTCGGTTCACTTTCTAGCCCTTTAAACATTAAGGCGACTCCTTATTGTTTCAATCGGGCTACCTATTGGTCGATCCACGCCTTTTTTCGGATCTCAACGGGTTTAGTGAGTACGTCAAGGTCATCAACCTCTCGCTCATTCTAGTCAATCATAGACAGTGGAAAATTGGCAACGGCATCATATCTTGAATCGATCATTGTGTCCTCATCCTCCTCAAGCTGGTCAGGAACCAGGCACAAATTTATTCTTTGAACATAAAGGGCAGTCATGCGCATGTAGTGCTACAGCCACACTTCAAGATCATCTTTACAATTAGCCAAAAAATCTTCAACGTTGTGGAGCTAGGCATACTCCCGTCCTAATTCCTTTCTAATATGTCTGTATGGGTCCATTCAGGGCCGAGCTATATATTGTCGGAAATGGTATTCGGCCAACTCCTTTTTTGAGTACCCTGCACACTGGGAGGTATGAATCTTGTACATCCCTTGGCCGAGCCCAATGGGGTAAAGTGTACCCACCAGATGCTTACTACTCAAGATATTATGGATGTGTTGTAGTTGCCAAATCAACTCTAATAGTATAATCCAGTCGTTGTGGTACCGAGGCAGCTTGTTTGGCCTTTCTGTGAATCCCTGGGCCTGAATGTAAGTGAACCTTGGAAATTGTATGTATAGGAAGGCGTATTGACTGAGGAGGGCTCTGGAACTATGGGAAACTCTTCTCTGAAAGTCACCTGCTAGATATTGAATGATTTAGGTGATGAATGCATCATTCACCCTACAATAATCCTTCTTGAATTTTCGGTACTGCAATTGAGGGTATTTATCATAAGGCTTGAGCTCTACCCCCAATGCCTCACTAGGTACTACAGTTAATCCATGATAGTGTCATTGGTTTGTGAAGGAGTATACCAGGTAGGATTTCATGTAGAACTTGGAGGTCTTCTTCGCACTTGTAAACTGTTCGTGGAAGGAGTCACTGATTATCTCTCCCCAATAAGAGGCAGTGTCGTCACCACGGAGAATCTGCTCCACAAAGTAGAACATCCATTCCTGGAAGAAGGCCGCAGCAGGAAGACCCATCACTCGGCTTAGCAAGGTCATGAGGTCATGGTAATCCTCAAAGAAATCACTGTGAAAAAGCTCTTGAGGGAGCTTGTCGGCACTACCCCGCTTGTCCTTCAACCAATACTGATTGATTAGTTTCTTACATTTTAGCGGATCTTGCTCCCATAATTCCTTGCATTCTTCCATGGTGGGGGTCTCCATGCTCTTAAAGGCAGGAATGTGGAAAGTTATTATTATACCCGATAGGGACATATCCGCAAGGATATTCCCATCTTGGTCCACTATAGTTCGAGTCTCAGGTTGATATGCCTCTACGCACGCCATTACCAATTTTTGGGCCACCAAGACCGGCGGGAAGCCTACAGCTTTGGCAATTCTACTGCTCCTTATCAACCTGGCATTTTCTATCTTGGGATTCACCCTGACTCTATGTAAATTCATCAACATCAACTTGATCGATGTTGGTTTCCGTGACATCTCTCCAAAGAGTGGTGATTCTAGATTGTAAGGGCACTCCTTGAAACTTGTACTTCATTTGATTCTTATCCTCCTTGCCTCGGGGTGCCTTGGCTATTCCTTTCCCCTTCTCCTTGGAGGCACCAGAAGTTTCTGCGTTGGATTCAAAAAATCCTGCACAAAAGACATGAATCAGTAACATTAAATATGAAAAAAAAACGGCCCCAAACAAGTCCCTGCACACCAAGGTTAGCTCTGCAATCATTGTTCATATTCGATAATCATATAATATTTGATGAAACATCATTAGAAACAAGGCAGATGACCCGAGTTCCTAGGGTCAGAGTTCCCTTGGAAGAATGTCGTTTGGAAGGGAAAATTAGGTATGGAACTCCCAAAGGTGTTTCCCAGTGTTGGATTTGCTCAATTCAGAGTTGGTGTGAAAGAAAACCCAATTTTAGCAAGTGGGTCAAAGTTCATTTTGGATTTGGAGATCATTTGAGTCCTCAATTAGGAATTCGGGTATCATCTGCAGGAAGGCCGCCTGAAACAGCACAGGGGAGAAGGAACTCCGGGCGCCGAAATCTGGAGCTCGGACCGCCATCATTAGGAAGCAATCACGGGGTAGCCGTTTACAACGGTGAAAAGTAGGCGGCAATCCGAGAGTGGAATTTCGGAGGGTAATCCCTAGAGATGAATTTTAGGATTTTGATAACATGGGGGCAAACAAAGGATCGGGGCCCAGAGGCCCGAAAGATGGACGGGTTTAGTCGTTTGAAATGGCGGTAGCAAAACGGAATTTCGGAGGTAGAATTTCGGGTTTCGAAGTCCGAAAGAAGCTCAGTTTTCAGTTCTCTACTTGGATTTTTGCTCAACGGAAAGGGGATCAAGGTCCGGGAGTTGGAAAGTCCTCCCGGGGTAGCTATTTGGAACGACGAAAGTAACACAGAATTTTGGAGTTCGGGGTCCAGATTTAGCTTAGACTTTAGATTTCGATTCCTTTTTATAAATTCCAATGGACCTTGTGAGCCCGGGGTCCAAGGTCTGGAGGGACTTTCAATTCTGGCCGTTCACAATGGCAAAGTTCACAGGGAATTCTGGGAATGGAATTTCGAGGGTCAAATCCCAGGGACAGTTTGTTCCTTGGCCGATTTTCTATTTTTTGCAAACTTGAAAAGAATTTCATACAGTCGAGGCCTGAGGGTTGGAAAGATGCTCAAGGGAGGCTATTTTAAATGGTAGTGGCGTAACGGAAATCCACGAAGGGAAATCCAGAAGCCGAGGTCCGGGGCAAGCTTGGCCGCTGTCAAATTTGAATTTTAAGTTTAGCATTTTACGAGGACAGCCGCGGGAAGTTCCGGGCCCGAAAGACGCCAACAACTATTATGAAGAACAGCAACGACAGGGTTAAGCTCTAGCATTGAATTTTCGATGATTTTATGTGGTTTTTCGGGATTTTAAGAGGTGGGTTTTTTAGTGGGAGTACTAATCTACCAGATTTTTACCCATTTTTATGATTTTACTTCATTTAACCCAGAATTTGACGAAAAGGAAGACGAGGCACGCAGACGGCAGACGTACCTCAAAATCCTGAAGAGGGTGGTGTTGAACGTGCAGAAAAATGGTCGAACGAGAGCTCGGGTGCGGGGGTGGAGAATGTCGGATGCGGGGAGCTTTGCAAATTTCTCTATCACTTCGGTCGGGTGAAAATGACAGCCAAAAATCCGCTTTAAATAGCCAAAAACGCCATTAATACAGCAAATTAATGCTTCGTACGGTGGTCCGAGAGGTTGGTGAGTTCAAATCTCTCAGGCAGCGGCGGGCGACCCGGAGTCCGGTGGCCGGAAAGACATCCTGTCGTAGCCGCGAAGAACGGCGAAGTTCAAGTGGAATCCCAGACGCGAAAAATCCAAGATCCGGGGTTTGGGGTCTGCAAAAGACGTTGGCTGCCAGGCGCCAGCAGCAGCAAACTCAGAACAGGAATCCGAAGAGGGAAACCCGAGGGTCCGGACCGGAAAGGGGCCAGGGATGTCTGAAGGGCATTTTGACAAAGGAAACTTGAACTGACTTCATATTTAGCATTTTTAAAGAGGTCGAGTTTGGTCAAACTTAATATGTGAATTTGGAAGGTGAGTTGACCTATTAGGGCACAAAAATGGACACGCAAAATGAGGCAAAGCCAAAAAAGACCCGGCAATCAAAAAAAGGGAAGAGAGGGTCCCTGTTCCGAACGGGGCGTGTGTGCAACAGGCACAACAACGCACACTTATTTCACTTATTAACACCATTTTTATCATAATTCACCTATTTCATCCATTTAATTAAATAATGTACAATTATTTAGTTAAATTCACCTTATTCCCCTATTAATTGAATAATTAGTTTTATTTGATTAATTCACCACCTTCATACTAATTCCTCCTCTTTTGATTAAATAATGTCAAATTATTCAATTAAATGCCATTTACCACCTTGATTAAATAATTCATAATTATTTGATTAAAATTCTTAATTATTCCAACTTGCACAATTAAATGTTTTTTTAACTGTTTAATTAACTAATTTTCCTCCAATCCTCCAACTCGCATAAATAATATTCCCATGGAATATTCCCTTTTCAAATAGAAATTCTTCCCTCCACATGAATAATATCTCCAACTTATTTCCTTAAATTTAGGGATATTGTTGAATCTACATGAATTATGGACCCTTGATTAAATCTTTGATCCACACCTTCATGGATTATTGACCATTGATCCAAACTCACATCCTTAATTCAATTTCTCCACTTGATTAGCATTTGAATCCTCACCATTGATCAATATTTCAAAAATCTATAAAAGCCAAGCATTTTACATGAAAAGGGATTTACAACCCTTATGCATCCTTACTCTCTTGAATTGTATAACCATTTTTGAGCAATTTGAGAACCCCTATTTTATAAATCATCAGCATTCATGAACCAAGCTTTTGCAACAACATGGATTAGGAAAATTTGAGCAATCCACATCCATTTCACCCAAAATTTGCACTCAATCCACAAGGGGATTGGAGGTTTGATTTCTATTGTATATAATTATTTAGAATTTATATTTATTACGATGTAGGCGTCTCTCTATTACGATCTTTGGATAGATTAGGAAAAAGAAAAGTATATATATGTTAATATGTTAGAGTATGTGGTGAATATAATAGTTAATACATAAAATAAAATAAAAATATATATAAATATTATTGTGACCAATGTCATCGTATCTAGGTTAACTACACCTGATCCATATGAATTTGAGGCATATTTAACCTGCTAAGCATCAATCCCAATAAGATCATTCACTATAAACAAAGACAAATAAGCCATTAAAACTAACATTCTAAATCATTAAACCTTTACAAACCTCTAATCTAAGACATTCAAACTTATCCTATTGGGGCAGTGGTGCCGCATTGATGTGGAATGGCAACCATTTCCCAATCCCTTGGATAATGATCTTGTTTCAATCGATTCTATTGAAGAGAATTGATGAAAATGATGAGAGATATGTGATAAAACATTATTTAAATGCATAATTAACATGATATATGCTAAGATGATCGATATGGGTGTATGCAAAGCTATTATAAATGTATGCAAGTTTCAAAAGATTAAAATCCTAATTATAAAATATGCTAAATGTATGCACCCATGTTATCATGGAAGCCATTAATGTATGATTTAAGCTAATGATTCAAGTAAATTAAGCTAAAAGGGTGCTAAATAAGTGCTAAATATGAGTGCAAGTGAAAGTGATTTTAAGAGCATAAGATTTCTCTTAAAAGGGATCCATTTGTCTCCAAATAGTGATCTATTTATAGGAAAGCAAATGAGAAATGAAGGGTTAAGATCAAAAAGGCTAATCAATGGTCAAGGATGGAAGAAGTTGGAGGCATGGATCCTGGATTCTCATCAAGGGGTGAGAATCAATGATGAAATTTAATCAAGGGTTCTTATTCCTTCAAACAAACACACTTTTAACCTGTATAAGAGGTCACAAGTTAACTTTCATAAGAAGTTTTGAGTTAACTTACACATGAAGTTTTGTAAGAATATTCCCTTTTTCAAATGAGTGAGGAGAAAAATATTTTTTGGAATATTCTCATGGGTGAGGAAATAGATATTTTGCAAATTAAAACAAAGTTTAATTATGAAAATGGGAAGCCCCTTTTGGAGGAATGTGCAAAGGAAGAATATTCCCTTGCAAGTGGGAGAATTAGTAATTTAATATTTAAAAAAAGTTTTAATTATGCAAATTAGGGGAATTATATGATATTCATTAAATAATTGATTTAATGGAGAACAAATGAAAAAGAAATGGATGAGATTGATTTGATCTATCAATCGTCACAAAGGAAAGGAGGATGAAACATGGATCAAGGATTCTCATCAATGGAAGAGAATCAAAGATCACATGGATCAAGAAAAGATCAAGGGATCACAATCATGCAAACAAACACACTTTGTGAAAACTTTAAAAATTTGTTTCAAAGTTTGTTTGGAGTAATCATTATCTTTCTTTTTTGGAGGAAAATGGGAGAATATTCCCTATGCAAGTTGATGAGAGGGAAATTAGCAATTTAGTTAAATAAAACTAAATTTGAATGTGCAAGATGAGGAATGTGAGTTTATTAATTAAATTATTGATTTATTTAATGAAAAGGAGATGCAAATATGATATTTAATTAAATATTTTAGGTTATTTAATTAAATGAGAGGACTTATGGTTAAAATTAAATAATTTTCATTATTTAATTAAATCGGATGAAATGTCAATGTGAGAGGGGGTGAACTAACCCAATTAGGTCAATTAGATTAATAGGTGAAAATGAGGCATTTAATTAAATAATTTGGATTCTTTAATTAAACAAGTGAAAAGAGGATGAGTTTGAGGATGAAATTATGTTAGGTAGCCAATGTGATCCATTGAGATATTTTGAAGTGTCTACATTTTTCCCCTCTTTAAAGCAATGTACTCATATTGGTTCAAAGACTGATATTGATTTTGATGTTGATGACAATACAGAAATGAATATCGATGATCTCTTTAAGATGATGGTAGCCAAGCTAAAGTTGATTGATCTAATTGATTGATTGATAACATTGTTGAGGATTCACAACAATGCAAGGATTGTGTTGAATAACACAAGGATTGGTAGGGAAAGATATATCCCAATGATGATTGATTTGATAATTTGATCAAGATTTGCTAGCAAGGCTACGAACAAAGTCTGTTAGATGATTTGATATCGATATGATTGAAAGATGGTTGGTTTCCCCCTTAAGAGATCAATCAGAGAATAAATTGTTCTGATCGGGCTCATGATAGATGAAAATTAGACTTATGCTTGAGATGCTTGAAATTTCAGGTTGCTTGTGAATCAAAGAGCTGCAACTTTTCAGTTTGTTGAGCTGAAGATGATAAAGATGCCCCATTGTGTCCCAATGGAAGAGGGATTGTTATCATGATAGCTCAGGTATTGATGTAGATAGATTTCAGGATGTATAGATAGTCATCGGTTATGGGTAGCCTCATCTATATTTTGATATATCACATATATTCAATACTTGGATAGAATTGTTAGTAAAGATAGAAGAATAAGAAGAATAAGATGAATGGATTGACCATTGATTTTGAGATTGATTCAAAAGTCCAACAAGTCCGTGATCCATTGATAATTTATTAGATATGTTGATGAGGTGGATGATTTTCTCATATATTGGGATTGGGATTTTTTTCATTTCTTATTTTTGATATAACACATAGATATGATGCATCAAGGTATTGATAACCGGGATGGTGTTGTATCTAGTGTAATGGAATTTGACTCTGCAAACAAATAGGATAGTTCTTATTTACAACTTGACATATGAAAACCTCATTGGAATGTAAGTTAGAAGCTTAGAATATATCGGATCAAAGCATGCACAATAGTCAACAATGTACTCCAAAAAACATCCCCACACACAACTAAGCAAGTATGCGCCAAGATTATTTTACAAGAATACTCATAAGCACAACAAATAAAAGATAATGATTGATGCCCCATTCCTTTCTCTCTAAATCATTTTGATAGACATCATCGAGAGGTCCTCATAATGGGTCAATAAGATAAATCATAAGAAAATATTAAAGACAAATAATCAATGTTATCCATATCTCTTGTCAGTTTCATATAGCTAAGGTGATTTCTGATACTAATGTCCATCACAGGAAGGATACATCCTAGGACATGTTGATCAGGGGGTTTGATTAGGATGAGGTGTTTGATAATTCATTAATATAAACTTCACTGACACGTTTACCTATGATCTAGACTTTAGATTTTGATAATTAGGTTCTCACTTTATGACTTGTGATACTTGTTTTCTATTTATTTTGCCAAAGGTTGAAGGTGACGATCGATTTATTATGGATGAATTTTATTGCGGGTGAAAGCGAGATGAGATGGGTGGTTTTGGATTTTTTTGGAATATTTTATGTTTTTGGTATTTTTAAATGTTTTGAGGTTGTTTTCGGTCTTTTTGAAAGTTTATATGAATGTTTTGGTTTTCAGTTATTTGAGGCTATTTAGGGTTTTTTGAGATATTTGAATGTTTAGGTATTTTGAATGTTTTCTAATGTTTTTGGGCTTTAATGATATTTGAATGTTTAGGGATTTTTTTATATTTGAATGTTTAGGGATTTTTCGATATGTGAATGTTTTTTGAGTTTTATGGTTTTTGGAATTTTTAGGGGTTTTTGAGAGTTTTGACCAAGAACCTAACCTAAAAGACCTATCCTAGGGGCCTTGGGGGCTTATCAAAGATTAGCCTTGCCTACGTTATACATGCAAAGACCACGTAGTTTGATTGACTTGACTTATTGAAGATGGAGATAAACAATTGATGGAATACCAATTTATTATGATGGACTCCTAAAGGATTGACCTAGGGTGTCTCAGGGCACATCGATGATGGCCTTGCCTACGTTCAAGATCAGAGACCTGCAGTTCGACAAGGTACTATTTTTGGATTTTCATTGTTCAACCTTTTTAGGTATTTTGATGTGTTTTCGATGTTTTGGATTTTGACTTTACAATTTTGTGAATGTTTTTTGATTTTAACTGTATAGGATTTTGATGGATTTTACAAGTGTTTTTGGATTTTCTGATGAATGTTTTATGAATTTTTTTGGGATTTTTGATGAGATTTTGAAGTAAATGATACCTAGATCATGATTTCGGTGTCACATTATGAGATAAAAGACATGGATCAAGATTTATTTGAAAACAAGAGTGCAAGAACCTACACTAGTGTCTAGAAATGTTTCATAATGCAATGGATAAGCAAGATAGGTAATGTATATGCAAAGAGTCTGATAGAGTTTTATCATGCTAGATATGAGCTATGGGACCTCATGAGATAAAATGGTAAAGATCCTATCAAAATATTTTCATGAGTAGAGTTGAATTATACGTCGAATCTTTGTCAAGTTCAAGATAAAGCAAGAAATCTGAATGAATCTGTATTGTATGGATGGAGGGAAGATTGGATTTATCATGAAAAGGATGAGATGCTTCTGTCTGAGAAGGATCATCTAGACACTTGATTCTACTCATGACACCTATTTTCCAATTTTTCATCATAGTACTTTCCCAAAGTGCCACCGTAGTGGTTTTCACTGGAGGAAGATTTTTATTTTTACTTTTTTCTTGATTTTTCGGTTTTTTTTATTTTTTGGAAATTTTACCCTCATGTTGAACCACTTAGTGGTACTGATGTAGAGGCCATTATCATAACGTGCCAATGATATCCTACTTGAAGAAGTCTCTTTTCTAAGATACGAGCACTTGAATGCAACCTTAAAGAACTCTAATTTGTCTTGCTAGTACCAGAATTAACCTTGTCTATGTGTGCACATCGCGATAAAGTGCCTTCAAAATCCTTATGATGAAGGATAGCTTCCAACACATGGTCAATGCGAGAATTGGATATTTTGAGTGGAGTGTATGGTGTCATGAATGAAGGAATATGAGATGGATTGGTTGATGGTTTGGAACATTTGACTCTCCAAACTTGGGAATATGAGCAATGATGAGTGGGGATGGAGGTTTTCATGGAACTAGGACCAATCACTGGATATACTTTGTTCCTTGCTTGAGATGCCTGCTTTTGTATTTGAGGACTCTTTTGATGGATGAACTTCCTCTTTTATTTTTCCCCATAGTTTCTTTGACTAATGGAGTTTTGGAGGGATGTTTCTCTTTATTTTTGTTTGGTATCCATTTGTATTTAATTTGTCCATTTTAATTTGCTACTTCATTTTCTTTCATGATCTTTGTCTTTCTTTGATAGGAATTATTCTTTTTACGATGCCCCCAATTTGAGTATGAGACGATGAGTGAATTCCAACTCAGGATATAGCTAGTTGTATCATTGACAGTATTTTCATAATAAGGATTCTTCATGCCCCATATGTTGATGTTTGTTGTAAACAAGATTTCCCCCAACAATGTGAAGGTATTTTCAATACCTAATCCTTTGCCCTAATAATGTATCCTCTAATCTATAGCCATTGAATATGACTTGTTGTGAACACATGATATTGCTATGGGTTCCTACTATTCAAGAATATGAACTATTTGCTCTAGTTTTATGAAATTGTTTTATGTTTATACTACTTCAAAAGATGTTGATGCTGACTCAAAAGATGTTGACAATGCACAATCACTATAAGAATCAATAATATCGACTGTTGCTTGCTCTTGTGTAGGAATATCAAGAATGGGAGATTATTTTTTTGGATAAAGAATGTCTATATGTCCGTTAGAAAGAAACGACTTAGGGCTGATATTGGGGACATCTTTGGAGTGTAAAATGGTTTGGAAGATGTCCCTCAACTCTTGATGAGACTTTAGGGATAGGGGTTCTTGATCTTGACTCAATTTGGAGTAACTTTTGTTATCCTCAAGAGCCTCCTCTTGACATGATCCTTGGGTGGATGATAGATCATCAGTAAAAGACTCTTCGCAATAGTCGGTAGGTATGGGTGCAACAAAGGATTTTTCTGGCTCATTTGGAACTTCTTCAACATGCCCGATCATTGAGTCATATGCTGAAGAGATATCACAATCCGATACCCACTTGATGTCATTACGGTATAAAATATTGCTAAACACTATTGATGGATTTGGAATTTGTTTTAAACTAGTATCTTGATGTGTGTCTAATTCCTCATGTTGTGATGAATAAATATGTCCCACCATGGTATCACGTGTATGGTTTACATTTTTTGAGGTTGAGGCCTTTCTTGAATCTTTTGCTTTTGTATGATTAGGCATAGGGTTTGTGTAAATTTTTAGATTTTAATTCCTATATTTTTTATCAAAATCAATGTCTCCTCATTCAATAAGAGCTTCTATTAGATGTTTGAGTCTAAAACAATTTTGTGTGTTATGACCTTTGTATCGGTGAAATTCACAAAAATGATCATCTCTATAGCTACAAGGTTTGACTTGTGGCTCTTGATAGTTTGGGAAATATGGGAATGTGATAAGATTAGACTGTATCAACCTTTTCAACACATCCTCCATAGGTTCCCCCAAGTGAGTGAATTGTCATTTAGGAGCACTATTCATTCATTGTTGTCCATGTTGAGTGTTTGCAGTGATGATTGTTATTTGATTGTTCGACGATGATGTGTATGGTTGTTGTGTATTCATGGTTTGGTCATTTGTCTACCTAGGAGTGGTTAAGACCACCTTTGCATCAAGAACAACATCACTAGTAAAAAATTTGTTATTGGCCCAATAGTGGGGCTTGTCATTAAAACTAGTGGTTGACTTTATAGACTTGTATGTTTCCCTGTGAGATTAGGGCTCTCTCGATGTTAAGGGCTCTAGGGACAAGCTCATCATAAGAGGTAATATTGCATTGCATTTTCAAGTGGAAGGATAGATCTGGATCTAGATTTTCTGTGATAATGCCCACTTGTTGTTCATCAGGAAGTGGCCACTTGCTTTTACTAGCTCTTTGCCTCCACCTTTGTAGGAAATTAGCGAAGGATTCTCCTTTTTTTTGTTTGAGATTATACAACTCTTCTATGCTTACATCCATGTCAAGATTGAAGGAGAAGTGATCTATGAATTTGCCAACAATTTCTTGGAAATTTTTGATACCAGTTAAGGCAACTGAGAAAACTAGTTGATGGCTAGGCCTGTCAAGCTTCATGGAAAGAGGCACATCAAGTAAGAATCATTGTAGACTACCTCCATACACATGGCATTGAATTATTTGATGTGATCCATAGGATTTCCCCTCCCTCTATCTTTATCAAATTTGGGAACTTCAAATCCAAGAGGGAAAGGTACCATTGTGATGTTTCGATCAAATGCATAGGGACATAAGTTATGTGTATGGGTCTTCTTTGTCTTTTCCATCTGATGATCATGAATTTCTTATGATAATGCCTTAAGTTGTGCTGCTAGATCATCTTACGGGTTTGGTGGAGGAACATATGTTGGGATAACAGATAGGTTGTATGCAAGATTCTAATCTTATGGGGTGTTGTATGGTGAGTATGGTAGTGTGGGATATTACGAAGGTAATGGTGGTGATGATTTATATGTTCCTAACGTATTTGGATTGAAGATGTTATGTTGAGGGTTATCTCACAAACCTTGTTGTTGTTGGGCATACTGTTGAGCTTGTTGTTGGGCTTGTTGTTGTTGTTGGGCCACAAGGGCTGCTTGTTGGGCTTGTTGTTGTTGTTGTGTTGCTAAGGCTACTTGATGGGCTTGATGTTGTTGTTGTGTTGCTAAGGTTGCTTCTTCTTCTTTTTTTGTTGTTTTTGTGTTGCTAAGGCTGCTTTATATTGTTGTGGTGCTATGAAGGCTGCTTGATGTTGTTGTGCTACTAAGGTTGCTTGTTTTTATTGTTGTCTTACTAAGGCTACCTACTATTTTTGGACGACTCGCTAATAAGCTTGTTTTTCTTGCTATAAAGCTAAGGCATGTGCTTGCAATGTAGGATCGTTTGATTTTTGATACATTTGTGATGGGCTTTGGGTGTTTATTTTTTGCATGGGTTGTGGGTTGTTGATGAGAGGTAGGGGGTTCCCTTGGTTCAACATTCCTTGTAAGATAGTAGATTGGGGTGGAGGAATGTAATTTTGAGGTCCCATTTTATTTTTCATGATGTAGGGGACCAAGGGGAAAGATGATGTTGGTTTCATTTGGTATTTTGATGGTAATGGCATATTCATACCTTGTAACTAATTGAAAGGGTTCCCTTGATTGAAGGGTAAGGGGTTCCCTTTTTGTATTTGAGGTGGGATCAAGGTATTACCTTGGTTGATGGGATTTGTAACCAAGGTGTTGTTTTTATTTGGGTTGATGATAGATGGGGTTGATTTGGATGGTGGATTTACATGAGTAGCTTGGGTAACCACTTGTTTGGATGTGTTGATGGGGTTGTTGGAACCACTTGCTAAGGGTTTCCCTTGCATGCGGGTGTTTTCTTTCCCTTGTCCTATTTGAGGCACTTGTTTCACATTACTTTTTGTAACATTGGGCACACTTGGGGTATTTGGGGTGATGGATGAAGATGGTTGTGCTCGAAATGTCAAGGTCATTATGGCATCATGGAATGTAAGTGGTTTTCCAAATGTTGGTGTCCAACTTATGTTTTGGGGAAGGTTGGCAGTTAATGAAATATTTATGTTGTGAATACCCACATTTGTGTTTGTTCCTATACATGAAATGAGACCAAGGTTGGTTCCAATTCTAGTTGCAAGACTAGATGTTAAGGGTTGAATTGGCACAAGGGATGGAGCTGGTTGATTCGTAGATGAAGTCAAGCCTTGTGTCAATGATTGTGCAATAAAATATGGAGAAATCAAAGCTACATTTTCTAAGGCTTGATGTTCTTGTTTGTACTCCATGATTTCTTGCTTAGTAAGTCCAAATGGGTTGTTCATTAAATCTTCTATCTCATATGGTCCTGATGGAGACGAGGATTGTTGTGATGGGGTAACTTGACTTCTCAAATCAAATTCTTGAGGATTGGGATCACTTGAGGTAAATGTGACTTTGGTTTTCTCCATGATTATCTTGTGTTGTGATCTTGTCTTTACCTTAAATTTTGGGTCACCTATGGGAGAGTTGTATTGAGATTTGTAATGTTTGAACTCTCTAGTTGACTCAAATCTAGGTAGAAGGGACACTCTAAGTCTTTTTGGAACAATGATGATAGTGGGGGATGAAGAGATGAATGATGTGGAGAGTTATTTTTGCAAACATTTTGGGACAACACTTTTGACTTAAGAGTTTGATGTTTGGATAAAGGATGTTGATGAACTTGGAAATCTTTAGGGTAGACTCGTGACCTTCAAGATAAACTAGTTCAAAGATGATAACTAACTCAACTAAGTTCATGGAAAAGGATACATTTCACATACAAAGTAGCTAATTTAGGATTGGTTTGATAGATGTTTAATTCACAAAGTGTTGGTGTATTTAAATTTTTTTATAAAGTTTGGTGAGATGAAGGATGAATTTTGATGAAGGGGTGAGTGAAATATTTGATCCAATGTTGACCTAGAGTGAACTTTTGTTTTCCAAGACCAAGGTAGTGAGAAACATGCTATAACTCTAAAGTTTTCAAATCCTAAAGACCCAATGATTTTGGTAAAGTAGAACTCAAATGTTTTTGGAAATAGGACCCAATGATTTTGACAATAGAACACAACGATTTTGGAACTCAATGATTTTTACAATAGAATTTGGACTCAATGTTTTACAATGTTTTTATTGTCTCAATTTTCTTGTTCTGGGGATTCAAATTTTGAACATACATAAATGTGGGGTGTTCATTTGATTTAATCTTGGATTAATGAAGTTATTTTTACCACAAACACTTGTCTTGATTATGTTTTTCAAATTAAATGTCTATGTCAAAAACATCATAAATTTTAGAATGTCCATTTTGTGAAAAGGATGAAATTCAAGTCATAGTTGCCTATGATAACTTTGGGAAGTATGGATTGAGATATATGTCAAGATATTTAGGAATCTCTAAGGATAGAAATCCTTAGGACAAGCATTAATATCAAGGCTATTTCATAAGGTATCCATACTTAGACCAAAGGGTTTGAAATTTTGAGGAAGATTGTGAATGTTTGTTTGCAATGTTTTGGAACCAAGTAAGGTATTAAATTGACTCTCAAGCATTTACCATCCTAGGCTCGAAAGATACTACTTGCTAAATCCCCACTCGAATTTCTCCAAACACTAAGACAATGCGAACACCTAGAGATTTGGTGACACTAGCTCCCCTCCATGGCACACACTTCTCAAGACCACCAAATCTCAAATCATGAAGATCCTAAGATCCTAAAGATTTATTTGTTTCAACAATGAATAGTACAAATGTGGGGCGGCTTCGGAACGACCGTTCCTGCACCAGCAAGCATGAAGGTTTTTGGCTTCTAAACAATGGTTCTTAATAAGGGCTTTCATTCAAGGTGGCCATACACGTGGCAAGATTAGCTCAAGGTTATGTCAACCAAGAGACCTCCCAGTCTCTTCCTACGAAGATATTTTGATGTATCACACAAATACTAAGGGTGACACTTTTCGGTATGATGCATCCAAACCTATTGTTTATGACTTTCATCACAAACACATTTTTATATAGTGACTTGAAAGAGCTTGGCTTTAGCTCATTATCGCTTGGGTCGTTCCCTCCTTTCAAAGCAGGGAGGAATGCCCTCTAAATATAGCCAATAGAAAGGAAGTACATTTGTAGTTTGATCATCCCAATTCACATGAAGCAAGGAGAGAACACACGCCATGCATTTTCCCTACACTAGCAATGGGTTCATTTTTAATCCAAAATTAAAAGATGTGGGTGCTTATATAAAATGTCAGGGAATTTTTCGGATTCTCAAGATCACCGAGTGGCACGAGAGAAGTGCATACACATTCAATAACAAAAGTGTAAATCACAAAACATAGCAAACACTTGTTAATTTTAACCCCTAAAGCTAATATGACTTCATTTTATGCACCAAACGAAATATTAAGTTGCCTTGTTCAATTTTAAGCCCAAAATAAAATGATGAAATGAGGGTTCAATTTTAGTTCCGTTTGAGCATTCTTTTTAAACCCAAATGAAAATTAGTGTGGTCCTAAAGAATAAAATTAATATCATGATAGATGGGTTATAATTTCCCCAAAAGCATCAAATTCTTGTTACAATTATAAGATTTTAATACAAGGATGCTTCTTCACTTCAACTTTTATCGTCCAACCTACAAACCCTAGTTAGCCTAAAAAAACGTCATTGTATCTGCAAACACAAGGAAAACAAAAATCTAAAGAGAAAATTTTTAAATTGATTAGTTCAAGCCCTCCTAGCACCAAAATTTGACCAATGTCATAATATAGGTCAACTACGCCCGATCCATACAAATTTGAAGCATATTTAACCCACTAAGAATCAATCCCAATAAGATCATTCACTGTAAACAAAGACAAAGAAGCCATTAAAACTAACATTCTAAATCATGAAAGCTTGACAAACCTCTAATCTAAGACATTGAAACTTACCCTATTGGGGGAGCGGTGTCAAATTTATGTGGAATGGTGATCCTTTCCCAATCCCTTGGATAATGAGCTTATTTCAATTGATTCTATTAAAGAGAATCGATGAAACCGATGAAAGATATGTGATTAAACATGATCTAAATGCTAAATTAACATGATATATGCTAAGATATTCTAAATGTATGCAAGCTTCAAAAGATTAAAATCCTAATTTAAAAATATGTTAAATGTATGCACCTATGTTATCATGGAAGCCATTAATGGATGATTTAATTATGCAAGAAGAAATTTTACCCAAAACTTTCAAATTCAAATGTATTATGGGCTCAAGATGACTCCCTCCTTATTATTTGTTACTTGTTGAATTCAGTGCAAAATATGTGATTCGCATGCTAGGGTATTGCATAAAAGGATAAACCCTAATTCACTTTCAAAATTTAAGATCCATCAAGAATCTCTAGTTCCAATCACTGCTTCATCATTTAAAGAGAATCATAACACACTAAGGAGAAGATACTTACACAAAAAACTCCCAAAGGTATCCATAGATACCACTCCATTCAATATAATATATAAAAGGAAAAAAATATAGGTCATAGGTGCATAGGCAATTTATATAATAGAAGGTAATTTCTATAGATTTTGCTTCAAATTCAAAGGTTTAGAATTGAACCGAAGAGAGAATATATCGTCTTGCAATCTATTAGAGAATAATAGTTCCAAATATGATCATAGAGCATCATTCTAGATCATTGAGAGTGGTTCAAAACAAATTACTCTATTATCATAAATGAATCTAACTCCTTGTTCCCTCCTTTGTTAAAATTCAAAAAGATTGTTTTGTATGGTTAATGTATCACCTCATTAATTTTAGTTAATTTATTCATTATTAATCTTATTGATTAGTCCTATATGTACTAAGGCACTTGTTATGATTCATCTCTCAATATATTTGAAAATTTTGAGCAAATGGAGGAAAATAGATGGCCTAAGGTTGTCGCCAAGGAAGTCTTAATTGAGAGAAGGAAGATGTGGATGAAACAAAATTTCAAATGTATGAAAAATGGAATTATCAACTTGAATGCATGTCCACATAATAACAAAGATATAAATTATTTTATATGGATATATTTTGCATGACTTTGTGGGAAAAAGAGTTAGGGAGAAAGAGAAAATGTTAGCTTGATGAATTTAACCCTACATATGATCACCACCAAAAGGCTTACAAGGGAAAATATCACTTGGAGAGAAAATATTCTAATAGTGCAATTGAGAACTATTCATATAATATTTGGTACCAAATACCAAATAAAAGATACCAAAAGATAATGGGAGGAAAGGTTATGTGTCTTTTATATGGTTGAGGCAACAAAATTGGAGAAATACATTATTTTGGAGATTAAAACTTATAGAGATATCCATGCTAATTATAAAGATACTTTTTTTTAATAAAAAGAGTCGAGCCCGTGCTAAGGGGCCAAAGTCTAAGAAAGAAAACAAAAAATTAGTCAAGTCTTCCCAAAGACCTCCAAAAAAGCTCTCATGTCTTCCATAACAAGATCTTTTAATAACTAGGAATAGTCAATAGGTAAGTATCACCAGTCCTCAACACTCCACATCCCCATCTACTCAGAGGCACATTTTTCCAAGCAATCTACCACCTTATTCCATTCCCAATGAATATGGAAAAATGTGGTAGAGTCCAACAACTCACTAAGACTAGAGATTTGCTTGGCCACTAAAGCTAGTTTCTAATTCACTCCATCCCTCTACCGTGTATTCAGCATATTAATCACAATATGTGAGTCCAATTCATAGATGATCCTTCTTTATCCAAGGTAACCACCCCTTTTCAAAGAAAATAGAATAGAAAAAGCTTCTATTTTTTTATTAGTTTGTTGGCCTTTATCACTACAACAGAACAGGAAATTAGCACCTAAAATAGAACCAAATTTTAGTGCATTTGAGTTCATGAATTGGACACTTCTGCCGATGCAAAATGGCATGTTCACTTCGATGGATTTTCCACTGACTTTTGCAATGACTATAGCACCGGATTTAGTGCTAAAAAAGTGGTGCATGCAATAGCGTCGGGAAATAGTGCCTAAATTAGTGCCCAATTTGGCTTCCAATTTTGTTTCCATCTCTGATCCCATTTTTGCTTCTAGGTTTGCTCCCAGGTTTGCTTCCATTTTTGCTTCCAGGTTTGCTTCCAGGTTTGCTTCTAGGTTTTCGTCCAGGTTTGCTTCCAGGTTTGCTTCCAGGTTTGCTTCCAGGTTTTCTTCTAGTTTTGCTTCTTGTTTTGCTTCTAGTTTTTCTTACAAGTTTTCTTCTAGTTTTGCTTCCAGATTTGCTTCCAAGTTTGCTTCTAGTTTTGCTTCTAGTTTTTCTTCCAGGTTTGCTTCCGGTTTTGCTTCCAAGTTTGCTTCCAGTTTTGCTTCTAGGTTTGCTTCTAATTTTTCTTCCAATTTTGCTTCTACTTTTGCTTCTAGTTTTGCTTCTAGTTTTGCTTCCAATTTTGCTTCCAAGTTTTCTTCCAGTTTTGCTTCCAATTTTGCTTCCAATTTTGCTTACGGTTTTGCTTCCAAGTTTACTTATGATTTTGCTTCCAATTTTTCTTCCAAGATTGCTTTTGGTTTGCTTCTAGTTTGGCTTCCATTGTTGCTTCCTTTTTTGCTTCTAAAAATGATTTTTATTTTGCTTCCATTTATTAATTTAATATGTTTTATTTCAATTTAATTAGTTAAATATATCATGCCTCTTAAGTAACTCATATGATTATAGAGTAAGTAAATTAAATACTATTTTTTATTTCAATTTAATTAGTTAAATATATCATGCCTCTTAAGTAACTCATATGATTATAGAGTAAGTAAATTAAATACTATTTTTTATTTCAATTTAATTAGTTAAATATATCATGCCTCTTAAATAACTCATATGATTATAGAGTAATTAATTTAATTATTTAACTCATATGATTAAATAACAAGATAATTATTATAACATGATCACCATCTATAATTAAAATAAGTGAGTCAAATATCTATAATTTAATTGAATTTGACAACATCCATCCTGAGCAGTAAATTAAAATCATCATATGCAATAAATATCCATCCAAAAATCATCGACCACTTTTAATAAATATAAATTTACAAGTCAATACTGATAAGATCATCATTATATATAACTAAAACAAGTGAAAGTCAAATATGCCAGCAGATCAATAACATGTCAAAATGATACATGTCTAACAGTCGACATAAGTCAAAATGATACATGTACAAATGATATAAGTAAAAATGATAAATTATGTAACTCAAATTGATACAAGTCAAGATGATACATGTCCATATGATATAAGTGAAAATGATACATGTCAATATGATACAACTCAATAATATGGTACAGTAGGCCATGAAAATGATACATATGATAGTAACCATGAAAATAGGCATCATAATGATGTATCAGCAATGATCGATGATGTAGTCTATATGATCATGAATGTCGCTAGTTACTACTAGCAACTGTCTCATCATCATCACCATCTTGATCATCATTGTCGTCATCATCATTATCATCGGCCTCGGTGTCTTATGTATCTATGTCATCATCATCCTCTGCCATGTGATATGTACCGACATAACCAATATTTTCTAGATCTATATCATGATGAGAATCATCTTGATCTTCTGGAAGACTCGTGTTCTAATAAAAAAAACATTTAAAATGAAAAGTTATTATTTATTTCATGCAATAATTTATTTTTCTGTTATATATCTAATATACAACATATGAGATGAAACCATAATCATATTACACCGTATCAAAGTGCACATACCATAATAAAATTTCAAAAAAGTTATAGCTAATATGTCATTTAAATGATGTAAAACATGCAAAAATTCTAATAAACGTTAGTAAAGATCATAAAAAAATTGTTATACAATTTAACTATCAACTATAAATTCTATTACATAACCTTAAGTGTCAACCCTCTGCATTTTGTGTTATATATGATTATGTTTGCCTCGAAGACCCTTTGAGAGTTAATTGGTCTCTATATCTTCTTCTCCTATATTTTAGAAATGGATATTTTTCTAGGAAATTTTGGCGTTGTAATATGCTTCAAAGGTCCTTTGAGAATTAACTAGTCTATATGTCCCCGTATTTGAGAGTTAACATTTATGGTTTAGTTTTTTGTTTGTAAGCAAGCTATGACATGCAACAATACTTGAGCATATAGAGAATAGTTCTTCAGGACATTTTGTACTTTGGTTATATTATTTTTAAGTGACCTTTTCATGTATATAATCATATCATGTTCATGTATGTTAATATAAGGTAGCTATGGAGGTAGTTCAAAGAGATGGCCTTGAACTTTTGCCTCATCTTACAAAGTCTGCAAGAACAGGAATAGGGATCGAATTTTGAGAGTCTGGTTTAAGTTTGAATTTAAGAAATTATAAAATTGTGAAGGCTAGAATGGCTTTAATGTATCATTTGGGTTTTAGAATTTGCAGTTACAGATTAGTAACCCGAAAACACATAATTATTCATTGCTCCTTACTGACACTGTGGTTTTTAAGGATAAAGGGCCTGAAAATGCAACCGGGGTTAGCTCCAAAGTATAAATTGGTGTTGCATACTCATTTAACGATGATGATGAAGATTAGGAAGTGAAACAAAAACCTAAGGCTGAGGTAAATGGAGGAGAATCGGGCATCTCCAAGGCAACCTTATGATCTGATAATCAAGAGATTCCTAAACAAGAGCAACACCGACAATGCCAATCAAAACTTGCAAGGCAAAAGAATGAGGAGATTGCAAGAAGATTGGTTGTAGGGGACATTGGTACAAGAGATGGACATGGCTCTTCCAAACCATCCACTAAGATGGTTTCCTACAAAAATGTGAATGATATCCCCATTTCTAGAGAGCTCATGATTTAGGTTGATACAAAAATGATGTTGTTCTAATACCCATATATGGCATCATGGTTCCATTTAATGTAGCCACCATCAAGAGTGTTACAAGCCAATAATATGGAGAGAATTCTTATATAAGGATGATTTTCAATGTTCCAAGTACCAGCTTTAATGCCAACTACATGCCAACATTGAAATTCCTTAGCATTATTTATGTTAAGGAAATTTCCTTTAGATCCAAGGATTCAAAGCACATCAACCATGTCGTACAAATGATTAAATCTCATAAACAATTTGTAGCAATGAAAGAGTCTGAAAAGGCGGAGAGAGCTACACTGGTGACTCGAGAGAAACTTCAGCTTTCAAAAACAAAGCCAATTAGGTTGACAGACTTGTGGATCAGGCTAGCATTTGGTGGAAGAGGAAGAAAAATGACTGGAACTCTAGGGGCCCACCATAATGGATTTCAATATTCAACCATGAGAGTAGAAGAGAGAGTTGATATCATGTATCAAAACATTAAGCATGCATTCTTCCAGCCAACAGAGAAGGAGATGATTACTTTGCTTCATTTTCATTTGCATAACCATATCATGGTGGGAGCCAAGAAGACCAAGGATGTCCAATTTTACGTGGATGTAATGGATGTGGTTCAAACTTTAGGAGGGGAAAGAAGGTCAATGTATGATCCTGATGAAATTGAGGAAGAACCGCAAGAGAGGGACAGGAAAAATAAAATCAATGTAGAGTTTCAAGGATTTGTCAAGCGAGTAAGAGAGCTACAGGAGTGGCCTCATCTAAAAGATTTTGAACTAGAGTTTGATATACCATTTATCAAGCTTGGTTGTCATGGAGTTCCTTTCAAAGCCTCTGATTTTATTATTCCTATGGTAAACTATTTGGTAGAGTTGGTGGAATTACCTTTCTTAGTAAAATCACTATTAGTGAGATTGAGATTGTTAACCTTGAGAGTATAGGAATTGGGAAAAAGGCATTTGATATGGCTATTATTTTGAAAGACTTCAAGCAGGATGTACTCCACATTGATTTCATTCCTCAATATTTGCTTGATGGAATCAAGGAATGGCTAAACTCCATGGATATAAAGTATTATGAAAGTAGAATGAACTTGAACTGGCAGCCAATTTTGAAGACTATTATTGATGATCCAAATAAATTTATTGAAGATGGTGGTTGGGAATTTTTGAATATGGAAGCTATTGATTTTGATTCTAATAATTCAAAAGAGTCAGATCAAGGATATGAACCCTCTGATGTAGAAGAGGAATCAGAATCAAATTTCATGTAGCCACCATCAAGAGTTTTACAAGCCAATAAGATGGAAGGAATTCTTATATAAGGATAATTTTCAATGTTCCAAGTACTAGCTTTAATGCCAACTACATGCCAACATTGAAATTCCCTAGCAGTATTTATGTTATGGAAATTTCCTTTAGATCCAAGGATTCAAAGCACATCAACCATGTGGTACAAATGATTAAATCCCACAGATGATCTATAGCAATGAAAGAGTCTAGAAAGGAAGAGAGAGATACACTGGTGACTCGGGAGAAACTTCAGCTTTCAAAAAAAAGCCAATTAGGCTGGTAGACTTGTGGATAAGGCCAGCATTTGGTGGAAGAGGAAGAAAGATGATTGGAACTCTCGAGGCCCACCATATCCTACAACCTTTCACACTTCCAAGATACTAGAGACTGAAGCAACTCTGGAATTAATCTTATCAACTAAACATACATGTTGAATATGTTCATTGGTCAGAATGAGGTGACACTAGAATTGATTTTAGGCCTACAATAAAATGGATGTGCAAATGACAAAGGTGTCATTTAGATATGTTCATTTTCCTATTTTTTTAAGAAATGTTTCTCTTGGTCTTGATCTTTTTATAGTGAAGCTCCAAGGAAACAACCACCTATTATTTTAATGCAATATTCAATACATTTCTTATGATTCAAGAAGTTGAAAAGAAGCCCATGAAATTTTATTTCTCCTGAATCTCAATTCTTGATAAGATCACAACTTGTGAAGTGACAATA
This sequence comes from Sequoiadendron giganteum, assembly GCA_007115665.2. Taxonomy (NCBI): domain Eukaryota; kingdom Viridiplantae; phylum Streptophyta; class Pinopsida; order Cupressales; family Cupressaceae; genus Sequoiadendron; species Sequoiadendron giganteum. The sequence goes on from CM021106.1 coordinate 493,361,752, forward strand.
AAAATATTACCATTCTTGAATTTGAATCCACAAAATGGTTTTAGTAAAGAACTTAGTAAGACATATAAACACCAAAACACAAGATTAAAACTCATATATTGAAACTCATAAATCTAACTCAGTCCAAAAATAAATAAAAGGAGTGGGGAATGACCACAGTAAAACAAAAAAATGCATACGAAAGTATACACATGAATAAAACATAGATACACAATGAAAAAACAAAGAAGGGAAACTCGCAGGCAACATAGACATATAGCAGAGAGAAACTACATAAATTGTACCATTATGGAAATCAATGTAATATGATATGATGATCCAAAACCAGGCCCTGGTTTCCCTTATTATACGAGAAGCGACAAGCTACATTCCCATTCATGAAAATTGTGTCTTTTCCTAACGCTAACTAATTGTGATGTGTTAAACATAAGAAAATTAACTTAATGAAACAATAGTAGCTACCAACACGTGCTCTGTTAGTCTTTATAGAGAACTCGTGACTTGTTAGGATGTGGCAGGATTCTCTTCTCCATGATGAAGTGCCTAATCATCCTACGTGTCTTGATGCAAAGTTTCTTTCTCCACACTCAGGGCCCTTCCATTTCTAGTAATGAACAGGTGCATTTCTGACATATGCTTGATGTAATCCTCTCTGATGTGAATTTTAGTGTTTGACAATGAATCCCTCATATTGTACTCTAGATGAATGATTCCTTTAAGTTGTTTATGAGCGTTATCCAATACCTTTTCCTCATCATTGATTATCTCAAGTGCTTGTGGTAATATCTCAAACAACTCATCCTTCCATTGATCCTTTTCTTTAAGTCCCCCATCATAAAAGAACATAGGAAATGAGATATCTAATGGTTTCTTGAAGTCATCGAGATCAGCCTTGATTCTAATATGAAAATCCTCATGTCAATTGACTAATTCATTATATTTATGGAGTATTTGTTCATCCATGACTTCCATCCTGACCAATTCTTCTTTCTTTTCTTCCACCCTTTCCTATAGCTTCCCATGTTCTTGATAAGTTGAGTGTAGCTTTTCAAAGAGGTCCCAATACTGATCAACCTGATTTATTACTTTCTGAAATCTCCTTTTGATCATCTCAAAAGCCATCTCAAATTTAGTAGTTTTGTTTTTTGTCTCCAATTCATTGTATTTCTTCTGAGATTTCTCATGACACAGCTTCCAATATATAACATCTGCCATTGCATCCAACACTTTCTTTTCACAATCCACCCATGGAGAAAACAACTCTAATGATGAAGAAGAAGAGGCCGATTTGTCTTTGTAACTAGCTACCTCCTTCCTTAGCTTTTCATTATCCTTCACCAACTTTTCAATTTGGGCTTTATTGAATTTTTCTACATTATGTTCAATTTTGTAGTTTCAATGGGATTAGTATCCCCAACTCTATGCACTATGAGATGTCCAAATACCTAACTTGGATTGTTGATAATAGTGGGTCTCTTATCTTGAGGGTATAGTGACCAAATCAACAATGTAGATTCATCTGGGTTGTTACCTAATCCTAAATACATTTTATCACTAGCTTCTTCAATTAGATGCGGTGTTTTATCCCCTCTCTTCTTGAAGCTATCAAACACTATAGCAGAACTAATATCCCAACCAAGAAAAAGTAAGACCCCAGCTTCTTGAAGTAGTTCTCTTCCTCTCTCAGGTGTAATGAATTCTAGCTCCTTATCTACTTCTTTCCTTAACTCTTCTAAGGCAATTACCTCTTGCTTAGGATTGAAATCCTTCCTTCTTTTCCTCACTATTCTACCCTTGTGCTCATAAACAAATGACTTGAATTCCAAAGTTTTGACAAAATCACTATTTGAAAAAAATTCTTGTCCGACCCTAACTCTCACATCATCAAAAAGTTCATTCGATGTTTCAAACCTAACAATGTTTTGTTCTTTGGGTGGCTCATATTTTGTGACAACTGGTGCACTTATCTGTTCAATTTCATCTTCCTCCTCGTCACTATCTTGTTCATCCCGTTCTCCACTTATGTCGTTATCAACAGAAATACTAACCTCTGGAGTGGGTTGTGAGGGTATGTAACTAAGGGGTTTCATCTCCTCAGCATGCATTCTAGAGCTAGTTTCCACATGTGCCTCAAAGATCATAGAAGGCACATCTCTGGTTAGTTATTCTTCATGATTGATCAATTGTTCAACCCTTTCTAGATGATCATGTATATGATTGAATGCCCTTATATATGAAGGATTTTTTTCCTTTTCCAATCCTCAGCTATCACGACCTTATTGTATTTGGCAATCCTTTGTATTGTTATAATTTTATTACAATTTTTTATTACATCATTCACAGAGAATCAATGCACATACTCAGATAGCCCTTGTGAAAACCTTTCTCTATTGATAAAATTTTATGAATCAAAGCTCTTTCTTTCATTTCCCAATAGCAGACTATGATGTGCCAATTTCTTGTCAATCTCATCATACCCTTCACTAGAGATAACTATAAAGTCCTCAAAGCATAGTGTACTTGGCATAATTGATTGCTTGTTGTGACCCTTAAGATGCTTAGCATCTAATTTAGCTAATTTCCTTACAATTTGTAAATAAGCTACTCTATCTAGAACAATCTTTGGTAACAAGTATGTAGCTCCTTCAAACTCGTATGCTCTAATTACAATGCAGTCATAATAAGTATACCAATCTTCCCAATTGTGATTCACTGTCCATATGGGATCCTTTTCCTTATGTCTAAGGAACCTTTGTACCAAAAGAGACAAGTTATAATCACATGGATATCCTAACAATTTCAGCAAGGGTTTAACAAAATATTCTTCAAAATACAAATAATGGGATCTTTCACTTTTGTCATCCCATATTGATGTCCACATCTGAATTGGTTTTAAGTTACCATCCTCATCCATGTCTCTTATCCTTATCTCCTCTCCCCAAAACCCTCTAGCTTTCCCTTCATACAAAATAAAATGCATGAACAAAGAATAATGCTTGAAATTAATGTATTCACTATTGTTTTTTAATTTTCTCCAATCCTTGATTTAAAATATTGGCTAGGTAGCCAGCATAATCAAATGACCTTGTGTCTCTACTTTGCACATCTACTGCTAACACCATCGAGGCTAATGGAATAAGATGTGGGACCTCCACTCCCAATACTTATCCTACAGTATAGTATGTGTACTAAAAGTATTGCTCGACAATTCCCCATGAAAGGGAGGATGCTCATTGTGAGAAAATTTTCTAAGTTGATTTCCATCTTCTTTGGGCCTATGTAGGGGAAACTTCCATCTTTTGTAACTAGTATCCATGTGGTGGTATTCTGTTATTAGGTCCTTCACTATGAATGAGAGGTGCATACTGCAATCTAATTAGAAAACAATAAAAATAAAGTCTTTGGAGATGATAATGAACTCAGACCCATCATGTAGCTGAATTGATTGTCTCCTAGGGTTATATTTGTTAGCTAGTGCTTTGATCAATTCCATGTTGATAAATACATTAGGCACAACTAGTTTTCATAGGTCCATTCTCCAAGGATTACACATAGGTTGGAACCTTTAATATTTTATGTAGTGATACATGAAAAATTCATACCCTCTTTGTGGTGTCCAAACATCCCCTAGATCTTTTTGTTTATCGCATAGTTTTTCCATGGAAGGATTTAACTGTGCACTCCTCTTAGGCCTCGGCCATGACCTAGGACACTGGTCTATTAGATCTTGATTCAATAGTTTGGCCTTTGTTTTTTTGTTTTTAGTCTTTGGTGTCCCAGAGCTTTCCTCCATTGTTGTGAGAACCCTAGCTTCTTCTTACAGTTCTTTTTATTTCTAAAAAAACTTCTAATTGGGATTGGTATAATTACTTGTGTCAACTTGCTTTCATCGACCTTCCTTTTCTCCACTTCCACTTTCTATGAGCTTCTTCAATTTTTATGACAAAAATGTGATCAATCTGAGGTATATTTTTCTTGACTCTGGTTCATTAATGTCCCACTTTCTCTCAATCTTGTCATCGGGGAGAATATTTAATTTGAATATATCCTTGATATCTCGGGTTGTCAAATCACTCAAAATCAATCATTATCATTGTATCAATGGAACCACGATTTTACTCTGGCCGATATCCATATTTCCCATCGAAGTGAACATATTTCATTGTTTTTCCTTCAGGGCATCGGTGGGATATCAAATGATGTCTCCCCGATACCCCTTAGTCTCTCTGATATCATAACTTAGGCGTGTAATTAATCACTTATGACATTCTTTGTGTTATCAACTCATCAGGGCAGCTTTGTTTATATTCTTTGTAGCAATTGTTCCTCCCGATAGCCTTTTCTTCTATCAGTTCATCATTGTATTGGGGAAACCGTGCTTTTTTGTCAGCTCGATAGGTTTGTGTCTCACCAATACCACTGTGTACTTTATTAATAACTATCTTCATCATGTCAATGTATCGATCCATCGGTAAGACAACATGTCATATTTCCCCAATATACTTTGGTGTATCTGATATGATTTTCTCGGGCTATTGGGGAGACAACAAGATTTGTTCTAGCAATATTTGTTTCTTACTCCGATGAATCAAACCTTGTTATCTCTGTATTCCTTGTTGACTTGCTCATTTGGTCACCAATCACTTAATTCATTAGCAACTTATCTTTATTGGACCCCTTGCATAGGTTTGTCAGTCGTTCAGTGTTATATCGCCCCATTTAATTTTTCATAAGTCAGGCTCATTATTATTTTTTAGTTGATTATGTCATCCGCCTCATGGGTTATAATCCTGTTAGCCTAGTCATGGCCCCGCTTTTAAAACTAACATTAATTGCATGTGCAGAAATCCTTCCCATCTGATTTAAAGGTCGTATCTCAACCATTTCTCGGAAACCTCGCGGGACTTGAATATTGATCTCTGAAATGATGCGAGGTTGGCGAATGTTTGACACGTGTGCACCCGCAGTGTTGAAGGTAAATCTTGGTCGTATATTGCACACCTCGCACGAATTAGACAACTACTCTCTAAAAGCTTGTGAGGTATGTAAATGATTGACACATGGACTATTTTGTTCACTTGGGAAAGGAGGTGGAGCCCATGGGAGAGGATGATATGGTCTCCAGTTAGCAAGCTTTCATTGGCTGATGAGGTAATGAATGAATACAAATAAAATTCAAACCATGTTGACTTGATCTTGACCGTTCTCTATGCCATCTTGGAAAGAGATCGATGGTTTCTATTCAAAATTGGATGCACAGATAATTGAACTGTTTGCTTCACGTGAGCGAGCAATAATGGTAGACAAGACACCTGCAATAGCTATTTTTTTGACATTAAAGAACATAACAACTTATTTTCCTCACACAATTTAGGATTACAAGTAAATTCAAAGCCTTCAAGAGATCGTGTGAAGTATTTCAAGCTACAACTCGAACAAATTACGGTTTCTTATGAACGAAAAAGTCGTAAGTCAAATTGTAAGCTTTATCTTTTAAACAATCTTGATTTAAGGCAAGTTTTTGCTTCTTTCTTTTAAATTGGATTAGCTTCCATGTTTTAATTGCTTTTTTTTGCTTTAAAATTATGCATAAGTGTGGTCTTCTACTATGCTTCAAAATTTGTATATCCAATTTGCAGTAGTTGTTAATTAAGCACTAGGTATTGAGCTATCCTATGTCAAAACCCTAGCCTACTTTGAACCTACCTAATTTTCCATGGCTCCCAAAGCCCAAGGGTCTAGTTTTGAAACCCCAACTAGGTTGCTTTCTTAGGATATTGTTGACCAGCTCAAACCATCAACAAGTAAGAAAGCTCAGGGGTAGGTAATATTTTATGGTCCTAAGATTTATGAGGGGTTGTTGGATAAGAAACATTGTATCAAGGATGCTAAAACACCTTTCACTGGATGGCACATGTTCAAGAATTGGTTCAGAAATAGAAATTATGGAATTCCCATTTGCAATACTTGGAGATTAGACATGGGAAAAATTATGGTCCCAAATGTCTATATGGATGTGGACTTGCTGAAAGATATTGCAGTAAGGTATGGCCCTATTTCTAGGGTAATTAGGGCATTTGATGGTGCTGAGATGATCAGGATTACTAGAGAATAAATTGTTGAAGTCTTTGACTTGTCTAAGTATAATGAAGACATGATCCCTATTGACCTGGATGTTTTCAGGAAAGAGTATGAAAATACCAAGGTCTTGTTCAGAACCACAATGCTGCCAATACATACTGCTACCATAGGATATGGAAAAAATAAGAGACAAATAAATATTGGCAAAGATGAGAGGGAACCTTTCCCTATGAAATACTTTGCTAACTACTTTAAGAAGACCTTCTATTCCTTATGCCAAATCATTGGTTTTGATCCACCAAAAACTATGCCAAAAGAATATATGTACATGGCAGGACATATCCAGCACGGAGCTTTCAACGTGGTCTATGATTATGCTACTTACTTGGCAAAGCATATGCACAAGGTTTTGGTTTCTCTTAAGGAAGGAAAGAATTGGGTTCAATTCTGGTGTTACGCCCTATTGTTGATGGTTAAAATGACACAAACAACATTAAAACATAATATTTCTACTCTATTTCTCCTGAAAAAGAAAGACTACATGTAGTGGCCTAACTCCCAAGGTCCTGGTAGTTGGTTCTCAACTGTCTGATGTCACTCAATTGGTTCATGCAACTGTAATATTCAAGGGGCTTGTGCTGGTAACAAAGGATTCAAGCTATGACTCTCTTTATCAAAATAGTTCCTGTAAATCAGTGGGTTTTAAATAAAAGAAAAAGATAGATCCAAGGGGTAAATCAGCAAGTATGAATTAAATTTATCTATTTTAACAATGAATGTTTTCTTAACCGATCACAAAAACCATAGCATGACACAACCCACAGTATGACTGTACCATTGTATACATCTTAGGTGCTTAATTCAATTCCACTATTTGCATATCACAAGTATTTCCAAGATTTTCAAAACAACACACATTCATTCATCATCAAAACTATAGATCAACAGACTTCAATAACTTTAATTCAATGACAACTTAACAAGATAATCTTTAAACCTTGTTTCTTCAAATGACTTTCATCACATAAGAAACTATCATGCTTCAGCACAATCACTGGCATTCATGTGGATTATAACTCATTAACCTTATCAAACAACACAATTTAATGTAAACTCCATATTTAGTAAACCTGCAATTCTATTAACTGTCAAAAGATCTAGTACAATGTATCTCTGCAAAACTCTCTAAAATTCTATCTCCTAGCACTAGGTAAGCCAATCCAATTCTCAATTAGCTGACCCTTGCAATGTGATACCCATCTGGTATTTATAGATATACAAAAGAAGTTCGAACTTCACTTCTATCTTAGGCTTTCCACCTTTTTAGGAACAATCAACTTTCTTGGAAACTCGGATCAACTTTGATCTTGAGTTCTTACATTATGCATTCAGTTTGATCTAACAATAGAAGATAGAAATAGAAGAAAAGAAGTCATGCACCCTTAAGACTGTCAGTGTTGCATGAATGCAACATGCAAGGAAGAAGATCATCATGCGACATGCAACCATGCATGCAAGATTTCTATGCATGTGAAGTTGGATCCTCTATGAACTCATGATAACTGGTGAAGACTTGTTGTAGCATATCCATATCTGTCCCATCAATCCAGTCATCTTCAAATTTGATGTGATCCAACTCAACTACAGCAAACTCTTTCATACTTTTTACCTTGATCAATTCTCTCCCTGTAGCTTTTATTTCTTCTTTGACTTCTACAAGTTGATCTATCACCAAGTCTCCTCCATCATCTTTCTCCTACAAGCAAACCTCTAATTAGACCTATAGATAAATCATCATAAAACATGCCTTTAAAACCTACCTATTACACATACATCAGAGTCGGAACTAGACAGAAGCTCAAAACAATCTCTTTTACAAAACTGGCGGACTCGGAGCAAAACCCGATATAGGAACTTCACTTAATAACAAACGGGCTTGGAGTCGGAGTCGGGAAGGTTATTGGAACTGGGATCGGAACAAAAATCGGATTTGGTTTTCTTCAAATTTTACTTTTTCTCATATTCTATTTCCATTCTGTCTCTGCCTCCGATTTGATCATCGTTACTTTGAAGAAAGACTTTCCATTATATACGGAGTCAAACCTGTGATGAAAATGGAACTGATAACCTTCGCAAACAAAATTCTTAAATTCAAGATCAATTCTGATCCCATCTCCACCAGTTATCCTATACTTCAAGGAAAACCTTTTAAAACTCGAAATCAGAAACAGGATGGAAACAAAATTGATAACCTTTGTAAAACAAAACTCTTATGTCCATAATCCATTCCAATCCCGCCTCCGCCTATGCTAATCATGACATCATCAAATTTATTCATTTTCAACATAACTTCATGATTAAAACCTAGGTCACTATAAAATGGCAAAGGAGCTTTAAAAATACCATACTCATATGACCATGGGGAATCAATGGCACTTCTAAGATATCATTTTTTAATCATTTAAAGTAATTGCAGAGACCAACGAAACCCTAATCTAACAAACCTAATAAAACTAGGGCATGGGTTTAAAACCCTGCCATTCTACCAAACGACAAAACCCTAATTTAAATAATAAATCTAATCTACCCTAACTCATTGTAAAATCTCTAATCTACCTCACTGTAGATTCTTAATCTAACAAACACCATTAAAAACCTTTAATCTAATCTAATCTACTACAAATCAAAAACGACACGACGCAATCACGATTAAGACGTGAAAGCGATGGTGTCTAAAAATAGAAAGAAATGACACGATAAAACAAAAAAAACAAAGATTAAAGCAAAACAAACAAGCCAAAACAAGAACCCACTCATTCAATCACATTGATGATCATAGAATTGCTTTAAAACATAATGATTGAACACGCGAGCAGATATAAAGCAAAACACAACGAACACAACTGTAGATAAACAAACGAACAACAAAGATAAAAGGCCTACCTCAAACGTAAACAAACCTGCGCTAACTTTCTGAATCGATTTGCACACAATATCCCTTCTCTATCTCGATCAATTTGCTCAAACGAACTCTGCTATTGCTCTTCGCACTCTCAGACTTCTAATAATAACAATAATGATCAGCTTGAACCCTTAATAAAGGAAAATATTTGAATTTCTACCTACACCGGCAACCACCATTAATGCATTAAAACACAGTAAAGGCAGAGTCGAAACTGTAAGAGAACGAACACTGGTTTGCAGTGCAACTTTAGTCAAAAAAGTCAACGACAAAAATTGGCGGGGGCGGAACTAAAATGGAAATAGGATCTTAAACTTATAAAATTTCCAAACCTTATTCCCATTCCGGCCCCGCGTCCGACAACTAAAAATAAATAAAAATCAAAAACAAAAAGTTAAGTAAAAGACCAACCTAATAAAACAAAACACAAAAATCGAGACAAAACAAACATTAAAAAGTAGCGGAGGCGGGATCAGAATAGAATTTGATTTTGCAAATTTTGATAACAACCATCCCAATTCCCACTCCGGCTCCACTTCTGCTAAAGACCAAAAACAAAGGCAAAGAAAAGACTGTCGGGATAGAACCAAAAACAAGCCTCAAAAGAACTTTCAGAACCCGATTCAACTCCGGTTCCGATTCCGACAGAGAAACCAAAGAAAAACAAAGTATTGGAAAAACTAGACTCCAAACTTTGTTTCAAAAACAACTAAGTACAAAAAATACAAAGGGGGACCCATTTTGACCAAGGCAAAAGATGGGGTGGTTATGCAAGGCATAATAAATAGTGACTCGGCTGGGAAAATGGTTTACCTATTTGCAAAATACCCAAAGAAAATTTTAGTCACCCAAAAACTACTTGGCTTATAAACACCTTACCTTGAATGAGATCAGATATTTGTAGGATAATCTTGAGTTTGAATCTCAGATGTTATGTGCTCATGAGTTATTTTTGAATCTGAGTGTGTGCCTATATTGTGCATCATTCTTTGTAGATACTTTCTCTGCTTGTAAACAACTATACCTAAGTTTCAAGCTACATAAGTTGAGTCTTTTAACTATCATGCAGTAAAATCCTGGGTATTGCTCCGCTGCCAGACAGGCATCCATAGCCCCGACGGAGATACCTCTAGTCCTCTCAAAGCATTGCTCTACTGCCAGACAGGCATCCATAGCCCCAATAGAGATACTTGGTTACCCACTTGATATTGAGCTTGCTTTTCTTTCTTTCTTTCTCTTTTTTTTTTTTTTATGGATGGAAATTCTTTTATGCATCTCTCAATACTCAGATTCAATGAACCTAAAATGTGGGTTGAGTACTACAATAGATTTCATGATAGTTTTGGAATCTGATTTTTCACTTGAAACATAGATAGAGTCATTCTAAAACAAATAGGTAATTACTCATGCAGATGTTTTTTTTTTTTTTTAAATTTGGTGACATATCTTTGATCACAATTCATGAGGTATTCACATTTACATCTTCTATCCTTAATAACTTTTCTAACCCAAACTAGAATGATCATAAAACATAAGTTTTAGAATGAAATCCTTTTCAATGATTATAATGAGAATACCTAAACCAATTTCTCTCCTAGTACCAATAGTATACTTTGAATAACAACCCCCTAACTTGAGATGAGCAAAATAAGAATCCCCAATGAAACAAGACAAAACAAAACAAACAAACAAAACAAAGAAAGAAAACAAAACAAGCAAAACAAAAACTAAAAAACTAAAAACTAAAAACGAAAACTTAATTACATATGATACAATATAGTACATTCATTTTCAAAACACCAGACTTTCTATGCACCAAAATAGTGTATGAGAAACTGACCATTAACTAGTAATGGAACAGGCTTTCCTGCTAATGTACTCAAACGAAAGGCATTCTCCCCTAAGATTTTAGCTATTTGGTAGGGACCTAACCAAAGTCTATCGAATTTCTGATGGTCTCCCTTCCTTTCTCTAGCCTTATCCCATAATAGCACAAGGTCTGATATTCTAAAAGCTTTCACTTTGGCTCTTTTGTCAAACTAGCACTTGACAACAGCCTGATGTTTAGAGAATTGCTGCAAAGCAGCATCTCTTTGTTCTTCTATGTTCAATAAGTTAAGCAGTCTAACCTCAATCCTATCATCTCTATTATAAAACTCCTGCATAAATTTCAGAACAGGTATTTGTAAATGTATGGGGAAGATTGGATCTTGGCCATAAACTAACTTAAAAGGTGAATTACCTAGGGCTGCTTTAATTCTGGTTCGATTTGTCCATAAGGAAAATCTCAGCTGGGTATGCCATTCCCTAGGGTTACTTGCTAACAACTTTTTTATTACTTCCAATAAATTCTTATTTGTGGACTCAGCCACTCCATTCCCCTGAGGGTAATAATTGGAAGAATATTTTAACACAATCTTATTCTCATAAGCCCATGAAATAAATTCAGCAGAGGAAAAAGTAGGCCCGTTATCACATACTAGAGCAAACAGAACTCCAAACCTGGTTGTGATGTTCTCTGTCAGAAATTTAATGACCACCTCCGTGGTGCTATTTTTGCAAGGCAATGCCTCTGTCCAACATGTGCAATAATCCATCGTAGTCAATATGAATTTGTGATCTGTAGAAGAATTTGGATTAATCACACCTACAAAATCAAGTGCCCATTGGGAAAATGGCCTTACCTCATATACTGGTTGTAGGGGCATTGCAGGATTTCTTTCTCTAGGTGCAGAAATTTGACATATATGACAAGTCCCACAATGTTGGTGTGCATCTCTAAACACATATGGTCAATAATAGCCTGATCTTAAAATCTGATGTGCCAAAGCATCAGCTGATCCATGTCCTATTCCATGCTTTCCATGAAATTCATTTATAGCATGCTTTGCTTCTTGTTGATCCAGACAACGCAGATAGATTCTTTGGAAATTCTTCCTGTAGATTGATCCCCCTTTTAGCATGTAATGAGTGCTTTTCATTCTCAGTTCTCTTCTTTGAGTAGCATTCATCCCTTCTAGACATTTATTGTTAAGGAGGAAAAAGACTAAATCTGTATACCAGGGATCTTTTGTGAATGATTGCACAGTGTATTGTTGGCAAGTTATACTTCTGTCCACTTCAGCCATTGCCTTTGACAAACCTTGACCTCTTACAAGTTTCATTGGGTGTATCTCCAAGTCAAACTCTTGTAATATTGTCATCCATTTCCCTCTTCTTTCCCCTAATTCACTCTGCATTAGGAGAGATTTCACAGTGGCATCTGGAACTATAGCCACCACTTGACTTCGGATTATGTAGTGTTTGAATTTTTTCACTGCTTGCACCAATGCAAAAGCCTGTTTTTCTATTGATGAATATCTTACCTTTGCATTCTTAAACGGAGAGCTCATAAAAGCAATAGGCCTCTCCTCATTCTCTTCTCTTCTCTGTGTCAAGACTACTGCACATGAATGTTTAGAAGCAAAAGAATATATGTAAAAGGGTTTTAGATAATCTGGGTTTGTTAAAACAGGTGCCTCAGATATAGCTTGTTTAATCTATATGAAAGCAGATTTAGCCTCTTCACTCCATTCAATTTTCGCATCCTTCTTCATCATTTCATTAAGTGGTTTAACAATTTCTGCAAACCCTGTTATAAACTTCCTGAAAAAATTAACCCTTCCAAAGAAAGATCTCATCTCCTTCTTACTTCCTAGCCTTGTCAACTTCAAAATGGCTTCTACTCGATCAGGATCTATGGAAATTCCGTCCTCTGATATAATGTGACCCAAGAGCTTCCCTTCAGAAACTCCAAATACACATTTCTTTGGATTGAGAGAGACACCCTAACTAATACATTTCTTCAGTACTTTCTTTAAATCAGCAGCATAATCTTCTCTACTCTTAGAGAAGATGGTCAGATCATCAACATAGATGATTATACACTTTCCTATTAGGTCTTTAAATGCTACATCCATAGCTCTTTGAAAAGTAGCACCAGCATTGATTAGACCGAATGGCATCCTCCTGTAGGAAAATGTGCCCCACTTTGTAGTGAAAGCAGTCTTCATCCTATCCTCATGACTTACCAGTACTTGATTGTATCCTGAATATCCATCCAAGAAAGACATCATTTGAGATCCATTAACTGTTTGCAATACTTCATCAAGAGAAGGTAATGGATAATTGTCCTTCTCAGAGGCTTTGTTTAAATTTCTGAAATCCACACATAACCTTATTTCCCCATTCTTCTTCCTCACAGGAACTAGATTAGCCACCCATGTAGAGTGTCTAACTGGAAAAATTATTCTTGCAGCCAAAAGCTTCTGTACTTCTCTCTGGATCAGAGGCTCGATTAATGCATTGACTGGGCGTTGCTTTTGGTGAAACGGCTTGGCTTCTAGCTTAAGAGGAATTGTATGTGTGATGACAGATGTATCAAAAGTTTTCAAATCATCATAGCTCCAAGCAATTGCTTCAATGTTCTGTTCCAAGACTTTGATTATCTCATCCTTTATTTCCTAAGGACAAGTCTTCCCTATAAGAACATTCCTTTCTACCCCTGAGTGAGTCAAATTAACGGATTCATACTTGTCTCCCTCACTCTTTGTAGGCATTCTCTGATAAGCTCGTGGATCTGAATCAAATATCCTTTCCAATGTTATCATCCCTTTTGGGATGTTATTGCTCTTTAAATCCATTATCCCTTCTGGATTATCACTTTCTGTATTGTCACTTTCTGGATTCCAGTCTCCTTGATCCCTGTCAATGTCATCAATTATCTATCCTTGAAATACATCAGAACTCTCCAAAAAGGCCAAAATATGTTGATCATCATTAAACACCTGGAAGTGTCTAACATTATCAGGAATTGCAGGGACTGAAATCAACTCCACAGAAAACCTCTTTAGATTTGAATCTTGCATCGGCTCTAATGTACTTGCTACAATGGTAAGAGCATCTGCTATTTGATTTGCTTCTCTTGGAATAAGAGTAATCCCAAAGGCATCAAAATCTTCTATTAAATTCCAAACCCTATTCCTATAAGCAGCCAATCTTTTATTATGGCAAGTGTATTGGCTATGTACCTGCTTCACAATTACCTCAGAGTCTCTCATCACTATAAGAGCAGTTACCTTCTTCTTATGAGCAAACATAAGTCCTCTTGCAAGTGCCTCATATTCAGTCACATTGTTAGTGCAACCAAACTGCAATCTATAAAAAGCAAAATAAGTTTTCCCTTTCGGGTTAGTTAGTTCAATTCCTGCTCCACTTCCTACTTTAGATTTAGAACCATCAAATTTAAGATTCCATAACTGATCTTTTGTTGGGAGCTCTTTCTTTTTAGAAACTACAGATATTTTATCACTTGTGACATGTGGCGGCTCGGACTTTTGCTGTTTATCAAAATTCGTGTTGAGAAAAAGCTCAATTAACGATTTTCCTAGTTCCTTTATTTGTTCAATAACTACCTCCTGAGCGATTTCTTGGGCTGAGTCAGGATTTAACTCATCTTCTATTAACTCTCTTGGCATTGGCAAAGCATTTGGAATAGGGGTATTAAAATGAAACTGAGATACTTCCACTTCCTCTTTTTGATTTGAAAACCCTAAGACCTGAATTTGTTCTACTAGTAGAGAAACCTCTTCTAGAGAAAGACTAACCCGTGTAAGAATAGTTGCATCCTTAGCTTGGAAAAAGAACTCATTGATGGGAGTCTCAGTTACCTCTTGAAATTCTTGTTTGGGTAGATCTACATGCCTTAGAATATCTATGCATGACTGACATGTCAACTCCGAATGGTTATGATAGTGTATTCTACACCAATTAGGAAGCAATAGATTACTCAAATCAGTTTCTGTTCCTAAAACCAGCCTATCTTGTTGCAATTTATTTATTAGAACTTGTTGGTTGATGTGAATCATCGAATCAGTGTGGTCTAAGGATAGTGTATCCTCATAACTAACTACAGAGAAAGTAAGGACTTCCTCTTGCTTGTAAACACCCATCTCAGTCTCAAAGAATGCTACTTCATTTAGAGTATCATACTCCATAATCATGTGTTTGAGCCTAGGTTCACTTTCAATTCTTATCTGAGTGGCAACCCCTTTCTATGGTGACCACATGTGCGAGAAGTCTAAGGACAGATATCCACCTATTCTTTTCATTAGCTCTCGACTTAAAAGCATCCCATATGTTTCTGGGATGTCAACAACTTGAATATCTATATAGGTCTAGATCCTTGGGTCTGATCCAACCTGCACATGCATGTTCTTCAATTCACCTACAACATTAACTTCAGTCTTATCCAATTGAATCACCTTTTTATTGGTTGGAATAGGACTCAATCCCAACTTTTTACAAATCGAAGAAGGCATGACATTCCCTGATGCTCCAGAATCTAATATGCAATTGTGTAGATTCTTTCCAAAGATCCTCAAACTTAACAAGAAAGGTGGGGTACTGGTCTTACCTTTATACATAACAGCATTCATCTCCTTTGCGGGAGTCACTTTACTGTTCCCTTTCAAGCGATCTGTTTCTTCCAAAGCTTTTAATACCACCTCCCTTTGAGCTGGGCACCACTTCATGATATCAAAGAAAGATAGTGATGTCTTCTGCCTTTGCAATTCTGCAACAAAATCATTCCTAAATTGATATTTAGGAAAAGAAGGCCGATTACCTATATTCTGAGTATCAGAAGGTCCCTTTGGTGGGGGTGGATTGTTATTTGCATTCTGATTTGGTGGAACCATGTTGTTAGGGGGTGCAGATGTAGTGAATAGCCCTTTATTCTGGTTCTTCGAAAAGTGACCACCCTTAGATTGGAAGGCTTGAGCATCATAGACATCTTCTTCCAGCTCATTATCCCCTTGCATAGGGAATTGATACTTTTCTTCAATGGTTTCATAAGTCATGGCAATGCTGGCCGGCCCATTGCCTTGATTAGAATTTCTTGTTTGAGGATGGGCATCAGCCTGTGCAATTTTCACCATCTTCTCCATTTCTGGGAAATTGACCTCAGAATGGGCTACTGTATCATGCAACCTACACCAATTTGTCATAAAATTCAAAGCAGCAACATTAGCAGTATTTGATCTTTCTTCACCTACTTGATAATTATGGGGAACTCCTCCATTGTTAGGTCTAGTGTTCCGCTGCCTATTGTTGTTGTTGTTGTTATTGAAACTCTTATTGTATCTTTTGTTTTGATTTTGATAATTCTGATTTGAGAAATTTTGATTCTGGAAGTTCCTCTTGGTGTTCTGATTAGAGTAATTGCCCTGATAGTTGTAACCTCCCTGATTGTTGTAATTGTGGTTTTGATTATTGGAAGGGTTTTGTCTGAGCTGTGCCATGTCATTTGACATCTGAGTGAGAGTCTTTTTGAGAGTCTCTACTTCACTTGTAAGTTGAATAGTTTGATCATTCTGCACATTTTGAACTATGGCTAGGGAATGGACATGGGTTGGTCCTCCCCCTTGTTGCGATTGATTTTGAGGTTGATGTGTGGTATTGTGCATGCTATTGCCAAAGAAAGGCACATTTGGTGGAGCTTGCAACTCAGATACAGATCCATAATGGGAATAAGACGTCCCTGGGACAGTGTTGTATAACGGTGGATTAGGCATCTGATAATTCATTGGAGGAAAAGGTACTCCCAACCCTCCAGGTTCCAAATTTGTCTGTTGTTGCAATTTGATAGCCAAATGATAAATCTTAGATAGTGAGTCAATCTCATCAAGTTGATAATTTCTTTGTAAGAATAAACAAATCAAAGGATCAACAGCTCTCAGATATGCCTGTATGGCCATGGCTTCCGGCACTAGGTAAGGCTCTTGTAGCCTACGATACATTCTATGGAATCTAGTGTTGAACAAGGGAAACAGTTCATGATGCTCCTTTCTAATAGTGGAAAATTGGTGATATAGTATGGCAGGGTCTACATATACCCTAAACTGATTAATAAAAGCATTCTCTAAATCTATCCAACCCAGAATGGATCCTTGGGGCAAATTTAGATACCAATTATAGGCCATATCTCCTAAACAGTAAGGAAATAGTCTACATACCACATCTTGATGAGCAACTTGAGCTTGTGTATAGGCATCTTTGAATGCTTGTATATGTTCCTCTGCACTTCTTGATTCTCCATACATGTATTTCGGACAGAACTTCTCTGGGTTCTTTGGTAAATCATGGAATCCGCCTGGAATAGTCCCTAACGGGGAGGGATTACCCACAAAATAAGCCATTGGTGGGATTGGTTGGGCAGGTGGTGGTGACAAAGGCCTACTTGGTGGTGGTGTGGATGGAATTGGTGGAAATTCTAGTGGAGTAAGTGGTGGTGGTAATGTAGGTATTTCTACCCTACGAGCATGAGGTCTTGATCTAACTAGGGTTTGAAGTTCTTCAAATAGTTCACGATTAGTAGAGGATCTAAGAACCCTCTCGTATCCCTCTGGCGAAAAAGATCTTCTATGAACCAGCTTGTCCTTTCAAGCCCTCCTTCTAGCGCCAATTTCTATTGATGGTTAAAATGACACAAACAACATTAAAACATAATATTTCTACTCTATTTCTCCTTAAAAAGAAAGACTACATGTAGTGTCCTAACTCCCAAGGTCCTGGTAGTTGGTTCTCAACTGTCTGATGACACTCAATTGGTTCATGCAACTGTAATATTCAAGGGGCTTGTGCTGGTAACAAAGGATTCAAGCTATGACTCTCTTTATCAAAATAGTTCCTGTAAATCAGTGGGTTTTAAATAAAAGAAAAAGATAGATCCAAGGGGTAAATCAGCAAGTATGAATTAAATTTATCTATTTTAACAATGAATGTTTTCTTAACCGATCACAAAAACCATAGCATGACACAACCCACAGTATGACTGTACCATTGTATACATCTTAGGTGCTTAATTCAATTCCACTATTTGCATATCACAAGTATTTCCAAGATTTTCAAAACAACACACATTCATTCATCATCAAAACTATAGATCAACAGACTTCAATAACTTTAATTCAATGACAACTTAACAAGATAATCTTTAAACCTTGTTTCTTCAAATGACTTTCATCACATAAGAAACTATCATGCTTCAGCACAATCACTGGCATTCAAGTGGATTATAACTCATTAACCTTATCAAACAACACAATTCAATGCCAACTCCATATTTCGTAAACCTGCAATTCTATTAACTATAAACAAGATCTGTACAATGTATCTCTGCAAAACTCTATAAAATTCTATCTCCTAGCACTAGGTAAGCCAATCCAATTCTCAATTAGCTGACCCTTACAATGTGATACCCATCTGGTATTTATAGATATACAAAAGAAGTTCGAACTTCACTTCTATCTTAGGCTTTCCACCTTTTTAGGAACAATCAACTTTCTTGGAAACTCAGATCAACTTTGTTCTTGAGTTCTTACATTATGCATTCAATTTGATCTAACAATAGAAGAAAAGAAGTCATGCACCCTTAAGACTGTTAATGTTGCATGCATGCAACATGCAAGGAAGAAGATCATCATGCGACATGCAACCATGCATGCAAGATTTCTATGCATGTGAAGCTGGATCCGCTATGAACTCATCATAACTGGTGAAGACTTGTTGTCGCATATCCATATCTGGCCCATCAATCCAGTCATCTTCAAATTTGATGCGATCCAACTCAACTGCAGCAAACTCTTTCATACTTTTTACCTTGATCAATTCTCTCCCTACAGCTTTTATTTCTTCTTTGACTTCTACAAGCCGATCTATCACCAAGTCTCCTCCATCATCTTTCTCCTACAAGCAAACCTCTAATTAGACCTATAGATAAATCATCATAAAATATGCTTTTAAAACCTACCTGTTACACATACATCGGAGTCAGAACTAGACAGAAGCTCAAAACAATCTCTTTTACAAAACTGGCGGACTCGAAGCAAAACCCGATATAGGAACTTCACTTAATAACAAACAGGCTCAGAGTCGAAGTCGGAAAGGTTATCGAAACCGGGATCGGAACAAAAATCGGATTTGGTTTTCTTCAAATTTTACTTTTTCTCATATTCTATTTCTATTCCGCCTCCACCTCCGATTTGATCATCGTTACTTTGAAGAAAGACTTTCCATTATATACGGAGCTGGACCCGAGATGAAAATGGAACTGATAACCTTCGCAAACAAAATTCTTAAATTCAAGATCAGTTCCGATCCCATCTCCACCAGTTATCCTATACTTCAAGGAAAACCTTTTAAAACTCAGAATCGGAAACAGGATGGAAACAGAATTGATAACCTTTGTAAAACAAAACTCTTATGTCCATAATCCATTCCAATCCCGCCTCCGCCTATGCTAATCATGACATCATCAAATTTATTCATTTTCAACATAACTTCATGATTAAAACCTAGGTCGCTATAAAATGGCAAAGGAGCTTTAAAAATATCATACTCATATGACCATGGGGAATCAATGGCACTTCTAAGATATCATTTTTTAATCATTTAAAGTAATTGCAGAGACCAATGAAACCCTAATCTAACAAACCTAATAAAACTAGGGCACGGGTTTAAAACCCTGCCATTCTACCAAACGACAAAACCCTAATTTAAATAATAAATCTAATCTACCCTAACTCACTGTAAAATCTCTAATCTACCTCATTGTAGATTCTTAATCTAACAAACACCATTTAAAACCTTTAATCTAATCTAATCTACTGCAAATTAAAAACAACATGACGCAATCACGATTAAGACATGAAAGCGATGGTGTCTAAAAATAGAAAGAAACGACACGATAAAACAAAAAAAACAAAGCTTAAAGCAAAACAAACAAGCCAAAACAAGAACCTACTCATTCAATCACATCGATGATCATAGAATTGCTTTAAAACACAATGATTGAACACGCGAGTAGATATAAAGAAAAACACAATGAACACAACTGTAGATAAACAAACGAACAACAAAGATAAAAGGCCTACCTCAAATGCAAAAAAACCCGCACTAACTTTCTGAATCGATTTGCACATAATATCCCTTCTCTATCTCGATCAATTTACTCAAACGAACTCTACTATTGCTCTTCGCGCTCTCAGACTTGTAATAATAACAATAATGATCGGCTTGAACCCTTAATAAAGGAAAATATGTGAATTTCTACCTACACCGGCAACCACCATTAATGCATTAAAATGCAGTAAAGGCGGAGTCGAAACTGTAAGAGAATGAACACTGGTCTGCAGTGCAACTTCAGTCAAAAAAGTCAACGACAAAAATTGGTGGGGGCGGAACTAAAATGGAAACAAGATCTTAAACTTATAAAATTTCCAAACCTTATTCCCATTCCGGCTCTGCGTCCGACAACTAAAAATAAATAAAAATCAAAAACAAAAAGTTAAGTAAAAGACCAACCTAATAAAACAAAACACAAAAACCGAGACAAAACAAACATTAAAAAGTAGCAGAGGCGGGATCAGAATAGAATTTGATTTTGCAAATTTTGATAACAACCATCCCAATTCCCACTCCGGCTCCGCTTCCGCTAAAGACCAAAAAAAAAGGCAAAGAAAAGACTGTTGGGATAGAACCAAAAACAAGCCTCAAAAGAACTTTCAGAACCCGATTCAGCTCCAATTCCGATTCCGAAAGAGAAACCAAAGAAAAACAAAGTATTGGCAAAACTAGACTCCAAACTTTGTTTCAAAAACAACTAAGTACAAAAAACACAAAGGGGGACCCATTTTGACCAAGGGAAAAGATGGGGTGGTTATGCAAGGCATAACACCTATTAATGCATATGTTTCTATATAAGGGAAGGAAATACTTTGGCAAAGATATGTCATTGAAGACAAAAGAGGATGGTCTTGAGTTGTTGGTTCAGTGTTGGACTAGGATTCTTGACAAACGTGATAAAAAGTTTGATTGTGTGGTCTTTCACAATGTGTTTGGCTCCAAGCTAAGGAGATCCTTGATTCATGATCCACCAAGGATCTCGAAGGAGATCCATGATTTCTTGAGACCTATGGAAAGGAGGCCTGAATTACAAATAACTCATAATTGGTGAGATATCATTCCCTATCTAGATACAACTATATTCAAGGTATATGGGACACCTAGCAATCCTTATGTGCTACCAAGGGATGTATCTTTGAGGATTGGATTTATTGAAATAATGAGACAACTAGGAGCTGCACAAATGGCACATCTGCCAGATAATCACAAGAAGGGGTCTTTCTTCCCTGAAAGGATAGCCTTTGTAGACCTTATGATGGTTAAGGGAGGGTGGAAATATTTTGTTAAGATCTTGGAACCCTATGACTTGAGGACAGTGTGCCTTAGAAACCATGACCCTAAGGGTTTCATTGTTGCAGTAAAGGAAAGGACAAGGACCAGTGTATTTGTGCATAAATTCTACTACCCTGAAGATGTTATCAGGAGTATTTTGGATCTCAAGGTGTAAGAGGAAAATAAGGCCATGTATCTTGCCTTCAAAAAGATAGTTGAGAATTCCATGAAGTTTGATCCTAGATATGACCCTTTGCCAAATATCAAGGGAGAATGGGGAAGAGTACAATATGTTTTGGAAAACTTTGAAAGTGTTGTGGGTGTATAAACAAAGGAAAGAACAATTGAGGATAAGGGGAAGTCATTGGCGGTAGAAGAGGGGCCATTTGCACATGAGGAGGAAAGACCTTCCTATGAGCCTCCAAGAAAGATCATAATATATTCTAGGAGGAAGGAGATTGTTAAGAAACAACAGACATTGCCAACCCCTACTACCTCAGAAGGGTCAAGGGAAGCTTCTCCAACTAGGTCAGTTTCATCACCTCCTAGACAAGCTTCGCTTGTTATTATTGAGATTGATTCACCCCCAAAAGGCCCTTCTCCATCAAAGCAACCACCAGACAAGAATCAAAAATTTGAGGTGAGCAAAATTGATGACTACTCGAACATCGAGGAAGAAGAAATATTACTCTGTTGAGGAGATGCAACAGGGAATACCTTCTCCTCCAAGGGAAGTTGTAGTAGATACTGCAGAAACTAGCCTCAGATTGGGAAAAGGGGAGTTGAGTGGGACAAGCTACTTGGATGACTTGAGACATGAAGCTTGTAAGGAATTTATGGAGGATGGCTCTTTTATTAAAACAAGAGCATTCCTAGATTTTGCTTGGAGGGCTAAGGTTCCAATTTATGCCGAGAATGTAGCCAGGGATAGGAGTTTACATCTTGAACTCCCTGAGAATTTTATCCAAGCAAATGTAATGAAATACATGAAGAAGTAATTTCAAAGTATTACAGCTAAGGAAGGAAGGGCGCTTATGCAGAAAAGTGGAGTTTTGTTATGTCAGCAACTCTTCTTATAACCAATTTTCCACTCAGCAACTATAGAAATTTTAACTACTAAAAGGGACTCATTTAGAGGATAGTTTAATGATCTTTTGGTTGAATATGATAAGATTCAACAAAGAGTTATGGAGCTTGAAACAAAGCTAGCACTTTGGAAAGGACAAGTGGAGACCTTGAAGTCTCAAGGACAAACTAGCTCAAGCCAAGCTGCATCAACCATTCTAGTGGAACATTCCCAACTTTCTCCTTTGTCAGAACAACCCATGACCATAATACCATACAACTTGGGCCAGGAGCCACATGCAACTGATGAGCTTACAAGGGAGAAACTACTTCAACAAGTTGAGGTGCATAAGAAATTGCTTGAGAAAAATCAAAATAAAAAAAATAAGAACAATGCTCATATTGTTCATGTAGTACTCAAACATATGAACAAGAGGATTCAAAGAAAATTAAATATTGTTCATGCAAATTACTCTTCAATGTTGCAAGAAATAAGGTTGTCCTAGAGAGATAGGGATATAGCTATCCCAATCTTGGATAAGTGGATTCCAAGGGTTGGTGATTTGAAATTCATGGCGGTGGGGGCTAAATAGAAGGAAGATAGATACCCTAGAGTGATCCTAGTCTACAAATATGTTGATGGAATTAAGGAACACAAGTTACATAGATATTTTGGACCATTGGAGTAGCGGATTAGAGAATTAAAGGATAAGTATTATGAAGTAGAGTTGACATTACTATCAGATATCCAACATACATACGATGAGGTAAAGCCTCTACAGGCGTGGAAGGACCAAATAGATACCACTATTGCCTCATAGGTAGTTCTGATTTGTGAACATGTTGATATTGCTATATTGAAGGATTCTCTAGAGAAATTGTCTTTCATTATTAGTTTCTTAGAGGATTTTGAGAAAGAGTCATTTTTAGTGATGGTGAAATATGCTCCATATAGAAAAAATATGGATGAAATTATTAATTTCAATTGGCCATCTGATGATGAATATGAACAATGGAAAAATATTTTTATTGATGAGTTGGATTTATGAGCACAAAGGCAGAGTACACATACATTTGGTCAAGTATAATACAGGTCTGGCCTAATAAATTGAAATGCATAAAGTATGTGTCTCTTATAGAAAACACCACTGGTAGAGATTGTTCACTGATAATTTGAATGCTAGTTTGGGTTGACCTTTCTTTCTCTTTCATATTTTTTCTTTAGCTCAAGGAATGAATATGCTGCAATGGTTAGAAGATTCTTCTCTCCAACAAAATGCCTTCTGGAAAGCGGGTCCAGTTTCTTCATCGAATGGAAATATTTCATCTCACTTTTCCCTCCATTTTCAAGATGTAAATATAACTGCAAAAGGGAATGTGTGTATTGTGGTCCAATGAGAGGGTGACATGTGTACAACTTGGTTTGAGGCTTGTTTTTCTCCCTTATTCTATAAAAGGGAATTCAAGGCCAATTGTACAAGTCTTTTGTTGAATTCTAGAGATGAGTATGCAAGTAGAAAGCACAGAGAAAATTCATTTTGAGTCGATGTCATAAGTTTTGAGTTAATCTAGCTAATTTTGTCGATTACATGGTTTATGAATATGTCTGAGTTAAATATGTAAGTCTCATGAGGTCATTATCTCTCCATTCATACATTTTATACAAATTATTTATTGGAGATTGTTGGATATTGCTTATATGTGGTTTTCATTGATGTCAACACTATTGGAATTAATGTCTTTAAGGTTTTATATGTCAAGGATATTGAGAAAATTGTAATGAAATAAGTTACAAGTTGTTAGTGATGTAGTGAAGTTCAGTATGATGGTTAGCTCAATATGTTGATGGTGAGAAGTTATGGATTAAATGGTTTTTTGTCAAGTATATCTAGTTTATCCACCAAAATTTTCAGAGGTTCACATGAAGATTTGATCAAGTTATGAGTATCGGTATTCTGACAATTATTCTATTGTTGTAGCTGGTGTTTCTGAAAGAAGATGATGTGATTCTAGTAATCTGGGTTGTTGTGAATTCTTTTGTGGTGATTCATGATGCTTGTGGATGTTTATAGATCATGCTCTATCTATGTTGTTGGTTCACATCAATTTTTGTGCTTGAGATTGGTGATTTTCTTCTGAGCGTTCATGTTTTTCATGTTCATGGCCGACAGGGTGATTGTAGCGTGTTGTAGATCTTTGAGGCTAATTGTTTAAGGTGTTTCATGTTCGAGACATGTTTTTTTGGGTCCTTGATATCTTTTGGTTGAAATTGGTTGATTCACATTGATAATTGTTTATTAATTTGGGCTAACATTTTGTACACATTTTATATTTTATTGGGCTGACATGTAGTTGATGTTATCCCTAATTGCGGATATATATGAATGATTTCTTTGAGGAGAATGATATGCAAGGTGCAAGATGTGTGATTTTTGTGTGCGAATAATGTTCTAATATTTCAAAGGAAGAAGTAAAGTGTGAAGAAGAGTGAGCAAAAGGAAGTGTTCATGTGCTTAGCTAGAACTGTAATTAGGAATTAGCAGATGCTATCTTCTTAGTTCAAGATCTCTCAGATGGATGTAATCTGAATGTGGTTGTAAGATAGTGTGTCTTCCTTTGGGCAATAAGCCTTTTGTATTTGAGCAGTGAGCTCTAGAAAGTGTGCCTAAATGCATGTGCATTCCCCATTTGTAATACTCTAACATTTTGTACACATTTTATATTTTATTGGGCTAACATGTAGTTGATGTTATCCCTAATTGCGGATATATATGAACGATTTCTTTGAGGAGAATGATATGCAAGGTGCAAGATGTGTGATTTTTGTGTGTGAATAATGTTCTAATCTTTCGAAGGAAGAAGTAAAGTGTGAAGAAGAGTGAGCAAAAGGAAGTGTTCATGTGCTTAGCTGGAACTGTAATTAGGAATTAGCAGATGCTATCTTCTTAGTTCAAGATCTCTCGGATGGATGTAATCTGAATGTGGTTGTAAGATAGTGTGTCTTCCTTTGGGCAATAAGCCTTTTGTATTTGAGTAGTGAACTCTAGAAAGTGTGCCTAAATGCATGTGCATTCCCCATTTGTAATACTTTTAACAGAGTATAATCTTGTGGATTAACCTCCACCGTGGTTTTTCCCCTAATAGGGTTTCCACGCAAAAATCTTGGTGTTATGTGTGTTTTTGATGTGGTGATGGTTTATGCTTTCATGTTTATTTATCAAATATGAGAATAAGTTTAATAAGTATAATTTTTGTGACAACTGATTAACCCCCCCCCCCACTCTCAGTTGTTTGGCTTTGTGTTTCCAACAATTGGTATCAGAGCTAGGTTCCTCTGGAGAAGTTTGATTGCTTGAGGTGATCCGGTATGGCGACATATAAGAAGGATAGTCTGAGATTTGATGGAACAAATTATTCTCTATGCAAGACTTAAATGAGTGTCATCTAAGATGAATTGGTGAACCTTACTGGGAAATTACAAAGAATAGGTATATCATCCCACAGAATGGTCCTTCTATTGCAGGTGAAATCAAGGAAGCCAAATACAATATCAGGGCTAAGGAAGCATTGTTGAGTGCTTTGAATGATTCTAAAATGACAAATGTAATGGAGCTAAATATTGCTTATGAGATCTGGAAAAATTTGGAAACTTTGTATGAAGGTGATAACCATGTGAAGATTGCTAAGCTGCAAATCCTAAAAGGGAAATATGAAACATTAAGAATGGGTGAAGATGAGAACATAACTTATTTTATGCAGAGAGTGAATGAATTAGTGTGTAGTATCAGATGTTTTGGTGGAAGATTGGAAGAATCAGATATTGTTGCTAAAGTGCTCATATCCTTGCCTTTTGCATACAAACACAAAGTTGTTGCTATTGAGGAGATCCAAACTGTGACAAATGTAACCAAAGACATGTTGATTGGTAAGCTTGTTGCTTTTGAGTTAAGTGAGTTTGGTGAATCTCTTCCTAAGATAGAATTTTCATTCAAAGTTATTGTCTCCAAAAAAGATAAGCAGAGATATGATCTGGGAAAAAGTTCTTCTAGAAAAATGTCCAAGTATGAGCAGGAAATGAGAGAGATTGAAGAAGAAGAGAGAAAACTAGATGAGCTTGAAGCACTTCTTGTCAAGAGGGTAGCCAAAGGAGAAGGTAAGTATAAAGTGAAATTGCCTCTTAAATGTTTTTCTTGCAATAAGATATGTCATTTTGCCTCAAGGTGTCCTGAAAGAGTTCCTAAGCCAAGATCTAACAAGCCTAGATTCCAGAGAAAGTGTTATTTTGCTACTAATGATGGTGTGATAGATGATGAATCTGATAAAGGAAATGCAAGTCAGGATGACTAGGTATTTATTTCTATCAAGGAAAATAATCTTGTACCTACTGATTCTACTAGCTCCATGAATGTGGAGAAAGCTCTAGTTCCCAGAGTTGAATCAAAAGATGAATGGGTGATTGACAGTGGATGCTCTCATCACATGACAGGTGATAAAAGTAAATTTGTGAGCTTGGAAAAGTATGATGGCGGTGTTGTAAGATTTGGTGATGAAAAAGCTGGTATAATCTATGGTAGAGGATCCATTTCTTCTGATGGTAAGCATAATACTGATGATGTTCTATATGTAGAAGGTTTGAAGCATAATCTTTTAAGTGTTGGACAGATGGTTGATAAGGGATATAATCTTTAATTCAAAGATGGAAAGTGTAGAACATTGGGGAGTTCATGAAATGTGATTGCATCAGGTACAAAAACAAAAGGTAATATCTTTCACCTAAGTACTGCTAGTAAAAATTGTCTAATTGCTCAAGTTGATGAAAGTTGGTTATGGAATAGAAGATTGTGTCATGTAAACTTTGACAATATTATCAAGATAAGTTCTACCTAGGTGGTGAGAGATCTTCCTAAGTTGATAAAACCTACTAATACTATATGCAAGGAATGTCAGTTAGGGAAGCAAACTAGAGTTTCATTCTGAAGCAAACAACATTGTTCAAATGAAGTGTTGGATCTTGTGCATACTGACTTGTGTGGTCCTTCTAGAGTTAGAAGTCTACAAGGAGACGGGTATTTCATGTTACTTATTGATGATTATTCTAGATTGATGTGGGTTGCTTTCTTAAGGGAAAAATTTGAAGCTCTAGATAAATTCAAGATTTTCAAGGCTATGGTTGAGATAGAGATAGGTCTGAAGATTAAATGTCTGAGATTAGATAGAGGTGGTGAATTCACTTCTGATGAGTTTGATTTTTTTGTGAAGAGCATGGGATAAAGAGACAATTATTTGCCCCGTGGACACCTCAGCAAAATGGAGTTGTGGAAAGGAAGAAAAGGACAGTTCAAGAAGTTGTTAGGACTATGATTCTGGAAGGAAATGTTCCTCATATCTACTAGAGAGAAGTTGTGAGTACTGTTGTTTATACTCTCAATCGGGTACATGTCAAAGGTGATATTGGTAAGACTCCTTATGAGCTATGGTTTGGTCATAAGCCTATTGTCAGATACTTCAAAATCTTTGGGAGTAAATTCTATATCAACAGAGATGAAGATATAGGAAAGTTTGATGCTAGAAGTGATGAAGGAATCTTTCTTGGTTATTCTACTAAAAGTAAAGCCTATCAATGCTACAATAAGAGATTGAGGAAAGTAATTAAAAGTGCTAATGTAAAAGTTGATGAAGACACATTTAGACCATCTAGAACCTATGGATATGATTTAGATGATCAGAATAACAGTATAGATAAAGGAAAGAAAGATCAGACTCTAAATCAGGAAAATCAAGAGGAAGAAACTAGTGAAAGTAAAGAAGTAAGATCACAAGAGCTTGAATTTCAAGAACAACCTAAGACTCCAAGGTATGTAATACTAAATCCTTTAGAAGATCAGATTATAAGTGTTAATAACAAAGGTGTTCAAACTAGGAGAAGAATTGCAGAAGAATATTGTTTGATTTCAAATACTGGGCCTAATAGTGTTGATGAAGCATGCAAAGATGAACATTGGGTGGAAGCAATGAAAGAAGAACTACTAAAAATTGAGAACAATGATACATGGATTCTTGTTCCTAGACCTAAGGACAAAAATATAATTGGAACTAAATGGGTGTTTTGAAACAAACTAAATGAGCAAGGTGAAGTTGTTAGAAACAAAGCAAGACTGGTGTGTAAAGGATATTCTCAGATGGAAGGAATTGAATTTGAATAAACTTTTTCTCATGTTGCTAGGATTGAAGTTGTGAGACTATTTCTTGCTTATGTTGCTTACAAAAACTTCAAGGTTTATCAGATGGATGTCAAGTCAACATTTCTAAATGGTGAACTGGATGAAGAAGTATATATTGAGCAACCTGATGGATTTCAATTGACTGATCAAGGAGATATGGTTTGTCAATTGAAGAAAGCATTGTATGGACTTAAGCAAGCCTCGAGAGCATGGTATGCCAAATTGGACAAGTATTTGTTGAAGCTTGGATTTAATAAAGGTATTATTGATAGTAATTTGTATTTCAAGATTGATCATGATAAATATTTGATTGTTGAATTCTTTGTTGATGATATCATTTTTGGAGGAGATGATAGTTTGTGCATGAATTTTTTTGATGAGATGCGGAGTGAGTTAGAGATGTCTATGATTGGAGAAATGAATATATTTTTGGGATTGCAAATTGCTCAGCTAGATAAAGGGATCTTTATATCTTAGTCCAAGTATGTGAAAGAATTGCTAAAGAAGTTTGGTATGGAAGATTCAAAGTCAGTTGGTACACCTATAGTGACCGGATATAAGTTGACACAATATGATGATTCTCCTAAAACAAATCAGACTAGATACAGATCCATGATTGGTGGATTGCTCTATTTGACTCAAACTAGGCCCGATATCATGAATTTCGTATGCATTGTTGCAAGATTTCAAGTTGATCCTAAGGAATCTCATGTGATAGTTGTGAAGATGATTTTTAGGTATTTGAAGGGGACAATTGATTTTGGCCTATGGTATCCTAAAGAAGATGACCTTACTTTGAGTGCTTTTATTGATGTTGATTGGGAAGGAGATGTGAATGACAGAAAGAGTACTAGTGGTGGTGTATTTTTCTTGGGAAAGAAGTTGATTTCATGGTTAAGTAAGAAGCATAATGTCATTTCTTTATCTATTGCAGAGGCATAATACATTGTTGCTACTAACAATTGTACTCAAGTATTGTGGATGAAATAGATGTTGAAAGATATCATAATTGTGTATAATAAAAATATTGCTATATTCTATGATAATTCAAGTGCAATTAACATTTCTAAGAATCTGGTGTTGCATTCAAAAACCAAGAATATATCTATCAAATTTCACTTTTTGAGAGAGAAGGTAAGTGAAAAGGAAGTCAGATTGGAGTATGTGCCTACTAAGGAACATATTGCATATATCTTTACCAAGCCCTTGCCTAAGGATACTTTTGAGTATCTCAGAGGGAAGCTAGGGGTGATTACCCCTCTTAATCAGAATTAAGGTGCAATGGCTTGCATCAGTCTGTGCATTTCATAGTCATATCTTGTGATCTAGATTGGTGTTGTAGTGGCTGCTACTCAAGGGGAGTATTTAGATGTTCAGATATGTGGTTCAGAGCTTGTGTGGAGAAAGATAATGTGTACCTTTGTCATTGATGTTAAAGGGGGAGAAGAGTCATGTGAAAATTTGTGAAAGAGTTAAGGAGAAAAGAATCAAAACCTAAGGGGGAGAAAGTGTTAAGAGAAAGTATCATTGATGGTGTTTTTCACATCATGTGTTGCCATCAATGCCAAAGGGGGAGATTGTTATAGATTGTTGTATATTACTGATATATGGTTGCCATTGATGTCAACACTATTGGAATTAACGTCTTTAAGGTTGTATATGTCGAGGATATTGAGAAAATTATAATAAAATAAGTTACAGGTTGTTAGTGATGTAGTGAAGTTCAGTATGATGGCTAGCTCAGTATATTGATGGTGAGAAGTTGTAGATTAAAGGGTTTGTTTTCAAGTATATCTACTTTATCCACTAAAATTTTTAGATGTTCGCATGAAGATTTGATCAAGTTATGAGTATCGGTGTTCTGACAGTTGTTTTGTTGTTGTAGTTGGTGTTTTTGAAAGAAGATGATGTGATTTTAGTAATCTGAGTTGTTACAAATGCTTATATGGTGATTCATAATGCTTGTGGATGTTTCTATATCATGCTTTATCAATTTTTTTGATTTGCATTGATTATTGTGCTCACGATTGATGATTTTCTTTTGAGTGTTCACGTTTTTCATGTTCATGGCCAACAAGGTGATTGTAGCATGTTGTAGATCTTCGAGGCTAATTGTTTAAGGTGTTTCATGTTTGAGACATGTTGTTTTGGGTCCTTGCTATGTTTTGGCTGACATTGGTTGATTTGCATTGATAATTGTTTATTAATTTGGGCCGACAATTTGTACACATTTTATATTTTATTGGGCCGACATGTAGTTGATGTTATCCCTAATTGTGGATATATATGATCAATTGCTTTGAGGAGAATGATATGAAAGGTGTGATATGTGTGAGTTTTGTGTGTGAATAATGTTCTAATATTTCGAAGGCAAAAGTAAAGTGTGAAGAAGAGTGAGCAGAAGGAAGTTTTCACGTGATTAATCGAAACTGTAATCAGGCATTAGCAGATGTTATCTTCTCAGTTCAAGATCTCTCGAATGGATGTAATATGAATGTGACTGTAAGACAGTGTGTCTTCCTTTGGGCAGTAAGCCTTTTGTATTTGAGCAGTGAGCTCTAGGCAGTGTGTGTGAATGCATGTGCATTCCCCATTTGTAATAATTTTAACAGAGTATAATCTTGTGGATTAACCTCCACCGTGTTTTTTCCCCTAATAGGGTTTCCATATAAAAATCTTGGTGTTATGTGTTTTTTTGATGTGGTGATGGTTTATGCTTTCATGTTTATTTATCAGATCTGAGAATAAGTTTAATAAGTATAATTTTTGTGACAACCTATTCACCCCCCCTCTCAGTTGTTTGCACTTGTGTTGCTAATATTATTAATGAGGATGTTATAAAAGATCTTTTCATTAATGTTCATTGTTGTCTAACTTTATGTCTTAGAGTAAAGACAAGGTCTTATTCACCCTTTATGTAATATCATAAAGTTCACTCTTGTTAGCTTGATTGCTACAATGATTTACACATCTTTTAGCAAGTGTTCATAATCAAATTAACTATCAAGACTATTCAAGCCATATACAACAGATTCATACTTGATCAAAACACTACAAAGAACATATACACTACTGTACCACCACATCCATTATAACAATACAAGGTTACATCTAAGGACTTCATTAAATACTAATAATTACCATAGTTTGTGGACTCGTCGCGAACTCACCGCGGACTCAGTGGACTTGGGAGTCCGTTGGCCAACCGAGTCGACTCGCCACAGACTCGGGAGTCGAGTCTAGGAGAGTCCTGGGTCGGGACTCAGGAGTCTGACCTCAGGACTCAGTCAAGTCCTGAGGTTAGACTCGAGAGTCCCGACCCAAGACTCTCTTGCGTGGCTGGGAGTTAAAATGGGTTAAAAACCCATGTTTTTTTCACTTTTTCTTTCATTTTAACATTCAACTTTGTGAATTTCAAGTCTACAAATTGATTTAAGGTTGAAAGAAGCCAAGAGAATGAGCTAAAAAGATGTATATTACATTTGGTTGTTAATGTTTTCCTCTTTTTGACTTGATTATATGTAAACATATATAAACTTATGATGTTGTTATACATTGAAACTATGACTCTATAAGTATTTGATGACTATGAATGATTAAATTTCAATTATTGAGTGTTTGGTGATCATATGACATGTGTAATCTTTGAATTATGAGTGTTTGATAATCAAACTAGGCTCTTATGTTCTCTAAATGTATTAATTTGTTCTTGTTTTTTTATAAATCTACGGTTTTTTTTTGCCGAGTCCGTCCCGAGTCTTTTCTCGAGTCCATCCTGAGTCCCAAGTCCGAGTCATATTTTTGGGCTGCCGAGTCCGAGTTTGAAAACTATGACAGTTACCATTAAATTATATCAACCTTCCTTCCTTGACCCCAAGGCAAAAACAAGAATTCCCCCCCAAAATGGTTCCCCACTCCTTCCTTTTCTCCCTCATATCCCTTAAAACCAAGCACATTAAAGACTAGTACTTCCCAAAGTTGTTATGGCAGAGGCGAGTTAATTCTATTGTCAATTATGACTCCTTCTCAACAAAAAAAATGTGCATATTAAAATTTAAATGTCCACTATTATATTTCAAAGGTTTGAAATATAACCAACAACGTAACTTTAATGCATGCCCCCCTTTAATTCTTATAATAAAAGGTTAGGAAACAAAGACTTGAGATAAACCCTTTGGTTTGTTCACTTAGGAGACCACTTGAAAACTCAATGATAACTAAATCCACATGATCAAAAAGAATTACAAGAAACCTATGAATAACAATCCACTTGAGTCAAAAAGACAAGAAGACCAATAGAAACCAAACACAACAAATAGAGTACAACTGTAACTGTTTGTCTCAAGTATCACTCTATAACCTCTTCAAAGATTATTGAAACTCAACACAAGAAATGCAAATTGACATACTAACACAACAATATCCAACTAAGTTATTGAAATTCAACTATTGATACCTTGTTCTCCATCCAGATTACAAAATTCGCCCACTTTTTACTTTGTAACATTTCCTTTTCAAATTGCTTTGGATACCGGCCATATTTCTCCTCCTGTCAAAACATGGCACATGGACTAGTTAAACTAATTAATATGCAATCATTTACTTTTTCTTGTGAAATAAAAAAAATATCATTTAACATATTAAATATACTTACAAATGTATAGATCAAGGCCTGTAAACCTTTCTGGCCACTATGATGTGTGGCACGAAGTTTGTTAAGCCTAGCCTTGGAGGACTTGTCCTAAAATATATACTAATTCCATTTAACTATGCACAAATAAAATTTAAAAATCGTTTAATATATCTGATATAATCTTATGAGTAAATTCAAATACCCGTGTACTCTCCTCACTAGACTTCCTCTGTGCATTGAACCTCTCATATGCTTTTACAAGCTCTTTCTATACTTTCACACTTCCATCAATTGGCCTTTATTTGACCCTTAGCTTGGGAGAGAGTTTTATATCTTCTTTGTTTGGTTGCACCAAAATCTCTTGCAGTTTTGAGACATTCATAGCTTTATCTTCTTTACAGACCAGCCTGTGCCAAATTTAGTCTCCATGTCATGGATAACTACTTTTTGCAAGTGTATGGGTATCTTTGAGAATGGAAAATGTAGATGGACTTTGAACTGTTGAAGGCATGATTCCTTCAACCTATTCACAATTTTTTTTCAGAATCTATCATTCGTACTTCCCTTGAAACCACATCATATTCTATCTTGGTATCATAGGTACCAATGGAAGATGCAAAACATGGCATGGTGGAAGAAGTCTATGTCCCAGGAGTGGCTAGGACATTGGAAGTCCCTACTCCTTGTTCCACATTCCTAGAGTTTATTGTTATTGATTTCCTCTTGGATCTTTTGCTCGATCCAAGACTAGTTGGGGAATCAATTGATTCCCTTTGACAAAGTTGATTTGGTTGCAATGTTTTAGGTGCTTTACTAGATCATTTTTCTATGTATCTGGAAAGCATTGTCAATTCCACACCATCCAATTTTCTCACTGCCTCTACCCTTAATATGGAAGCCAATGCCTCTTTATCTTTGTCAGTCTCATGTACCTATATATATATATATATATAATAAATTTCTTCTTTTAAATTTAGAAATAAAAAACTAAAAACTAAAAATCAAAGAAACAATGTAAACATTTACAAATCTATAAATTGACAATGAATTACCTCATTGTGGCTAGATTTTTATCCCTTTGCTCCCTTCCCTCTATTGATTGACATTTTCAGGTGAACTAAAGAAAATTATTTTCATCCAATCTGTGGAGGCAAATGAAGTACACACTGCCAAGTATGAAAGTACACACTGTCAAGAAAAACAATTCAGATATGTTTGCAATGCAAGGAGCATTTTTATGCATAGCTACAGTCAATCATTGTCAAGTATAATTCAGATATGTTTGCAATGCAAGGAGCATTTTTATGCATAAAAATCGCATTACAAAGGCTGATTGAAAGTTTAATGAAGCAACATCATGTGGATCAAGTCCAATCAATCAAGGTTTTAAAGCAACTTCCCATTTGCATCTACTGTCAATATATAAGTGGTTTTTCTACTTTTCTTAAAAAATTCAAGGCCATATGGTGTTTCTCTCCTTTTTTAAAAGGAGTTAAAATTTTAAACCCCAAATGGTTTTTGACATTAAAAAACCCCAAAAAAATTAGTTTAAGGGTATATGGTGAGGATTACGGATTTTTTTATTTTCAGTATACCTTAGCCCTAGCCAAAACCTTACTTTTTATGGTTTTCAATTATTGTTAGAGAATTTTTATTACATAAATGGCACAATCGTTCCTAAACTACAACAAAATCATACATTTTTTATGGCTTTGAATGCTATGGAAGTATTTATCACTTCAAATGGCATTTGGCAAAGGTGCCAATGCATGATTTTTGTAAAATTTGACAAGAATGCAAACCAATGAGCACAAGATTCAAAATCTAGGTGATAAAAAAAAATCACACTAGCTAAATACAAAAGGACAATGTTTGTAAGTTTTGTGATGAATGCAAACCAACGAGTATAGGGTACCAAACCAAATTCAATTCATTTTAACACAATCTACGGGTGAAATAAACATTAAATCTACCAAAAATTTTGATAAAAGTGTCATATATATACCTACCTACACTAGATGATGCCAACTACTGATGCAAATCACACATGATACAAGGGAGAAAAACAAGTCACACTAGCTAGAAGTAAAAATAAAATGCTTACCACACATGGCTCTAGCAATCTCTTTACTCAAAAAAGTCCATGAAATCTCCAGATGCAACTTCTAGGTGAAACCCTATGGCGGCTGAGAAGAGAGCTTCCAAAAATCTCAATGGAAAAAATGACATGTAGAAGAGAAAGCTCGATGGAAAAAATGACATATTTTTTCAAACTTTTGACATGCTTTTGTGAGAATTTTTTATTTATCGTTTTTGATTCATTAGTCGGCACTATAGTCGTTGTAGTTATCGTCAACTTTAGCACCAAATTTAGCGCCAACTTTGAGCCCTAAATGTAATCTCTTTGGGGTGTAAAAGGAGGTGCAAAGTGTGCCTAATTTAGTGCCAAATTTGAGCCCTAAATGTAATCTCTTTGGGGCGTAAAAGGCAGCACAAAGTGTGCCTAATTTAGCACCTAGCTATGCAAAATGATGCATTTTGCATGGAAGTCGATAAATAAATACCATTATTTTAATTATTTAATTTTGAGTATTTAGTTTAGTGATGTTATTACTCTCAACTCTTTATCCTCGGTAGGTTATATTATTTATTCATTTTGATTTAATTAATTTACTTGGGATATTTATGTGAGGCGTGTTATTTTTCCTTACATAAATTCATGAACCAAACATTCTTAAACACACTCAGGTTTCATCCTTAGAGTTTATCCTTCTACATTAAGGTTATAAATCTAACATTTTTAAGTAGATATGATTCATTTTATACTTTATTAGGGCTTGGATGCACCCCTTATCTATGTTTCATTGCTACTATCTTGATTAGGGTTTAGGATTTTTTTGTGTAATCTCTTTGATCCCACTAACCCACCCCTTATTAATGTATTATTGATAGATCATTCATCATGTATTATCATATATATTTGTCTATTGTCTTTATCCATGCATATATTACATATTTTGACATATTTTTACACTTTGTTAGATCTCATCATTCCATCCTAAAGTAGGTTTCAATCAAGAATAAGGAATCCAATCTCTAGTTTTCAAATAGAAAATATCTTATCTTGTAATGAATTTATGGAAGAAGTGTAAGGTAGAGAACCAACTAAAATTATTAGTAATGGGTTTTCTTTCATCTACAATAATAAGGGACCATGGAAGGGATGTTCAGCTAAAATTATTAGTAATAGGTTTTATTTGTAGCCAGCTTGTAAATAAATGTCTTTTTGATGTGGATTTTTAGTCATCTTTTAATCATAAGATTTAACCTCTAGTTGTCAAGATTTCGCGTGTAAATTTTTTGTGAAGAGAAAAATGTTGCAATATCCTATTTTGTTTTTCATAGTGCA
Source organism: Sequoiadendron giganteum (assembly GCA_007115665.2). Lineage (NCBI taxonomy): Eukaryota > Viridiplantae > Streptophyta > Pinopsida > Cupressales > Cupressaceae > Sequoiadendron > Sequoiadendron giganteum. The sequence continues at coordinate 493,398,399 of CM021106.1, forward strand.
TCTTAATGAAAAGAGAGCGTATTAACAAGATAATTTCAACAATATTCTCTTGGTGCACAACTGTTATGTGACTATTGTCATTGTTGTGTATTAAAGGATCCAGAGGAGGACGTGGATGGTGTAGAGCTACTAAATTGCAGAGAGGAAAGTGGGTGGAAATAGATATGACAACAGAATCTACAGATACAATAGAGGTAAGAAGAGAAAGCAACATCAACCAAGGGAGGAAGGTGTTTATGAATTCACAAATGCTAAAACATAGAGGAGATAAAGTCATTTTTTTGTCCATGAGGCCTCTGAGGTCAAACTTATTGGTTGAAAACACATAGGAATGGTGATTAAATATGATTCTATGATCAAGGGAAAAGTTTGAAAATTAGGATGGCCAAAACATGATATCAATATGTCAAGTATACGACTAAAGTGAGGTTTTTTGTTGGATAGCATATTCGTTGAAATGATATAATTGGTGTAGTAAACATTATTTACTATGTTGTGTATTATAGGGGTCAGACGAGGCCATGGCAATAGATCGTGTCATATCAAATGAGGACACAACTGATGAAGCGGGACATTAGGTACTCAAATTTTGACTTAACTTAGGAAAAAATGATCTAATGGAATTTTGTGATAGGCCCATCTTTTTTCACAGTATTATTGAAATTTATAATGTATTATCCAATCTAGGCATAAATTAATGCATGTTGTTGATTATTTTAGATGGAGATTGGAGCAAATGCAGAGCCTGGGTGTTCAACTAGCAAAATAAAAAGATATGTACGTGGACGTGGACCTAAAATTGTTAAATCACATAGAGGACATTGGGTGGAAGAGGATATGATAATGGATCCTGTAGACACAACAAATGATTGCACTAAACAAGAGGTTGGTCAGGATGGGATGAATACTTTGAGAAAATTATTGTTTGTGGATGTTTCGTATGTTGTGGAAAGAAACAATTCAAACGAGCGATTGTACAAAGACATTACATATATGATGATCTTCTAGTCGATAGTATGCCTCCTATAATCAATTCAAATCCAATAGGAATTGTGGTAAGGAATTTTCCAATTTGATATAAATAACATGTATACTTCGTTTAAACATTGTTTTATATTATTTAAATAACTAATTTTTTTCTTAATGGATACTTGCAAGATAAAGTTCTTGGTTTAAAGTTTCCTAGATCACTGACTTACAGCCTAGAGGGCAATGATCATTTATCAGATGATACATCTAACAAAAATATGTGCCAATGTACCAACTCAAAAGATGGGGAATTGATGAAAACAAGTAATAGAACAAGAACTAGTTTAAAGATGCATAATATTCTTAAAGACAAGGGGAAGGTGGACTACATACCCTATGAGAATGAATGTGATGGAGATGATGATTTTCCCCTGAGTTTGAGATCAGTTTACAAAGAGACATTTGATCGTCGACTATATTGTGCTTGGCCTAGTGATCAACAACTATCTAGAGTGTACGAGGTGTTTCAATTTTGGGGATACAACTACATGATACGACCCTCCAATATTCATGGAGAAAATCTAGGCCTCTTTATTTTCCAAAATTTACATGTGGGATCTAAACATAGAAACAATTCAGAACAAACCACTAGGAGATTAATACCATATTATGGTCCATCATATTACAGTGGTGAATGGAGAAGGCTAGCAGAATATAAGCCTAGAATGTCAGCATATGGTATAAATTTGAATATGTATACACATCATCTCCAATTGGAAAGTGGAAAAGAAATGAATAGAGGTCATATTATGTATATAAATGGGTGTGTATAAACACACAAAAATATTGCAGGATTTATAAATAGTAGTAAGGGAAGGGACCCTACTGTAAGACCAAATTGCCAATTTTTTGAGGTTATAAATGATAAAGATGGAGATATGAAAAGAGAGGTTAATAGATTGATAATGGTTGAGGCTATTATGGACCTTACCATTGGGGATGAGTTATTGATTGATTACCCCTTCTTAAAATGCACTCTTGCATGAAAGAAAAGGGAAGAACAAGGTCTCCCTAAGGATGTTCTTAAGGGCAAAAAACTAAAGAATAATAAATGAGTGTGGACTGATTTTTTATAAACTTTGTTGTCAAAATTGTGTTCTACTTAAATTATTGTATAAAAAAGGTAGTCTATAAAATAATGTTCCATTATTCAATTGATGTATATATGTTCATACAATTTTTATTTTTATTTTTTAAGCCATATTTGATTATATTTCTTTGAAATTGATACATTTATGATTTATCCAATTGTTGCTAAACATTAAATAATGTTTATATTTTTTGATAGGTAGAAGATGTTGATGAACCATATACTAATACCCAAGATCCAACTGGGTTATTAAGATTTGGATGGGATGATCCAAACCATCCTTTAAACAATACCAGGGCGAAAATAGCAAGATTGAAGAAAATACTACCACCTGAGAAATTTGAAGAGCTAATGAGATTTGCATACACTGATGACATGCCACCTAGCCTTAACGATGATGATCCTGATAGTGAAAATGTAGTGCATGAAGAAGGATTGAATGAAATGCTTACAAATTTCTTTGGGGATGGAAACAATTATGACAATAATGATCATATGGTTGACAGTAACAATGATAGCAGGGGTAATTACCACCAATGTAATGTTGATGATGACAACCTAAAAGACTCCATCAAGCTAGCATTGAAGACACCCGTGTTCAAATTGGGTGCAAGTGGAACCTCAAAATTGGCATGCACATTAATATTATTAGAAATCAAGTCACTATTTGGTTGGTCAGACAAAGGATTCACTACCCTACTGAAGTGAGTTGAAATCTATTTCTTACTTTGCATTGTCAATTGGTGTACATAATTCACAAACATTCATCAACTCCATTTATATTTCTTTAAGGGGATTTTAAAACCATAGATTGTATATAAATAGTCCTAGTATAGATTGACATATCAAACATGTTCATCATAAGTCAAACATTCAATTGATTTAATCTCTGGAAATCTTACAGGGCACTAAAAACTAAAATATTCCTTGAAGAAAATGTGTTGCCATCAACTTGCAGAGAGGTGCACCTATTGTTGGTTGAGTTGGGGATTGAATATAAGAAAATTCATTAATGTAAAAATGATTGCATTTTATACAGAGATGAATATCAGAACAAGGTAGAATGCCTTGTATGCAAAGAGAAGAGATATTGTACAGATGTACAAGGTCCTATAGTTCTAAAGAAGGTTTTACATCACATGCCAATTATACCTAGACTTCAACGAATGTTTTGTTGCAAGTCACTTGCACAATTGATGGACTAGCATGCCAAGAACAGGAGTAAAGATGGATTCATGCGAATTTTGGCTGAATCCAAAGCAATGAAACACATAGAGGAAAAACGGCCAACAAAATTCAAAGATGAACCCTGTAGTATCAGGTTTGGTCTTGCAATTGATGGAGTGTGCCCATTCTCTTTCCTAAGCTCAAATTATAGTGTTTGGCCAGTCGGATTAATAGTATACAATAATCCCCCATGGATGAGTGTTAGAAAGGAGCACCTTATGTTGACTCTCATTGTTCTAAGATAACATCAAGTTAAAAATATGGATGTTTATCTTGTGCCTTTTATTGATGAGATGAAACTGTTATGGAAAGGAATAAGAATGTATGACATATCACATCCTCCATCAAATAGGTCCTTCATGTTGTATGGTGTGTTATGTTGGACTATTCATTATTTCCCAAGACTTGGTGTTTGTTCTAGTAAGATAAAATATTTACGTATTTACACTCATAATTTATTTTCATCCCAACTTTCATACTTAGTTTTATAGTATTTTTTTTATGTTATTAACATTACTTGTTGAATTGCAGGGCTTCAAAAAAAGGGGCTATTTTCATTTCCAAGATGTGCAAAAAAATTTCAAGGGTGGTATTCTAAATATCTACATAAATTTATTTATGCAAACAACAAGGTTTTTCTACCACTAGATCATAGGTTTAGAAATCATCTGAAGAATCAATTTTATGGAAAAGATGAAAATAGAGGCCCTCCCATAATTATGGGTCCAAGTGATTGGCTTAAGAAGTATAAAGATGTTGAATTGAAGGCTTGGGAGAATTTTTTTGATTGGGGTGATTCAATTGAAGAACCAAAACAATTTTTAGTTGATATGCCAAAAGGAATGAAAAGGAAATCCATATTTTATGAGCTCCCTTACTAGAAGGATCTATTAATATCTCACCGATTAGATCATATGCACATCTTCAAAAATGTCTCAGATTCTATATTTCGACATATATCAGGCAAACAGAAGGACACCTTGTCTTCGAGGAGAGATATTGTTCTTTCACGTACCAAAATTGATAGAAAATATTTGTGGCCAAATAGGGAAAATGAAACATATGCAGAAGCTCCATGGATTTTGAAAAAAAAAAAGAGCTAGACCAACTAAAAAATATCATCCGTTCAATAAGCAAACCTACTAGTTATGGGTCATAATTGTCTAAATCTTTTACATTTGATGGACATATCACAAGATTTAAAACACATGATTTTCATAATTTTATGAAGGTATTATATATCATCATTTAACATTTACTGGTAACATTGATTAAGTACTAAATATATTTTGATATTTTGTTGTGTGAGAAAAATTTACTAATGACCTTTTCATAAATGTGTTTGATAGCATATCATGCCATTGGAAATCAAGGGGGATTCTTGTCTTACGGTTGACTTAAGGAATGCCATAAGTTGATTGTCAGCATTTACAAGGTATGTGGTTATATGAAATGTTCATGTGTGAGAGACATAGAGATATTATATTGCATTTTAATTTTTGACTAAAGTTTCATACTAATTTACTATTCTTATATTAGGTGGGTGACCTCCAAGGAGATCCAAAAACGTGAAATGCCAAAATGGAAGAAGGAAATTGTATGTGTATTTGAGAAGGAGCTCCCTACAAGTTTCATGGACATACAAGTCCATTTACTTATACACCTAGTCGATGACATTGAATTGGCGGGTGTCGTATCAACAAGGTGGATATTTTTCTTTGAGAGGTATATGAAAACTCTAAAAAGATATGTCTGACAAAAGGCACATCCAGAGGGTTGCATGGTTGAAGGGTATATATTGGATGAAGCATTTTTCTTCCTATGTGAATTCCTTGGTAAGGATTTTGAAGATGGGCCATGCTTCTAGGATGAAGAATGAGCATCAAATATTATTGATGGAGAAAAACCACAATATAATTGTGTTCAAGTAGAAATTAATAAGTAAACTCATGATCAGTGTGGTTATTTTTCTTACAATCATTAATTTACTCTGTAATTTATTTGTCAAATTAACAACATGATATTTGGAGTTTGAAATAAACATGTTGACATGTAATAGGTGTAGATGAAAGTTCTATACTTGACAAGTTCATTATGTACCACATGGACATTATGAAAAAATGGATTGATTTGTATGATAAAAAGAGAGAAGAAGTGTTAGAAACAAGGAGATAGTTTAAGAGATTGAACCCAAGGAATACTCCACTTCCCATTGATCTTCTTGGGGAATGGGGAAAAGATTACACACTAGAATGGGTTATTGAACAAATTCAAAATCAAATAGAAGATGCAAGTATAGATTCAAACATAACAGAAGATGAAATCAACATGTCTAGAGGATGTGAAAGAAAGGTACAATTGGAATTTTATAAAATTTTGTTTCCTTACAGTTTTGACACTATTAACTATTTTAATATTCATCATTATATTTGTTTTCACTAAAATAAATGGTCTTTCACAGGCGAGGAAATATCCAACAATGTAGGCATATGGTTGACCTTATCATGTAGAAAGTGTAGATGTAAAGAGACGTTCCTTCGATTGTGGCATCATGGTTGACTTCAAGAAATCTAGTCAATCAAGCTCAAAAGATAAGAATATAATTGAAGGGAATCTATAATATGTTGGGAATATACAAGAAATTATTGAGTTGGATTACTACTCTTTTAAATGTTGTATTTTTAAGTGTAGATGGTATGAAGCATTTGAGAGGACACGAAGACATGATACCCATAGTGGATTGTTTTCTATAGATTCATCATGCTTCCTACCAGAGGATAAGGAGCCTTATGTTCTACTAATTCATTATGAGCAGGTATTTCTTTAACTCAAACAAGAAGCAGTAGTGATCATTAATCTATTAATTCATAGTTTATTGTGAATATATACATGTGTTTATTAATCGATAAAATTAATATAATATACGTCTAATATATGTATGCGGTTCATGTACAGGTATTTTTCTATGAATATATTTTGGACCCAAAATGGATATGTGTCATACATTATGATCCAAGATTAAGGCATGTATTTGATAATGTATTAGTGGATACTGAGCAAAACAATGATGGCCAAGAAAATGAGAGAGAGGGATTAGAGAACATCGAAGAAATTGACATCCATGATGATGTTGAAGATGGTTATGTTCAGGCACAAGAAGACAAAAATCTAAAGTTAGATGATGTTATGGAAGACAACAATATGGATGGTATAGAAAATGATGATCCAAATACATCTGGTAACAATATAGATGGTCTACAGTCAAATTTCAATGATGATGTAGGTCAAGATGAGGATGATAATAATATTAAATACTTGAAAGAAAATATGAACATTGACAATGATACACTGGATGAAATTGTAGCAGACAATAATTTTAATGACCAATACTTCTAAATTTTTAGAATGATTTGCAATCTATGTTTAAAAAATGATGATTCTTATGGCCTAAACTTTGAAATGCTTCAGTAATATTATTTGTGTCGATACAAATTACCTATTGCAATATCCTTAAATTATTCAATCTTTGGTATGAATTGTTGGCAGAAAAAAATAGGATTACTTGGATGATTCTTCCATTCATTTTGTATCAACATATGTTCGTGAAGACACAAAATTTAATAAAATATTAATGCACATAACTCACAATTATTTACATAAGCAACTTTGTTAACTTTATTATTCTCAATAGGGGGAGATGGAGGGAGAAGTGAGATAGAGAGAAGGAGAGAAGAGGGGGGAGGGACATAGATATATGAGGGTTGAGGATCCAATCTATAGGGTAGAGGGTTGAAAATTGAGGGTATAAGGTTGAGGACCTATAGGGTTGATGGTTTAGGGTATTGGGTTGAGGGTATAGGGTTGAGGGATTAGGGTTGAGGGTACATATGGTAGAAGGTTTAAGGGTCTAGGGTTTAAGGGTTTAGGGTTGAGGGTTAAGGGTTGAGAGTAGAGGGATTAGAGTATAGGTTTGAGGGTATATGGTTAAAGGATTAGGGTTGAGGGTCCAATGTATAGGGTAGAGGGTATAGGAGTTGAGGGTTTAGGGTTTAAGGGTCGAGGGTTGAGGGATTAAGGGTTGAGGGTTGAGAATTGAGGGTTTAATGTATAGGGTAGAGGGTTTAAAGGTAGAGGTTTGAGGGTTGAGGGTTTAAGGTTGAGGGTAGAGGGTTGAGGGTATAGGATTGATGGATTAGGGTTGAGGGTCCAATGTATATGGTAGAGGGTATAGGGTTTGATGGGCTGGGGTTTAAGGTGTAAGGGTTGAGGGTTGAGGCTGGTAGAGGGTAGAGGGTTGAGGGTTTAAGGGTTGAGGGATTAAAGGTTAAGGGTAGAGGGTAGATCACGTGTTTAGGGTATATGGTTGAAGGATTAGGGTTGAGGGTCCAATGTATAGGGTAGAGGGTACAGGAGTTGAGGGTTTAGGGTTGAAGATTGTCCTTGTGTTGTTGCACTTAAATTTCACTTGCACAAAATACTTTCACAATAATATTAAGAAAAATCAATGTTGGAAAGTAGTAAAGAAAGAAAAAGATCAAATAGACACTCTTTTGTAGAAAAATCAAAAACTTCATCACAACTAAGAGGGATTTTTGAAACTTACCTCCAAGATAACCTTCTCATCTGTGATATAGAATGGGAACATATAAAGGAAGGTGTGCAACCATATAATCAATTAAATAACTAAAATATTTTTAAAAAAGGGTATTAGTGAATGTGTATACCTCATAATATAGTTTGAAGCCATTTTGACTAGGTGTACATGATAATTTGGAAAAGAGAGCACATGTGTCCACTCTTTAATGAATATCTCTATTGGAATTGAACATGGTGAAGCCCTTGCCAAAATTTATAGAATTTGATAAAGAGAAATATATATATATATATAGAACAATATTCACAAAAGCTAGGGTGGTAGAAAGACACACCCACTTAAATATTTTTCATAATTAAATCAAATTAGAAATGACAATATTCTGAAATCAAACATAAAATCACATCCTTTTTTCTACAAAAATGAAATCATATAGGATTAATTTCTCCAAAAAATATAAGGTTCCATTAATGACTTCTACCAATATTTTCTCAAGAAAATTAAAATATCTTTATTAACCATTTAGAGCACATACACTATCCTTAAAAAATAGAATAGTATGCTATGTTTTATAATTTTTCTATTGGGTAATATTGAATGAATAAGCTATACCATTATATAGTTTGTCTCTCTCAAAGAGACACATTTTGATTTAGTAAGAAAAATTATATGTTATCTACTTGTAATTTTCTTAATGTTTAATGTTTGAATGAATAGGATATATGGTTATACGAAATTAATCACTCTCTTACACTTATGAAGAAATAATAGTTTAGGATGCTTTTATTATATACTCACACACATGTCTAACAAGTGATAAAATAGATGTAAACATCATAGTACATGTTATAACTATAACACATTTTTTATGGATAACATAGGCCTAGGATATTATTTATTTACTATGTTTTGATCCCTAAGATATGCAATTAGGACCAAGCAATCATGAATTCAGCCAAAAAATTATCTAAGAAATAATTTTAAATAAAATTTATAAAAAAATATTTAAAAAAGAATATTAATCAAATCGTGTTATCTCATTTGTTATGCATTACTCTTTTTTTGGTTCGTAATAAGCAGGAGAGCTGCATGCATTATATTGAGTGCAAAAAATTTACATCCTTTTAGCCCAGCTAGTAACTTGGGCAAATTCGAATGGCACTAAGTGCCCATGACCACCCTTACAAAAATCCAAAATTAACAAGATCTGCCACAGGTTGTGAATTCAATAACGATATAAACAATTTTATACTAATTCAAAACACTAGACAAAACACCCAACAACCACCCCACTCGATACCATCCTTCATTCTTCTTTGTCTTAGAATCTAGTGGATTCCACCAAGTTTACAAACACATGAAACTATTCCAAGCCTTCCATTTCGTTCAATCCCAGTTCTCTGCACATGAAGTTGTAGCCAACCATTGCCCATCTCCTGTGGCACTCCAGACCTTCAGCTCTCACGTCCATGATATGCCACTCCACCTCTACACCTTGTAGAAAAAAAAATTCAATGTTGTCCAGTAATGGAATTCCAACTCCCAACCATGCCACCACCACCACATCCACATCATCAAGCAAATTTTTTTCCGTGAAGACCATCCTGAGCAAGATTAAGCACCTCAATTTTGGTAGGTTTAGATCTAGCAATGACACCAAAAAACAATGTCTGAATTTTCCCTTGTTTGGTTATTAGAGAAGCAAAAATTATTCCCAATCACCATCCACACAGCTTCCAAACACAGGAGGTCTTTGTTCAAACAAATCTTCTTGAGCCTTTGATCCGTTATGAAGCCTAAGAAAGTGGATTGCTTTTTTGAGCAGCATAACTTAATTGGATTGTCCATTTTTTAGGCTATTTGCTCGATTCTTGATGCTTCATTGCTTGATATAGTCGCTTGTCTTGGCTAAGAGCATTAATTCTTTCCGCCTCCAGCTTCACTACCTCTTAATTTCATACAACTCCCTCGAGGTGGCATTTAATTTCCTTTTGGAGGACTGTACTTCCACCACCCTTCTCAATCCAATGCCACCCTCCTTAGTCTGATGCCACAACTCTTGTTAATAAACTCCGCAGCCACCGTTTTGGAGGGCATTTAATATTTGAATCCCTAGATACAAATATGTCTCATGCGGTTGATCTTATGTCAAGGTATGTCCAATCTCCTCTCCTCAGGAATTCTTATGGCCATACGGTGGTTAGCCTTGAAAGCTGATGAGATGACAAGGCCTACGTCATCATCCTCCTGAGGGATTCCCAATTTTCTATGGTACCTTATGCAATGGGTACGCCGAAGAGGTGTGGAAGGTCAATTAGGAAGAAATTGGTTTATTTTTTGCACACATTTGTGTAGTGTATGAGGTCAATTGGTAGGTCATTTAGAAAATGATTTTAATATTATTATTAATTTTATTTTATTTTTGTATTATAGAAAATTATTTTTATATTTATTTTTTAAATTTTATGTATTAATTATTATATTATTATAGAAATATTTATTATTTGTCATTATTTTATGTATTTATTATTATATTATTATATTTATGTCATTATTATATTATTATTTATGCTAATCTATACTTAACTACATAGAGTAAAAGATGCCATAATTTTAAAACCTAAATATCCTCATTATTAAGGTCTTGGCTCTTATATTATTATATTTATGTCATTATTATATTATTATTTATACTAATTTATACTTAACTACGTAGGGTAAAGGATGCTATAATTTTAAAACCTAAATATCCTCATTATTAGGATCTTGGTCGTAATTTTCATTTTATTTTATAACTATTATACTGTAATATATTATTATATTTATTCTTTAACAAAACTATTAAATGCATTAAAACCTTAGTAAATTGTGGTTAGAAAGAAACAGAAAAAATGGCGCGCTCACAAGTTGTCACAGGTTCAGAACAACAGAGTAAGGAGTGACTATCGAATAAGGCAGAAAAGAATGGGGTCAAACTCGGGAAAACAGAAAAGAGGCGGTAGAGCGATGAAGTTCCATTTTCTGGCACAAAGGAAACTTGTGAAGAACACATTCCACAATGGGTGTTCAAGGGTGAAAGTTGGGTAGACAAATGCCAGCCCACACTCAGTTTGCCAAAAGCACCAGAAGAAAAGTTAACAAGGAAAAGGCATGACACCCTAGAGCCCAGAATCGTAAGCAAGGCCCCATGGTCAAATAAATCTTTACCACAAAAACATCAACCAAATAAATTCAGATCTGGACCTCATGGGAAAAACAAAAACAGAGGCGTAAGAGACAAGGACTCGAAATCATAGCGAACAGAAGACACCTCAGAAAATGACTCAAAAATTAGGGCACGCCCAATTGAAATAGAGGTGTTAGAAGAAATCAAAGATGATAAAGAGATCCTGAAAGACTTTGCCTATATTTGTCAATTTATCAAAGGCACTCCAAGCCGCGCAACTGTCAAAACCTGGATTAAGGAAAACTGGAAAACGCAAGTCTTGATAAGATTCCTTCCGAAGGGTTTATTTTTGGTGGTGTTTGCGGATGAAGACACAAAAGAAAAAATAATGGAGGGAGACCTTTGGATGATGAACGGAAATCCCCTGTACATGCAACCATGGAATATGAATTTTGATCCAGTCAGTATGTAGCTATATGAGAAACCATTTTGGGTTAGACTCTACAATTTTCCAATCGAATACTGGGCAGGGAATTGCTTGGAAAAAATTGGAAGAACTCTCGGAACCCTAATGGAGATCGACTCGAACATCATAGACGGTGACCTCCACAAATACGCCAAGCTCCAAATTGCAGCTATCAATACCATACCCAACAAAATATGCCTTTTGGTAAACGGGAGTTGCTGGATACAGGAAATCAAGATCGAGGAAATAAGACACTACGGCATTGAATGTGGCTCATGAAAGTATAATATAGTGGCCTGCAAGGCCAAGGAGAAACAAAAGATTGATAACATCCCCAACCAAAATTCATCCCAATCAAAAAGCATGAAAGAAAGAGCCCTCAAGATAGAGCGATCAAAAATCAAAGCAATAACGAAACAAAAGAGCCACTTTCCACCAAAGAGCTACTCAGATAGGAGTCAGAAGCGACAACCCAGCCAAAACAAGTTTCCATACCAGTAGAAGAAAATCAACTAGATGAAGAAGAAGTAGATGCCAAGCCATGGGAGAACAACGATCTAGACTCCAATACTAAAGTGGAGGACGAACTGGACATAATCGAGGATAGGTGTATATCACAATCAACAATCAACCACTTAGGTATGGGAAAAATCAGCAACTTGAGGAACCCTAGAGGAAGAAATTCATACAAACAGCTGAGGGAAGAAGAAGCAGTAGCTAAAAGATACACTAGCATCACCAAATTCTTAAGTACCAAGGGAGGAACCTCCTCCCTTGGGAAGAAATGAGGATCACTTCCTGGAATGTCAGGGGCCTCATGGCCCCTGACAAGAGACGTCTGGTAAGGCATCAATTACACAAAAATCTTAGTAGCATAATTATATTACAGGAAACAAAATTGTCAGGAGAGGAGTACTCAAAGTTTCTCAAATATTGCCAATATTAGGAAGGCTTCTTCTAGGATTCTACTGGCACGGCAGGTGGACTAGGAATAATATGGAAAGATACCAAGGTATCTATGGAATTACTAGCTTCTTCTACCAATTGGTTAGCAGCAAAGGTCTTCGACCTTGGGCTAAACATTTGTTTTACACTTATCAATATCTACGGCCCAACAAAAACCGGTGACAAAGTCCTTCTTTGGAACTCGATATTGGACTTCTAGAAGTCCCATTCCGAGGAAGTATTGGTTATGGGGGGCGATTTCAATGCCATTTTAGATTTTTCAGAAAAAAGTGGCTGGCTAAAATCCATCTCACAGCCGATTCTAGATTTTAGAGCATTTGTGTTAGAGAGCGGCCTGTTGAACTGTCCAACGGAAAACAAAATTTTCACCTAGACCAATCGACGCAAGGATTTCACTGCCATCTCTGAAAGATTGGACCATTTCCTAATTGCACCCAACTGGGCCAAAGTCAGGTTGAAAGTGACAGCTAGCATACTTCCAGTATTAGATTCTGACCACTTTCCTGTGGAACTTTCGATAATAGGTGGGTTCATGTCAGAAAAAACAAGCTTCAAATTCCAAAATATGTGGTGGCGGGACCCAAACCTTCTTGAACTTCTGGAACACTAATGGAAAGAAATAAAGGTCGGAGGTTCCATAAGTTTCATATTAGTAAAAAAGCTAAAGGCAATCAAACAAAAACTCAAAGAATGGAATAAAATGCACTTCCAAAACATTTTTGCAGAAAAGGCCATTGTAGAAGCAGAGCTAGACACACTCAATGAAGTAGTAATAAAAAATGGAATGACAAACATAGAATACATCAAGGAAAAGGACCTTAAGGGGAGGTTAGTAGAAATACTAAAGAGGGAAGAAATTTATTGAAAGGATAAATCCCGAGAAGTGTGGTTAAAGGACGGTGATGCCAACTCTAAATTCTTCCACACCTCAATAATGTCAAAAAGGGCAGCCAACAAAATTGTGGAAATCCAAAATGTCAATGGTCAGACCATCAAAGGGGGAGCTAAAGTTGGCCGAGCAACATGTGAATTCTTTGCCAAGCTACTAGGCGAACAAGCTCCTCAAAATCATAGAAATGAACTCCTAAATTCACTAACAAGTAAGGTTAGTGAGGCAGACAATATGAAATTATGTGAGCAGGTTTCAAAGGAAGAAGTTTGGGTGGCCTTATTTCAGATGCACCCAGAAAAATCACCTAGATCGGATGGCTTCACAGTCAGTTTCTTCCAAAAGTGTTGGAGTTTTATGGGAGATGAAGTTTGGCAGCTCGTGGAAGACTTCTGCAAAACTGGCAAATTCGTCAACGATTTGAATAACACCGTTATCGCCCTCATTCCAAAAAGGAGCAACTATTCCTCCTTCAAGGACTTCAGTCCCATATCATTGTGCAACACTCTTTATAAAGTTGTGGCAAAATTCTTGGCCAAAAGATTAAAACTGATATTGGGAAAGATCATCTCAATTGAGCAAAATGGATTCATGCCTAGCAGAGAGATTTCTAATAGTATTTTGCTCATTTCAGAGGTCGTTCACTCCCTAAAAACCAGCAACCAAGTAGGAATGATCAACAAATTGGATGTCAATAAGGCTTACGATAAGGTCAAATGGCCCTTTCTAATAGGGGTTATGAAAAAACTAGGTTTTTGCAGCCACTGGTGCAACTTAATCCTTTAATGCATGTCCTCAGTCAGGTTCTCAATTGTTGTCAATGGATCCCTCCACGGTTTCTTTAGAGCAACAAATGGCCTAAGGAAAGGATACTCAATCTCCTCTTTCCTTTTCGTCATTATGACTAAATCTCTTAGCTTACTACTCAAAAGAAGGTGTGCTCAGCAGGAGTGGTGCAGGATACAAGTAGCTCCTAATATAGACCCCATCACCCACACACAATTCGTTGATGATACAACTCTCTTTGGTCAAGCGAATTTGATGGAAGCTAAGTCCATAAACAACACACTATCTGAATACAAGGTCCAGTTCGGACAAAAAATGAACAAAGAGAAATTGTGTGTGTATTTCTTCAACACGAGAAACCATCTGCAGCAGGCCATATCCTCAACACTAGGTATCAAAAAAGGAAACTTCCTGTCAAAATTCCTCAGAATCCAAATTTCTGAAGGACTGTGTAAAGCCAAGCATTGGGTGGAAATAGTCGAAAGATGCAGGAACAAAGGCATGGCATGGAAGAATAACATTGACAAAATCAATCCTATCAGCAATACCTATCTACGCCATGTCTTGCACAAAAGTACCAGGAAAAATTGAAACTGAGTTAGAAGGAATCCTAAAGAAATTCCTATGGGAAGGTTTGAGGGAAGTCAGGAAAATTCCACTAATTGGATGTGATACGGTTTGTACACCTAAGGAAAATGGTGGAGCAGGCTTACGTAAAATACACCATCAGAACATGGCGCTAGGAGCTAAGCTCATATGGAGGATGTATCAAACTCCAGAAAAGAATTGGTGTTGAGTCCTCCAAAACAAGTATCTAGACAGTAATAACCCCGAACGGATTCTCACTACTGCAAACATTGAGGGTGGCTCGGCAGTGTGGAGATTCATGACCAAGTGTAGACCCTTGATTTTGAATCATCTCTCATGGAAGTTAGGGAATGGAAAGAGAGCCTTTTTTTGGACTAACTCATGGAATGACTACAAAATTCTTTCAAAGCTCCTCAAGTTAGATCAACACTTGGAAAAACTTAACGTGAAATTTGGTTCCAAGGTGGGGGATTACATATTGACAGAGAATAACACATTAATCAACAATGCCAGTTGGATCAATTTGTCAGCACTCCCTCTCCCACAGAGTTTGGCTAAAGTTGTTCGAAAGGAAATAAACAACAAATAGATCAAAGTGTTCAATAGTGAGAATTCTATTATCTAGTGTGGAGCTGCATCTGGGAATTATTCGACAAAGCTAGGCTACGAATTACAAACAAGGCAGTGCAAAGAAATGACATGGATGGCCAAATTATGCTAGAAAAAAGAAGTCCTCCCAAAGGCAGGAGCTTTCCTATGGATGGCGATCCATAAGAGATGCCTCACCGGAGATTGATTGCAAAGGTTGGGAATCATAGGCCCTTATAGGTGCATCCTGTGCAAGCAAGCTAAAGAAAGTGTGGATCATTTGCTTCTTTCTTGTCCCATAGCTGTGTCATGTTAGGACTGGATACAAAGTGTGTTCAACCTGTCTGGTCCAAGACACTACAAGTTAAGGATTTCATGGAAAGCTAGCCATTACTGAACAAAAATGGTTACTGGAGCGGAGTTTGGACTATGGCTCCATCTTTAGTGGCTTGGAACATATAGAAGGAAATAAACAAACGAATATTTAAAGAAAAAGCCCTAAACTGTGAGCAACTCATAGCCAAAATCCAAATGGCCATCGTCGAGTCAGCCACCAATAGAATAAACGTAGGCCCCAATTCGAGATTCTCAAAGTGGGATGAAGGAATCCAAAAGGGATGGAGTGGACTCAGAGTTTCGAAGCCCAAAGCAGTACCTAGACCCAAAGTCAACAAAAAGGAAATATTTTGGGCACTACCAACAAGCTTAAAATGGAAATTGAATTTCGACGGAGCCGCAAAGGGCAACCCCGGGAACACTGGGGTTGGATGTATAATCAGAGATTCAAATGGAGAGTGTGTTTGGGCAGCATCAAAAAACTTAGTTATATGCACCAACAACTTATCTGAAATGGAAGCCTTATGGCTCAGACTACAATTATGTATTAAAAAAAACATACACATAGTGGAGATTGAAGGGGACTCTGTGCTCTACATCCAAGCGATAAATGTTGGAAGTTCTCAAAATTGGCGCATCAACAACTGGATTAAACCAATTAAGGACATCTTAGGAAAGATCCTGGATTATACCCTGACACATGTGTATAGGGAGGCAAACAAAGCGGCCGACCTGTTAGCCAACTCAAGGGTAACCCAGGTGGAGAAGTTAGTCACGTGCTCTAATCCCAACCACTAGTCGAGTCTGCAAGTAGTCATTTCAGTGGATACCTCGGGCAGACAAAACGCCTCGAACGCCCTCTCCAACACCACATGAACTGCATGCTTGAGCAAAAATTGCATGGCCAATCTAGTAGGTTGGATTTAGCTATGACCCGAGATAAAAATTATGTCAGACTCATGATCCATCTGTTTCGAACAAGGACCAAATGGCTTTTAAAAGTGCGGCAGAACAGTCGGTCTTTATGTGCTAGTGAGCAAGCTAAGATTAATAACAAGAGAAGGATGGTGTTTGTTTTCGGTGTTCAATTTCATTGCGCTAAGGAAACCATAGCGGTTCAATGCAAGAGAATCTTCAACATTGGTAAGCCTGCAGTAATAAATGCAATCATCAACCTTGTTACTGCGATTCTCAACTCGAACCAACACTGGTGCGATGGAAAAGTTTACGAGACAATACCGGGTGCACTGGTAGACATCATTGAAGCTAGAGAGGTCGTAGTAGAGCGGCTCGGTGGATTTTTTATGATCGGAAACATCCAAGCGGTAGCCAACACCATACTCAAACTAAGACCAGATGGTTGGGTTAGCTTCCTAAAGTTCTACTTTGACCCGACCTCAGTAGAGATGGAGGGCGACGACACTGAGTAGTCTGAGGAAGCAATTCTCACACGTCGTGAGGCTGCAGATAACTTTAGGTTGAATGCATGGGAAGTCTACAGGGCAGGGGTTAGGAATGCCAGCATGGAGGCGTTCTCCAATTTTATGAACTCCTACTCTACCTGGCTCAGTGGCGGAAGTCTTCAGAGGCTGATAAGGCTAGGCGATATCCTGGCAGGTATCTTCCAGCTTATAGAATAAGAAGCTGAAAGTGCTAGTTCTATTTCTATTTGTAAATC
The DNA here is from genome assembly GCA_007115665.2 of Sequoiadendron giganteum. Taxonomy (NCBI): domain Eukaryota; kingdom Viridiplantae; phylum Streptophyta; class Pinopsida; order Cupressales; family Cupressaceae; genus Sequoiadendron; species Sequoiadendron giganteum. The sequence goes on from CM021106.1 coordinate 493,415,802, forward strand.
TGGCACCTTAGTGCCCCCGTATGTCTGTACATGGGAGCTACCCACTTTGGTATCACTCACATATTAAAAAAAAAAACTATCAAATGCATATTTTTTTATTATATAAAATATATATTATATATTAATTATGCTAATTTATACTTAACTACATAGAGTAAAGGATGTTGAAATTTTAAAACCTAATATATATGTATTTGATAATTTTGTTAAAAAATAATATAATTATATTAAAATATATATATATAATATACACTATATATTAATTATACTAATTTAGACTTAACTGCGTATAGTAAAGGACTAAATGTCCTCATTATTAGGATCTTGGCCGTAATTTTCATTTAAATAAACATACTCTAAAACCCTCGTCGAAACTTTATTTTAGGCTGCAGCTCACCAAATACGACATTATATTAGCCCAGCCAAATATGACATTATATGCAAGGAAACTGATAGCGGCGGGGAAAGCAACACAAAATCGACGAAAAAATGGCAAAAAATGATGGACGGCTGAGATTCGTTTTACTATCAACCAAAGTCTCTCGTTGCTTTTCAACCGTCTATGGGAAAAATGAGCTTGTGAAGCTCAAATAAGGAAATGTCTTCAACGTAAAAATTATCACTCATTCCATAGAGTACAAACACTAATATACTTCGACATCATATACTAACTCAAAATTAATCATTATACTTAATTCACATATTTTCTCAATGATGACAAAGTACAACAAATTAACTAAATAAAAATTATTTATTTATGTGGAGGCTAAATATAGTTCTTATGTCCATCTAAAGAAATTTAAATAAGATTAATTTAAAAATATAATAAATGTAAGTTCAAGATCTTTTGATTCGAACACATTTAAGACACACACATAGAACTAAATGATCATGATCATAGACATGGCTTTAAAGAATTTTTTTTTTCATATCCTTATTGAGCTAATTCATCAATGGTGGTTAATTCCCTATTAAGGAAGGCTTCTAAACACTAGCACTTGAATTATTTGTTGGGACATATATTGTCTCTTGATCTTCATAATTCTTCTTCCTTTGAAATTATGAATTTCTATAGGGAAGCTAACATCTTGGTGGATGCACTTGCTAATAGGCAATTGATTAGGGTTGAAGATTGTATAGGGTTGATGGTTTAGGGTATTGGGTTGAGGGTATAGGGTTGAGGGATTAGGGTTAAGGGTAGAGGGTAGAAGGTTTAAGAGTTTAGGGTTTAAGGTTTTAGGGTTGATGGTTAAGGGTTGAGGGTAGAGCGTTTAGGGTATAGGTTTGAGGGTATATCATTGAAAGATTAGGGTTGAGGGTCCAATGTATAGGGTGAAGGGTATACGGGTTGAGGTTTTAGGGTTTAAGGTTGAGGTTTTAGGTTTTAAGGTTAAGGTTGAGGTTTTAGGGTTTAAGGTTGAGGGTTGAGGGATCTTTTAATGCAAGTGAAATGTAGGTAAGAAATTGAAGGCTAGTGAATATTGGGGAAGGATTTTTGTTCTAACAACCCTAATCCCTTAACCATTAATCCCCACTAGATCAGAACAAATAGGTGCTAAATTATGCGCTGAATTAGGTGCTAAAGCAGACTCTAAAGTAGGCATCTTATTAGGTGTTAAATTAGGCGCTAATGTCAGCACAACACTCGGAGCTAAACTCAGTGATAAACTAGGCCCTAAAGGAAGCTCTAAAATAGGTGTATAATTAGGCATTAAATTAGGTGCTAATGTCGGTGCTACAGTCAGAGCTAAACTCAGTGGAACTCGGTGCTAAACTCTGTGATAACCTCAACACTAAATGTGGCACTAAACTTGGCATTGAACCCGATGTTAAACATGGCACTAAATTCGGTGCTAATTTGCATCGAATTTAGCATCGACTTGTTCTGATCGGCACAATAAATGCCAAAAATAATGCCATCCCAATAAATAGCATTCTTTTTTTTTAAATGGAGAAAAATAGATTAAAACAGTGGGTGGATGCAAAAAATGGAGCAAAAAAGGGAGCTAATCACAAGGATTTATTATAGTGTATACAAAGAAAAGAAAAAGATGACCACCCTCGACCTGTCCCTTCTAACACCACCAATCAACATGTCCAGGATTTTGCCTGGAAGAGCCATTGACATTTATTTTCAGCACACCATGAGCAGGAGGTGACCAACAACCATTTCTCTGAATTTTCCTTTTGGCTAACTAACCTAGCCTAGGTCGAGAGAAGCTCCTAACACCACCAACAAAATCTAAAATTTGAACAATTCTCATATCTCTTGGATCCTCAGGAACAGATAAGTAACACTTTGCCTCTAAAGTCTCCTGAAGAACATAAATAATTCTCATCCATAACTATTGAGCCTACAATTTCTTATCTTGAAAGATCTTGTGATTTCTTTCCAACTAAATATGCCAAATGATCAAGATGGGCCCAATATTCCAAGTAATTTGAAGAGATACTTAGCTAGAGGATTCCCTAGCCCACCAAGCATAAATTAGGCAAAGAGGAGGCATGACTACAAGAATTATTCCAAATATTCCACCAGAGATGCTAGATCTCCCTAGAAAAGGGAGCCAAGAAGAATAAATGTGAGGAGCACTCCTCACTGTTTTTGCATATAACACATACAGGATCCTAAAATTGTAACATGCCCATTGTTCAACCTATCAATTTTACTAAGTTTTACCCACTTGTAAATTGTCTATGCATCTAGTATAATGAGCAAAAAAAAAATTCTTTTCTATTCAATAATAAATGCATCATTTGAAACGTGAATTTATCCAAACTTTTCCATTGCATAATCAAAGAATCGTTCCAATAATATAAGTATGATTTAAATTTACATAAATATATTCAAGATAACATTTCACATTTACAATTTCCATATATATGGACACATGATTACAAACATAGCTTCAACAAGCTTACATGAACTAGAAATACAAATGGTCCAGAATGTCCTCCCAAATCTTAGCCACCAACTGCATGAGGAGAAGCATCACTCAAGCACTTTTCTGCTAACCATGGACTTACTATGATCCCCCACACATCTACCAAACTTGGTAAGATGGCCCTCCCTTTGACAAATAGATTAGTTTGGTAATCTCATCCTTCAAATAGCCTTTTTTGAGCATAGTGATGTGTCCTACTTATATAGAGCTACCATAATGTCTACTGCCCCATATATGATTACCTTAGCCTATATTGTAAATTGGAGCACACAGTGAACTAACAGTGTAGATAGTGGCTACCTACACTACTTTAGCCAAATATTCATCACCCAGTAACTTCGAGAGAGGCCATCTACTCACCACATTTAATTGCTTGATTTGTATTGACCATTAGTATTCTATTATAAGGTTATCCCCTTTCTCATGGATTATCCTAACCCTAGGAATAACCTTCCCATTAACTTATATCTAAATAAAATTGCTATAAGAATCACAATACAACTCTATCTTAGCTTATGCTACGTGCCTAGAGCATTGTCATACTATGTATAGTACTGACTTTCTACATATAGGATAAATAGTATACAATCATATAAAACCCATTATAGTATAAATATCTATATACTTATAAACCCAAAAGAAATATTTCCCAATACAAGAAACAATCAAGGAACATTCAGAAGACATGCAAGTATCATAACACACATAACAGACAATCTTTCCAACATGGAAACGTAATAAACAATCTTTCCAACATAATAACAAAGGAGTAGAAATCAACATGCATGTTTAAAGCTCCAAACAATTAATATTCTCTCCTAGCTTAGTGGCTCAAGCTCGCTTGTAAGTTCCTCAAGGAACAACCCAAATTACTCTACTTGCTTCTCACTAAATCTCTCAACAAAACTAAAGTAATATAACAAAATAACTCTCTAACTCACAAACTCTCAACTCACTTTGCATAGAAATTGCAATAGAATGATACAAGGAAATCAAATTGCTATTATGAGTAACCAAAGGCTACAAACAAGTTAATATTTTTTCCACCTTTCTATCCTCATTCAATGACTCATCAAAATAACTTACAGGTTTGCAACACATAATAGTCCTCTCCATTTCAATGGTTGAGTTAACTTGTTCCAAGGGACAACAAGACTCTTTTACTGATTCAAATGAACAACAAGCTCAATAACAAGTTTCTTAAATCAAATTCCTTCACATAATGTTTCCAATTTTACTTTTGAATAAGTCTCAAGGGTATTATAAGACTTATGCACATTTTACAGACTTCTTTTGCGTTCCATACACTTCCATATTGGTGCCACATTCATAAGTTGGCATCACATGTTAGTAGTATGGTTAGATTATTCCTTAATTCTTTAAAATTGTATTAAATACTCTTTGCAACGTATACACAACAATTACAAATCCTTGCGCGTCTCTTACTTTGGTTGACTAGGTCTTCCTTTATTTTATGCATTGGTTTACCATGCTTTAAAATATGTGCCATGTATTATCATATGCTCCTTTATTCTCTTAAGTGCTTCACTTAAGAATGGTGCTATATACATATTGTGCTCTAGAAACTATCACAAATGGCTTTCAATCATATTATATAATATATGTGTATATATACTTATATATATCCTTCATGATATACACACACACACACATATACATAATTATTTCACAAGGTTTAACAAATACATTAATTATCGATTATCAACATATATAAATATATAAAGAATAACATTACATATATATATACCATTATATATAAATATATATATTAATTATATGTAACTATATTACTTTCTACATATATTAATACATATACTATATATACATAATATTATTTCAATATCTTTATAAAATCACTCATACTTATAACTATCGATTGACATATATACATGAATGTGTATATACATATATATATGTCACTTTAGTCCAATCAGTATTCCCATGCATATGGGTAATCCATCCATGATCATGTGTAGGTATGTCTACCTACATATACTCATGTATGTATTCACTCACATGTACGAGTTTACCGTAGACACGTACATATACACATATATATACATTTTATGCATATCTCATCGATATAAAAATAAACACACAAGGAAGGACTTCAACTCAACATCAAGACTTCATCGCATTCCTCATTCCAAACAGTCATAAAATAAGATTGCAAACCAATATAAACATTCACAATCAAAATTGAAGATCACTTACCCATTACCCAAACTGACTTGACTTAACCAAGACCAACTAGGGTGTGAGTGTGTGAATGCTCAGTAAGGCTGAATTAAAGGTTACCAGACCAAGTTCTTCTCCTGAGTGATAATTCCCCTCTCTTCCAGAGGTTTGAACATGTTCCTCCATTCAGCTTAGTTCACCATAATAGTAGTTAGTTGAATCAATACATTCATATGCATCATATATATATTTCATATACAAAATCATTATAAAACGTTAAATTGAATCAAACATTCATTCATCATACTTCCATCAGAATTCATATATATAAAACACGTTCACATTTATTAAAGTAATTTATCAAATAAGGTAATCGTAAATAAGGTAATAACACAGAGGGTGTAACATATTCCCCCCCTTGTGAATCATCGTCCCCGATGATTTTTAAGTATCAAATATGATCATAACATAAAGAATGTAACATCACAAAACATCATTGTTTTCAAGAGTTTTCAAAATTTAGCAAGACTTGTGGAAACTTTTGGTTCATTTCAACATAGTCTTCCCATGTGGTAGACCTTTTGCATACTAATCCCATTGGACTTTGCATTGCAGAACCTCTTTGTTATGTAAGTGGAGCTTACATGTTCCAAGCACCTTGAGAGGCTTGATTGTTACCACCCCTGGGTCCTACACCTGTAAAGCATTCCACTCAATAACATGGTTATCACTTGGTATATACTTCTTAAGATATGAGACATAAAAGACATTATGAATCCTGACAAGAGCTAGTGGCAAGCCAATTCTATAGGCAATAGGGTTGATTTCCTCAAGAAACTCAAAAGGTCCAACATAACATAGAGCTAGTTTGAATGTCTTCCCAAACTTGATAGAACTCTTGTGAGATTTGACTCTCATTTAAAACCCTATCCCCTACTATAAAATTCCATGGTACTCATTTACAATCAACATAAATTTTCTACCTATCATTAGCTTTTGCTAACCTCTATTTAATAATTCTAACTTGTTCCTCCATTTCCAACAATATCTTTGGCCCAAGGTTGATCCTATATTCTAGTTTATCCCAGCTTATAGGAGTTTGACACTTCCTACCACATAATGCTTCAAACGGAGCCATCTTGGTCACAAAATGATAGGAGATTATATGAAAACTCTACCAAAGTTAGGTGATCCTACCACTTGTATTGTTGATCCATGAAATACATCCTTAGTAGGTATTCTAATACTTGGTTCACCCTTTCAGTTTTCCCATTCATTTCTGAATGATAAGTAGAACTTATGTTCAGTTGAGTCCCAAGTGAAGTAAATAAGGTTTTCCCAAACCTAGATGTCACTCTAGCATCCCTATCAAAAATAATCTTTTCAAGAATCCCATACAATCTAAATATCTCTTGAATATTTGTTTGTGCTATTACAGGAGCTCCATTTGTCAGATTCCTTGGTATGAAGTGAGCTACCTTTGTAAGCTTGACAACCACTACCAGAATGACATTATGCTTGTTCATTGACATAGGGAGACCTTGCAAAAAGTCCATACTAATAACTTACCACTTACTTTCTAGAACTTCATGTGGATACAATAGACCCACTGGATGATGATGCTCTGCCTTCACTCTTTGACACTCTAAAAACAACTTTCTACAAATATCGATGCATTCCCTTTCATACCCTTCTAAAAGTATAATGGATTTACATCATCTAATATCTTTTGGCCTCATGGTTGCCATTGCACCAAAAGGTTGACTTGTTAATGCCCAATAAAACTACCATAATTAACAGATCCATGAGAGGTGGTTAGTCCATGTCACGAATCTTGAGGGGAGCATTGACCAGCTACCAACAATCTCCCCCTCAACGTTACCCGAGGGGATTCATAATCGACACCTTTGGCTCTAATACCAATTTTTTGGCCCCACAGTTGTTGTTGCGCAAAAAGGTTGACCTATTAATGCTTGATACAATCGCCAAAGTTAACGGATCCATGGGAGGTGGTTAGTCCATGTCACGAATCTTGAGGGGAGCACTGACCAGTTTCCAACAACATCTTAGTTACACCAAGATGTCCTAAATATGGTGCATTGTGAACTTCTTTCCATACCATGTGCCTTAATTCCCCAATGTTAGGTACATAAATCCTTCCCTTAAATCTTAATAAACCATTGGGTTCAAAGTGATATCCCTTGTACCTTTGATCTTATGGATTTTTCATGAGTGCTTGCTTAACTTTCTCATAGAACTCGTCACCTTCAGATTTTTTCAACACTTGATCCTTGAAGTTAGTTTGGATTGATATCACAGAGGAGATATGCCTCCTATGACTTAAGGCATCGACAACCCAATTATCTTTTCCCTTGATATAACTAATGTTGAAGTCATAGTCAGATATCAACTCCAACCATCTCCTTTGTCGTGCATTCATATTAGGTTGAGTAAACAAATACTTTAGACCATGATGATCAGTATTTAGTTCAAATGGTTTTCCCAATAGATAATGTATCCACATTTGTAATACATGGACAACTATTGCTAACTCTAAATCATGCTCGAAGCATAATTTTGTTCATATGGCTTTAGCTTCCTTGGGTCATAAGCTATGACTTGACCCTCCTCCATCAATACTCCACTCAAACCTTCTCCTGATGCGTTCATAATAAGTAAAAATTTACCATCTGGACTTGGCACTTTTAGTATTGGTGTTGTGGTCAATCTTTCTTTGAGTTGGTCAAATGTTGCTTGACAATTCTCAGACCACTCAAACTTATTCCCCTTCCTTTGCAATGACATAATGGGAAAATCTATTCTAAAATTTCTTGCGTCAAACTTATGATAATACCCAAATAAACCCATAAAACTTCTAACTTTTGGCACATTCTTGGGCACTGACCACTCTAACATTGTTTTTATCTTCGTTGGATCAACTACAATACCATCAACTGAAATTATGTGACCCAAATATTATATTTCCTTTTGGAAGAAGGTACACTTCGAGAGTTTTCTGTATAACTTATGCTCTCTCAATCATTGGAGAACAATCTCCAGATGCTTAAGATGCTCATCTTCATTCTTGGAGTAATTAAGATGCCATCCAAGAAGACCAACACAAACCTATCCAAACTAACTCTAAATACATTGTTCATTAGGTTCATGAACATTGCATGTGCATTCATCAACCCAAATGGTAGGACTGTGAACTTGTAATGTTTGTATCTAGTCTTAAAGCAGTTTTGAAAATATCTTTGTCCTTGATTCTTAGTTGGTGATATCCAGAACGTAGATCAATCTTAAAAAATGTTGCCACTTCTCGCATCTGATCAAAGAGATCATCGATATGTGGCAATGTATACTTATTCTTTGTTATTACTTTTTTATTAATTAATCGATAATCAATACGTAAGCATCCTGTACCGTCTTTCTTCTTTACAAAGATCATTGGCGCTCCCTAGTGTAAATCATTGGGTCTTATCAATCCTTTAGATAACTCTTCTAGTTGTGCTTTTAACTCCATTAATTCACTTGTGGTCATCCTATAAGGTAATTTCGATATAGGTTTTGACCCTAGTACTATGTCGATGGAGAAATCAAATATCCTCTTAGGTGGTAATCCAGGTAATTCGTTTAGAAATACATCCACAAACTTTCATAAAATATGATATTTCTCCATATCCATTTTTCTAGATTCCAATACTTCACCCTCTTCAACATCTTGAGAGTCTTGAGGTCCATAATATACTATATCATCTTGAGAAATGAATTCCTTGCATTCCTCACGTTTCTCCATTTTTACTACAAAGAGTTGACAACCTTTCTTCTTTTCCCTATGCATTTGTACATCAGATATCTTTCGTAACTTAACCTCTCTAGGTGTTACTTGTAATGACACCCAGTTACCTAGTACCTTGGCCCTATCTTTCCATAACCAATTCATCCCTAAGATGACATCATAAGAACCTAAGGGAGCTACATATATATTTACTTTTGTTGAGAAACTTGGAAGTTTAATCCTTGCTTCAAATAGACATTGAATTACTTCAGCTCTTGTCTAGTTTGCATATTCTACAACCCAAGACTTTTTCATGTAGTCAAATTTTCTAGACATTTGACTTGCTACTCTAGGAGAAATGATTTTTTTTGTGGCACCAGTATCTATTAAAATTAAAATGGGAATTCTAGACAAAGTACCTGAAACTTCTACTAGAGTAATCTGGTACTTCGCTTGCTATTATCCATAGCAGGATGAATCCTTTGTTGGATCACAGCTCTTTGAGGTGGAAGAGAGTTACCATGTGGTCATATCCTAGATGGTTTTCTTGGACAATTACTCACATAGTGATCCCCACCACATGTAAAATATCCCTTCACTGGTCCCCTCCTTTTTGCAAGTCTTCTAGAGTTACTTTCATTTCCACCAGCATTGCTTTTGAAGTTGTTAAAATTGTTATTGTTTCCTCTTCGATCTCTCCTTAGTTCACTCCAATTATTTTTGGGTACCTTATCCCCTTGCTTTTGAAAAATTTCCCTTCACTAGGCTTTCTTGGAGCTTGATTGGTCTGCGTCCAAACGAGCTTCTTTCTCTTTCTCTCCTAGTAGTTTGAGTTAGACTTAACCCTTTGTTCCTGCTTAATTGCCTTCTTGTACACCAAATCCATAGTCGTTGGACCATGCATGTCTACCTTACCACATATTTATACATTTAGACCCATAATAAACTTCCTTATATGAAATCACTCATCCTTCTGGTACATAGGTATGTACTTCAAAAGTTGAGTGGACTTCTCCCATTACCGATTCATTGAGGAATCACCTTGTCTCAGGTTTTGGAAGTCAATGAGGTTTTGGTTATAGAAGATTTGGGGCAACCATCACTTTCAAAAAATCTTCGCAAACTTGCTCCATGCGAGACTTAAGGAACTAAGCCCAAGCTCTATTTTTTTACTCAGACACCAATTGGATGCTTCACCAGCCAATTGAAATGCTCCCCACATGGCTTTAGTGAGCTCAAAGTAATTTATGATTTCAAAATACTTCTCCATCTCCATAAGCCATGCTTCCACCGCATCTCCAGTAGTATTAAATCAAAATTTTGGTGGTGTGATCTTTATCATGTCATGTGATAACTCACCTGCCAAACACTTCCTTTTGGTTCCCTCAGAATATGATTGTGATCTATCACTCTCTTGATCACTAGATTGAGTGTGATCATGAGAATTCTCCCCTTCTTCCTTGTTGTTGGGAACCTCTTCCTCATTATTTGGGACCTCTTTCTCCTCTCTTTCCATTCCCATAACGTTTTATTTGAGGTTTCCTATTCTTGTTATAGTTTCATCCATGATAGCTATAATGCAGTCCAAATTAACTTCAACATTCTTAGTGCCTTGACCTACTTCTTGACTTTCCCTAAAGTTAGTTCTTGTCCCAACCATTTTTCCTAAAATAGTTATACTTGGAGGTTTCATGTTAATTAGATCTATGAAGATTTTCTCGATGTTAACAATATTCCAAAAGATCTATCATTCACATAAGTAATTCTATTTAAAGAACTCATTAATAAATTTTGCCAAAACAAGATTTTCATTATAATCAAAAAGGATTTTCAATTTCCTAGAGTTTACATAGAATGACTATTTAGATAGTCCAAGGGAGGGTATCCCTCAAATTCACTTTTTGATACATAACTTTATGGGGTATAACCCTCAAATTTTTGCTCATATACATCATCAAAAGGATAATAAATCTTTGATCTATCCTTAGATACATAGTTTTGAGGCACATAACTCTCTAATTCACCACTTGTGGCTATTGCAATAACTTTCTCTAAGGAAAGAACTCGAGGATCCTTAAATATCATAATTGAACTAACACTACATTCTAAGGGCATGTCCCTGGAAAGTGACAAAGAGTCTGACTTGTCCAAAGAGACAGAAGGTAAGAAGTTGAAGTTGGCAACCTCTTTCATCCTTCTCTTGATTGATTCACGAAAGGGCATGACTGAAAGTTTCAATATTGCTCAGCCAAATGGTGTTGTCATATTGGTTCCCTCAATGGTTTGAACAAAGACTTCTCTTTCCTTCTTGGCCTGTAGGTAGCACTCATTTCTGATTCTTGTAGTCATCTTGAGATGCACCATCCTGGCATAAGAATTTCCAAACATTAGACTCATATAATGTTGGATTAGAAACATAGTGAGCACATATGTTCCAGAGTTGAACTTGGTAGCTCTGATACCATGTGTAACATGCCCATTGTTCTACCTAGTAATTTTATGGTTTTACACAGATGTAAATTGTCTATGCATCTAGTATAATGATCAATAAATTTTTTCTTTTCTATTCAATAATAAATGCATCATTTGGAACATGACTTTATCCAAACTTTTCCATTGCATAATCAAAGAATCATTCCAATAATATAAGTATGATTTAAATTTACATAAATATATTCAAGATAACATTTCACATTTACAATTTTCATATAGATGGACACATGATTACAAACATAGCCTCAACAAGCTTACATGAACTAGAAATACAAATGGTCCAGAATGTCCTCCCAAATCTTGGCTGCCAATTGCATGAGGAGAAGCATCACTCAAGAGATTTTTTGCCAACCATGGACTTACTGTGGTCCCCCACACATCTACCAAACTTGGTAAGATAGCCCTCCCTTCGACGAAGAGATTGGTTTGGTAACTTCATCCTTCAAATAGCCTTTTTTGAGCATAATGATGTGTCCTACTTATCTAGAGCTACCATAATGTCTACTACCTCATATATGATTACCTCAACCTAGACTATAAATTGGATCACATAGTAAAGTGACAGTGTAGATAATGGCTACCTACACTACTTTGGCCAAAGATTCATCACCTAGTAACTTCAAGTGAGGTCATCTATTCACCACATTTAATTGCTTGATTTGGATTGACCATTATTATTCTATTATAAGGTTATCCCCTTTCTCGTGGATTATCCTAACCTCAGGAATAACCTTCCCATTAACTTATATCTAAATAACATTGGTATAAGAATCACAATACAACTCTATCTTATGCTATGCACCTAGAGTGTTGTCATACTAGGTATAGTACTAACTTTCTATGTATAGGATAAATAGTATAAAATCATATAAAACCCATTATAGTATAAATATCTATATACGTATAAACCCAAAAGAAAGGTTTCCCAATACAAGAAACAATCAAGGAACATTCAAAAGACATGCAAGCATCATAACACATAAAATACAATCTTTCCAACATGGCAATGTAATAAACAATATTTCCAACATAATAACAAAGGAGTAGAAATCAACATGCTCGTTTAAAGCTCTAACCGATTAATCTTCTCTCCTAGCTTAATGGCTCAAGCTCGCTTGCAACTTCCTCAAAAAACAACCCAAATTCCTCTACTTGTTTCTCACTAAATCTCTCAACAAAACTAAAGTAATGTAACAAAACAACTCTCTAACTCACAAACTATCAACTCACTTTGCACAAAAAATTACAACAGAACAACACAAGGAAATCAAATTGATCGGTGTAGAAATTGGTATAATGAGCACCTCTATTTATACTAAATTGTGAGTAACCAAAGACTACAAACAAGTTAATATTTCTACCACCTTTCTATCCTCACACAATGAATCGTCAAACTAACTTACAAGTTTGCAACACATAACGGTCCTCTCTATTTAAATGGTTGAGTTAACTTGTTACAAGGGACAACGAGACTATTTTACTAAGTCAAATGAACAACAAGATCAATAAAAATTTTCCTAAATCGAATTCCTTCACATAATGCTACCAAGTTTACTTTAGATTGAGTCACAAGGCTATTATCAGGCATGCACGTTTTGCAGACTTCTTTTCAATTCCATACACTTCTAGATTGCTGCCACATTCATAATTTGATGTCCCATGTTAATAACGCGGGTAAACTATTCCTCAATGCTTTAAAACGGTATTAAATACTCTTTGCAATGTATACACAACAGTTACAAATCCTTATGTGCCTCTTACTTTGGTTGACTTGATCTTTTATTGCTTTATGCGTTGGTTTACCATGCTTTAAAAGCTACACCATGTATTATCATACGTGCCTTTATTCTCTTAAGCGCTTCACTTAAGAATAGCGCTATATATATATATTGCACTTTAGAAACTATCACTAATGGCTTTCAATCACATATACATATATATGTATATATGTATATATATATATCATAAATGATATAAATATCTATATATGTATATATATATCATGAAGGATATATATACTTATATACATATATATGATACATATATATATACACACACACACACACATATATATATATATTAATATATACTTATTTCACAAGGTTTAACAAATACATTAATTATCGATTATCAACATATATAAATATATAAATAATAACATTATGTACATACATAAATATACATAATGTTATTTCAATATCTTTATAAAATCACTCATACTTATAACCATCAATTGGCATATATATACAAAGAGAGAGAGAGTGTGTGTGTGTATATGTCATTTTAATCCAATCGATATTCCCATGCATATGGGTAATCGTCCATGAGCATGCGTAGGTACGGCTACCTACATATACTCATGTATGTATTCACTCACATGTATGAGTTTACCATAGACACACACATATATACATATATACATTTTATGCATATATCTCATCGATATAACAATAAACACACAAGGAAGGATTTCAACTCAATATGAAGACTTCATCACATTCCTCATTCCAAACATTCAGTAAACAAGATTGTAAACCAATCTAAACATTCATAATCAAAACTGAATATCACTTACCCATTACCTGAACTGACTTGACTTAACTAAGACCAACTAGGGCATGAGTGTGTGAATGCTCAGTAAGGCCAAATTAAAGGTTACCAGACCATGTTCTTCTCCTGAGCGATACTTCCCCTCTCTTCTGGAGGTTTTAACCTATTCCTGCATTCAACTTAGTTCACCATAACAGTAGTTAGTCAAATCAATAAATTTATATGCATCACATATATATTTCATATACATAATCATTATAAAATATTAAATTGAATCAAACATTCATTCATCATATTTCCATCAGAATTCATATATATATATATATAACACATTCACATTTATTATAGCAATTTACCAAACAATGTAATAGTAAATAGGTAATAACACATGGGGTGTAACATAAATCCTCTCTTTCGTAAATTTTCCCAAGTGAGATAATTATTCTAAACAACCAACCAAGAGAAAAATTGCATTTAGGCCAAGAAAACTTGTTCCAAACCTATCTCCACCAAGGAACACTAGCTCTCCCATAAGTCTACTTGTCCAATTCCTAGTAACCTGTGGCAACCAAGAATTTACCTTTCAGATCTGGACCCCAAGCAAGCACATCTCTTTCCAATAAAGAATTACAAATTGTACCGGCTAAAAAAATAGCTAGTTCATGATGATCCTTTGTCGAACCACCAAGTAGCCACTCATGTGGCTCCTTCCATTTGGACACTTTCACTTGACTAAGCTCTTGGGAGGATTTAAAATTCGCCACTCTACATCAACCAACTTCTAGAAAAATATTGCACAAAGGTTGCAAATGTGGGTACATTATCATTATAGGGGGGTACTCATCCCAAGAATCAAACCAAAATAGAGCCTCAAAACCTCTATTACATATCCAAAATAATCCACACTTAATTAACTTGGCTCCCCTTTTAAGAGTGCTCCATATCATAGAACCCTTACCCATGAGGTCAAATCTAGGGATATCAATACTTTCCACCCCTCTCAGATACTTTGAAGTGAGGATCCTAGCCCAATTCTGATCTTGGTTAGTACACCACATCCAATAAAGCTTAGCCACCAAAACTTGTCCACTAAGACCAATCTGTCTGAAACTGAGCCCACCTTCCTACTTTGGCCTACAAGTAGAATCCCACTTCACCAAACTCCACTTCTTTGAATTTTTTTTACCTACCATAAGAATTGCTAAGAGAGAGTCTCAAAATATTTAATGAAGCTAGGAGGAGCTAAAAGAACAAAGCATCTATATATAGGAAGAGCTTGGATCACCAACTTCAAAATTGTCACCCCCCTGCAATAGAAAGCCACTTGCAAGTACAATGACAAACTTTCTTGTGAAACTTGTCAATAATATCTTTCCAGTAATCCCTATAAAGAGAACCCATGACTAAGGGAATAATACCAAGATAAAAAAAATGAAGCAAGCCAATTTGGAATATGAGGATTCAAGCTATCTTGTTCTAAATAAGCATCGGAGTATTAAAGAAAAAATGGAGGACTTATCTTCATTGATACCTTGCCTCGAGGCTGCCAAATAAATATCCAAAGTCTTTCTTAAGTTAATAACCTCAAATCTAGCTAGGCCTAGTAAAGTAGTGCCATCAACAAACTGTAAACGAGAATTGGGAGGCATACCATTGATCCAACTCGAACCTTTAATCAAACCTTTCCTTACATATGATTTGATAAGTTTCCCTAAACCTTCATCCATTAAGATAAATAAATAGGGGGAAAGGGGATCACCTTGTTGCAGACCCATAAATGCTCCAAATAGCTCAAAAGGCTCATTATTGATAAGAATTGAAAAGGAAGTCAAAGTGGACACAACTCATAACCCATTCAATATAGACACTACCAAACCAAAAAGAACTCAAGATCTTAGAAAGAAAGGCCCATTTAACACGGTCATAAGCTTTGGCCATGTCTAGCTTGATGAACATTTCCTTCTCTTTGGAGGTCACCATGGAATGAATAGCTTCAGTTGCAACTACAATACCATCTAGAATATGCCTACCAACAACAAAGCCACCTTGCTCCTTAGAAATTAATCTTCTCAACCACGACTTGAGTCATTCAACTATCAACTTGAAATAATTTGTACACCACATTACATAGTGTGATTGGTCTAAAGAGGTCCAAAGAATTAACTCCTCTTTTTTAGATAAGAGAAAGAAAAGTGGCATTCATGTCTCTTAACATTTGCTTGTTCCTTTGAGATTCCCGCACTACCTCAAGAAAATCAATTTTGATAATATCCCAGAATTCCTGGTAGAATTCTATAGGAAATCTATCTAGACCCAGGGTTTTCCCCTTCTTCATCTGAAACACAATCACCTCCAGTTCATCCATAGAAATATGTTTGATCGGGGAATCATTCATCTTATTAGAAACCAAAGAAGAAATACACTCCAAAATGAGGTATTCTTCCTCACTGGTAGGAGGAGAGTTTTCAGTAAACATGGAGGAATAGAACTGGACAACTTCTTTTCAAATCTCATAAAAGGATGAAAGATGATTCCCTTTAGAGGACCTAAGAGAGGAAATGAGATTCCCTTGCCTTCTATCCTTCATAGAGTTATGAAAGAAAAAAATATTTCTATCACCTTCTTGAAGCCAATCAATATGATATTTTTGCTTCCAAAATATTTATTCTCTTAGCTTCCATTCTTCAAATTCTTTCACCGCAACAACTTCCATTTTACAATTTTCCTTCGTTAAACCAAGCCAGAATTTGACGAGATATGAAGTCCAAGTGAGCCCGAGTTGTCGATTTAGCCTTAAAGACATTACCAAAGTGCTGCCTATTCCATATTTTCAACATATATTTGATATATTGGATTCTCTTAGTAAAGGAATACATCGCAGTACCATAAGTAGGCTTCCCTTTATGCCACCAATCAAATAAACTCTCATGAAGTGAAGAGTCTCGGAGCCACATAAGTTGAAATTTGAAAGAAAGTTTTTTTGAGTATCTGAAATAACTTGCAAAAAAATTGATCGGTCAACGATCAAAACCTCTCCAATCTAAGATCTCATAGAAAGTGGTCCAGCTATCACCAACCCAAAAACTAAACACCGGGAACCTGTCTAACCTTTCTGAGATAGCATCTTCCCCACATCTCCTATTATTCCAAGTGAACACTCCATTGTTAGGCTTGATGTCAACCAAGTTCAAGTAATCAATATTATCCCTCAAAAGCTCAGAAGAGGACTCCAACTGGGATATGCCTCCCCTCTTCTCCAAGGAATAAATAGCATTGAAATCCCCCACTAAAATCCAAGGAAGAAAAAGAGCTAGGGAACACACATATCTAACATGAGACTAGAGCGAGGATTTCCTTGGAAGATCAGTTGGAGAATAAATATTGGAAAAGATGATAAATTCACCTGATTCCAAACTCGAAGTTGCCAAAGACATAGAAGATTTTCTAGAGATCCACCAAATGGGAACAACTTTATGTGAATCCCACAAACAAGCAACACCTCCATAACTACCTTGAGCACACACACACTAGAACTGACCTCTAAACCAGATCTTAGAGGCTATGCTTAACATACTTTCCACAACCAACTAAGTCTCTTGAATGAAAACAGTATCAAGAGATTGAGATTGAATCAACTCTCAAATAGCCTTTTGTCTAGGGATGTTATTCATACATCTTACATTCCATGATAGAACAATCATCTTTGAGAAAGAGAGAAGTGAGAATCAATGGTTTTCATTGATCCAGATTCCACTAACGTCTCCCCAATTAATTTTATCTTTTCCTGATCTTTCTTGTGTCCTACCTTAGGAAGCTTCTCTGGAGCACCCTTTTTAAGAGACTTTTGTTGCAGGCCCAAGACTAATGAGGTTCTTTTACTTTTTCCATTATCAACAACATCCTTCTCTACATTGGATCCAAAATCAGGCAAAACTAGCCCATCTTTCACCTCTATATCCTTACTTGCCACCAACCCCCCCTCTGAATCAAATAAGGGTAAATCTGCATCCATTTGAGCCTCCTGGCCTCCACCTTGGGATGAAAGAAGAAAATTCTAAATATACTTTAGCAATAACATGTTTATAAGATTTGTTCAAAGAGATGGTTAAGAAAATAGTAAATCTCGCCATCAAGCTAAACTAGAAAAGATCAATACTACAAAAAGATAAATTACTAGATAACTATACTTTAAATTACCAAATACATTAAAAACATTCTATTCTATTTTATTTTTATTTTTTAAATTCCATTTCTAATAAAAATGTTTATTTTTTAAATTCCATTTCTAATAAAAATGTACACATATTTCTCAAAAACAAAGAATGCCTGATTGAAATGAAATGAAATATTTTAATAACGTCCACAAGGCCACATCAGCCTAAGGGACCCAGGAACAACACAGGACCACCAACAAACAAAAAGACCTTAAACATATTGAGGTTTTCGTTCGAGGTCAGCCCTACGATAGTGAATTTTGATGATGTAGTTTGCCGATTTGACCACCCTTTCCTCCTCAAACAAGGTATTTAAGTTATCAACTTGTAAGGTGTCCTCAAAACTGGCCCAGATATCTTTATACGCTGAGCACTTCATAACAAAGTACCATTTTGACTCCACCGATCCCATATCGCAAAAACAACATATTCTTTTTTCCCACTCTTCTTTAGGAACCATCCACCTGCCCGTCTCACATCTAAGACGATGTGAGCTAGTCCGAAGCTGAGCTATCAACATCTTTGCTCTCCATTTAATATTCACTCCTATATAGGCCTTTTCTTCGTGGTCCCCCTTGGGATTAAATTCTTTGATATAGTAATCTTTTTTTTGGCCTGGTTGTTTTGTCCATATAGCATTTTTTAATTTTTGCTTCACATACTTTTTTATTTCTTCATTTGTACTTGGACAATCCTGCATATTCACACCCCACTTTTCCATCCATTTTTTGTTTTGTTTCATCCATGTATTATTTCTTCTATCCAACTTTTTTTCTACAATTAGCTTAGGCCAACGATGGTTCTCCATATTTTGAACCTTCTGTAGGTAACATAGTAATCGAATCATCGCTGAAGCTTCTAAGGGGAAGGTGCCTGTCTCCGCCAATAAGATCTCATAGGGTATTGCAGTTTTGAGTTTAAGGCTGTTAACAATTAGGTGCTTTTGAATTCTTTCCATTTGCCTCCATTTCTGATCTGACATGTTGCTGCCCCAAATTTCACACCCATATAGAACCACTGGGGTCACAAGTAGGACAAACAAAGTTCTCTTGGTTTTCCAGTCCCATAATTTTGCATTTCTACACCTGTTTTGTAGAGCATAAAGTGCTTTCCAACCCCTTTGGATTCTTTTTGCTCTACAAGTTTCCCAACTGAGCTTGCTGTGAAAATCCAACCCAAGGTATTTGTATTCCTCCGCAAGTTCCAACGGTTTGTCTTTAAAAATAAAGCTAATTTGCTACTTTTTCTTTCAGAAAGAAAATATTATTATTTAGCCGATAGGCTTTTTATTGTGAACTTACCATTCTACAATTCGCCGTCAAACTTGTCTCACGACTGCAAATAGCTTAAATCTACCGGAAACCTGTTTGAGTTCATCTAGAAAGTTAGAAATTGCTAACATAAAACAGTTGGAACATTCCTGCATCTTCCCGGAAAGTTTACTAGAAACTACCCACGTCTAATGTCTTAATAGATCCACTGCAAACATCTTGTCTCACGTCTAATCTCTCTTAATGAATATGAAGAGTGCAGAAGAGACAACTAAGAAAAAATATCGTGGATTTGACTGCTTTAATGTCTTCCGATTTTGATTTGATTGTCTTCGGATTTGATTTGATTTCCCCATTTACAATTGTTGTGTGGATTTGACTGCTTTAATGTCTCTAGATTTGATTTGGTTTCTCCATTTACAAGATTTTTTAATTAATGAATGTGTTGCTATCCATAGTTTCGCTTTCTCTACAACTGTCTTTGATCACCGCCCAGAATATAGATAAATACACCAAGCTCCTCACGTTTCTTGCTCAATCCATCAAAGCTGTCGAATTAGATGTTATTTTGTGTCCTTGTTCATTCAATCTTTTACTCTGAATGATACTCGTTTACTTCTATTCATTTTTTTGCTTTCTACCCTTTCTTTTATGGCTTTATTGTTTACTTTCTATTGATTTTATGCTTAATGCATCTTCTTGTGGCAAGTTGCTGCTTAGATTGAACAGTTTAAAGAAAGACACTATGCATTATTTGCTTCGATCACTTCTTTGCTCGAGAACTGAAGTAAACCTGTCTAACAATAGGTGTTATGTGCATTGCTAATGTCCTAGAGGACGTATATTCCATGCTATTATCTATATGAATGTTACTCGCACAGATCTACTTGCATGCCTCTTTAAGCGCCTTGTGAGTTATGTCTTGATTTGACAACTCTACTTCTTGAGGAAGACAATATGCTCTGTAGGAGCGATAATCAATTTCCTTAGTTGTCAACTGTTTCCTCTACAATCTTTGGGGTTCTTGCTATCCAAGCATTCACAAATCGAAGTCTTGTTAATGCATCATAAATTAGGTTGTTGTAGGAAAGTATGTGCCTCGGTCCCACTATGGACAACTCAGTCGGTGTGACAAAGGGCTTCGACATATCATACGACTGAGGGGTTAATCTATGGTAATTGACAATGCCCTTATGAACAAGAGCATTTAGGAGACACAGGGTATGAACATATTTAAAACACACTCCCTGGGAAATCTCGAAGGCAGTATCAATATATTTTAAGGGATATAACTAGGCTTCTTAAGTCCCAAGAACTCCTAAGCACTTTGCAGGAAATCGCACAAGTGGGTCGATGATAAAATCCAGCACAATCCTGAATTGTTTGACCCAGTTTTAAACTTGGCAAAGACACTATAATTTCAACCCGATCAGTAATCTTTTTTAAGAGAAATGTCTTTGTAACTTGAAACAGGCACACCCCTCACTTGCTGAATTTCTTCTTGTAATCTGCAGATAGCTTTTTCTGACAATCAATCGACCCTAGACAATGAAATCGACGAGAGCAACGCAAACATCAGTGCCACTTCTGTAGGTGGCAGCCTTCGAAAACGGAAGAATGTTCGCCTATGCAAGAACTGATTGTTGTGAGGGGTTCAAATCGTTGTGCCACATTGAATACAGGCTCTCCGAATTTGTCTTGTGGGCCTTCACGTTGGACCCCCAAATCTTGTCCTCCTGCTTCTCGCCCATTTTTCTGCAATTCCTTAACCACTATAAAATAGGTGTAGATGCATCCTTTACGAGCTTCATTAATATGTGATATAATACATGAATGTGGCTATACAAGGTAGGTGTGAGGTGATAATCTTGTTGCTTCCATGTATCAACCATTCGAAAATAAATTGTCGGGAAGGGGAGACATTGGGAATATCAGTGATATGGTCGCATAGATTTGGAGAGAAATGAGGCAAAGCTGAGGAGATTTTCAAAAGTGGCGCAACTCCTCGTGAGGCGGTGTTCTACCTAGCTGTTTGTGGCATTCGTTTCAAGCTTGCAGAGCTTTTTAATTTTAAAATGTAGATGCATTCCTCAACTTGTATTGGGATTCTCTTTCAGGAAGTATAATAGGATATTTAGTGATCATTCTTCCAAATATCATATTACTACTTCCTGTTAGGGAGTATATGAAAGAGAAAGGGAAGTCATAATTGTTCTTAATAACCTAATAAGTATATGATTTAATTCTATATTGTTTCTAGGTCATTGGTCATGATTGTGGTTTCCTTTTATTATTGTTCTTAATAACCTAATAAGTATATGATTTAATTCTATATTGTTTCTAGGTCATTGGTCATGATTGTGGTTTCCTTTTATTATAGACTAAATATGAATTTACTACTTCACATTTCTATTATTCTTTGTTTGAATTCTAAATGGACATTTAAATAGTTATATGTCTCATGTTGATTCTATATTATAAAAAATGTAAGATTACCTTCAAAAATTATAATGTGAAATTAGAATTTAAATTAATTAAAAATATTACATATTTAAAAATCATTCATTCATAATTGTTTTCAATATGGGAGGAAAGTTTTATTTCTAATAGTTCTTATATTAAAATTGAGGTATGTTATTTTTTATTATATGTATATACATATTCTTAAGATAACTAAAAATTGAAAGCTTATATTTACACGTATACATAGAAGATTTTTTTTTGTCTTTTTGATATTTTTTATTTTTAAAAAATAAATATTTATTTGTTGATAGGATAGAGTACATATAGTGTGAGATTTGACCCTGAAACAAGTCTCTCACCTACAAACCATTATTGAGCTAATAAAAACTCACTTGCAAACCACTATTGTGTCATTGGAAAACAAGTTTTAGCTCGTTTTTAATGATAAACCAACTACCATTTAATGGCAAAAAACTCTAAAATATGATGTAAAAGCCTCCAAAATCTTACTTATCATGTAAAAGCCAGATAAATAAATTGGATGGAAACATTCTAATTCTTTTTGCAATATCAAATAATTAAGAATTTCTTAAGAAGAAATTCTAAATTTGTCAAGTTTATTTCATTCCATTATTTAATACTTATTAATTTTCTTTTAATACAACAACATACAATTAAAATTTGTAGCAGATGTCATCCATACACACCCATACACAAACATGTATTCTAACATATATTAACAAACATATAGTTTTCTATCGGGGTTGCTTCATTTTAACATAATTTTGTTGAAGAAAAAGTCATTGAGCAAACTTGTTGAACAAAAAAAACAATTAATTTAATGACTTCGTATTTCACTATAAACTTTTGGAACCCTCTCTTTCAGACACGGGTGTCTTATTTCTATGGCAAACTCTCATAAATTCAACTCTCTACTATTGTTTTTTAACAAAGAAAATTCAATGGAATTAACATTAGCCAAGTTTTCAAATCAAACGAGGGAAATGTTAGGAGGTCTTATGTACCTTTTAATTGGTACTCATAATATATATTTTGAATATTTTTTAAAACACCAAAAGTTAGTGTATATTGGTTGCTATGATAGCATTTTAATAAAGAGCCTTGATCACTTTAATCTTGGAATCATCTATTAATCTATTTTTCTGATTTCATGGAAAACAATTGAAGAGAGAACCTGGCCAACAAATTTCAAATTATTAAAAATGATTGAGGCTTACTATCCAATTTTCATGTTTGATTCACAGTTGTATGTTCAAGTGTCCCAAAGATAATCTCGATGATGTCTTTGAACAAAAGAGTGATATTGCTGAATTTGTTGAAGATGAACTTGAAAAGGTTGGGATTTTTGTCATTTCATTTTATTATTGATTGTCGTTGTCAATTGGTTTGAAAAAAAATTAAATTCTTGTCATATCTAACGAAAAGTCTAATTTATTTATATATAAGGTTGTTGAAAGATTAAATAGTAAATACAAAACTTTCACTAGGTTGAAATATAATTTCTAGTTAAAAATGCATTTTTTTGTTGTATATGCCATTGGCTACACAAATATGCCATCCAAGAAATTTTGATTTCTTCTTATGCCCACAAAATGAGCCAATCATAAGTATTGTGTGCTATCACATACTATTTTTTTTTCAAATTACCATGTATTATTGGATTGCAATGCTATTTCTATTGTAATATATATTTTCTCTCACATGTATCACATAAACCTCGACAATATTTGTAGGTAAGTTTGTACTCCCTAAAGGCTTTTGAAGTAATTTCATTGAATTTTGATTTTGAAGATTATGATTCTATTGCTTATGTTTGAATTGTACACAATGGCTCCAATAAAATATGCCCACTTGGATGCCACACAAATGCAATAATTCTTAAAGGCTAGGGACCTTTTAGAATCTATCATGGCAACAACCAAAAGAGATAGTTCAAAAAATATCATGGATTTGAATGCGTTAATGTCTTTAGATTTTGATTTCCCCATTCACAAGTTTTTTTATTAATGCATGCATTACTATTCACAGCCATGATTTCTCTACCATTGTTATTAATCGTCACCCAAATTATAGATAAACACATTGGGATCCTAATGTGAATTGATCAATCCATCAATGAGATTTGGGGTAGAATACCTATGGAATTAAGACATTTGCATTGCAATCACAAACCATTACTACTTTCTTTTAACATGTAACAAAAACTACGAGTTTTTAATGTCATTTCCATATTAAATCTTCAATTAAATTTTATCTTTAATTTCCTATCGACTAACCCTTGAACCTCTTGTAGGTGCAAGTACTAGTTTTAGTTTTACTAATGTTCACTTGCATCCCAACCTCCTTAAAAACACAATTAAACTTTCTGACTCACCTAATTTTATTTTGACAAGGTAAATGCAGCTCTGTCCCAACCTTACATTCAACTCTAAATAATCATAAATTCTTCAAATACCTGGAAACAACTTAGAAGAAGCTGCTAGAAAAAGAATGGAATCCCACGTAAAAGGGAAGTACAAGCTTTTGTTCCGAGGCTGACCTCCACGCACTATAAGCCAAACATTTTGCTTTTTTAAACGGGCGTCTGCGGTTTGAAAATCTACCCGACCTTCAACTTATTCTGTCATTTAACAGGAACTGCAATTTCTTGGCTGTTCATGGCGGCGGAGAGGCCGAGGACTCGGTGCCAGCGCATTGCCTGCGACGCATTCTTTACAGAGGACGACAATACAGAGGATTCCTGCCAATACCATGATGGAGTAAGCCTTCACTAAAAACCTTCAACGGATTCTGCAAACTTTTCTAAAACCTGTGAACATAACAAATTTTTTCGGATAATTAGATTCACTTGCATCAAAAAGATTTTTTTTTTTTTGAATGATTATCGGACACATTTCAGCTTCACAAATCTGGGAGTTGTGAATTAGGGTTAAAGATGTGGCTTTAGCCTTTGGATTTCTGTGCCTCTTTTCTTCAGAACTTTGAGCAGGCTCGTAAATATACTGGCTACTGTATTGTTTAATTATGTATTAACTGAGGTTCACAATTGATGGAATCTTTACGACTACATTCCTGTTAGGGATTGACCTTGACTATCACTGCTTGTTAGTACCCGCTAGCAGGTGGTAAATTTACAGTTAAATGTTGAATGAGAGTTGCTGGATTGAAAAATCTAGGAGTTTTAGTATGGAAACTCTTATTGCAATTTGCGGACTCCTGAACCATGAAGTCTATTATGATTTTATTGACTATCACAAACATTCTCCTATCAATTTCATGACGCTGGTGGGCCTGGAAAAATCTTTTTCTCGAAAGCTGAAACATATGCCTGTTTTGATATTCCTTTTTGGTTGTAAAACTTGTGATTGAGTTGGGGAGAATTAAGTTCGCATCCAGAGAGGGGAAGGGTATGTGTGCCCCGTAATTTAAGCAGTCAGGTGCACTGAGTGCTCTCATTTGTGGACATGCTATCCGGTAATGGCTGGGAGCAATGCATCCCGGTCTTTAAAGGTGCATTTGCTTGAACTATTATTAATATCATTATCACTATTGGTAATATTATTATTGTTGTACTTGTAACTCACAGCCACCATTGGGTGTTCTATCAAGCATGCTGTATCGTTTGGCTAATAAACCCAAATATCATAGACATTCAAAATGGAAAATGTTCTCAAGAATGCTTAAATCCACATCTATATTACTGCATCTGTTAATAGTTTTGTTTTCTTGAAATAATCCTCTTGAAGGCTACACCACACAGATAAACGTATCTTTCAGCTTGATACACAGTCTGAATGGTATCTACCCCTTCCCGCCCCACAAAACAAATCACCAAGAACTTGCATACAGCCTCTTCATTTTTATCCACATGTCCTGCAGTTGTGGCAGACTGCATGAAGTCTGATGAATGGCTAACCTCCATAAAACTTATCAGTGAAGTGTAGTCCACGTGACAAACAATTATGTAGCTTTTATTAATATGTCAAAAAAGAAACACTGTATTAATTGTGAAACTGATATTTATTAATTTACTAATTTACATAAGGAGGAGGAGATGGTATGCCAGAGTGTGTGCATGTGTGGAGAGAACATAGATAGTAAGGGCAGCTTGTCAGGATCGTCCAAGCTCATCATCGTCTTCTCTAAGATTTATTTTTTAGTGGAAGGATTTTGTCTTTCCATTATTGGATTTTCCAAACAACATCACTGTATTTCTATGCTCACTACTGAAGACATCCTAATATCTCTTCTTGGTGATACAAATAGAACTATGTACAATTTAATACTTATCTTTTGGGAGCAAAATTGCCATATATTTTCATCTGATTTTGGTTCACTCTTCCAAATTTCATCTTCAAGGATAAATTTAAGAGCTCTTGGCCTTAGTTCTGGTATCAGCTAATTTTATTTCAGGGCATGCTTGTTCTTTAGAGTATTTCAATGGTGTGTGATAGTATTCGTTCAAACTTGACATTTAAAATTCCTGCTTTCTCTTTGCACATTCATTCACTAGTTTTTGGTCTAAGTAGCCATTAGAAATTTCTTTTTATTCTGGAAAATTGTGTCATCCACCAATTGCGTTGGATTTCACATGTTTCTCTTGTCTGTTTCATTTTTGTGTCTTTAACCCTATTATTAAAAAAACGTGCCTTGGCAATGCATACCCTGTTTGCAGGGATCACATTTATCACTGTAGCAAGAAGCATATATCTAAGAGAGGTAGTGTGCAGAACCATGTGAGACATGTCCATAAGGTTTCAGGTTAACGGACACCATAAGAGGATTGTATGTCACATCATATGTAATCCTCATATGCTAAAAATAATTCTAAATTTTCAACTGATAACTAATACAATTCCTAAGACATCATAAGTGCCTATTTTTGCAAACATAAGTAAAGGTTTTAGCAAGAGTGCACATTGATTGTCCAGACTGCATAGAAACAACTAACAAGTATTGAGGTAGATCAGTAAGAGACTTATGACATCAACTAATTATGGGAAACTTTACAACTTACAAATCCTTATCTTGGTAGAAATTATGGGATGTGCATTTGTCAAATAACTTATGCTTTGTTAATATCATGTCTTCACAGTGTAGTGTGACTAGATTAAATTCACTTTAAACCTAAGAAAAGATGGGAAAATATAGCAATGACTATTTAATAACCTAAGCATGCAAATAAAAAATCAATAGATTGAAATGTAACAGGATTAGGGATAAAGAAAGATGCATACACTATTAGTATTTTTCAATGACTTTTGTAACCTATAAAATTATAAATTAACAAGGTGTTAAAATTGATTTCTTTCTCAATTTTCCTTCTTTTTGTGTTTGATGATTAATCTGTTAATTTGATTTGTTTTCTATGTGCTACTTTCTCTCTAGAGTGCTTCAAGAAAGAGAATCCAAAGATTCTAAAGATTGACATCAACAATGACAACTTAAAGATTGCACTTTGTAACAAGGATGTGAGAGAATGGCATTGGCTGTACACTTTGATGGGTCCTACAGACCAATCTGGCCTAAAAGATGTTAAAAGTCATCAATATATATAATGACATAAACAAAAACTTGCCTTTAAATTAAGTTTGGTGCATTGGATTCCCCCTTTGTGGCTGAGTGGGGCTAGGTCCTGGTTGAAGTGGGTAATTGTGATTCCAAAAGGGTAGGGATGTTCCCACTGACAATGGAGTGGACAGCCTGATTCCTTATCATGTTGCAAAGATTGACCTATTTTGGAATCTCTACATCTCAAAAGTCTTGAAGATTAAACCCAAAATAACTATATGTGATAGCCTAACAAGCTAATTAGTGGTTGCTTGGTCCAAAAACAGGCAGCACTGTCCTCATAGAGGAGGCTGGGGAAGAGGCTTCCATCAGTCAAATTCACATCAGAACCGCAATCTGCACAGTAGCAGTCACATCAGGGTTCTGGAGGGAATCACCAGAACACTTGTTCATGAGATCAAGGACAGAACTCTGTCTGGTTTGCTCCTAGGCAACAACAATAGGGTGAATTTTTGTGCCAAGTTGGAGGGAGAAACCAAAATTGAATCAATGTGTTGTGACTTTTAGCACCACATAATACTTCCATTTAAAACAGTAAAAAGTAATGCCTAGGAGGTTGATGACAAGATCAACAATTTTGTTGTCCATTACCTTTTTTTTCTTTGTGGCCATTATCTACTAATGAGATTGGTGTTTTAGTCTCAGTCTCAAGAACATTCCTAATCCCTACCCATGTGTAATCCCCAAAATTTTGACACTAATAGAGCTTGTTGGCCATTTTGGTATGTTGGCTGTATCAGATTGTCTGATTGTCAGCTATGTCAATATATTGGATGGTCAAATCATTAGGTTGTGTTGATCAACCCTCATCTGTCCTTGCTCGCTTCCTGCTTGTGTGCATTTTATATATGCCACATGGCACATTTCTCTATATGATTGAATGAGGTTAGAATTTAATAATTTCAGGGGTTGAGCTTTGTCCATTTATTATTTGTACTGGACCTAGGGTGATTGTAACTAACCTGTGTGCATTATTTTATTCTAAAAAGTGGGTCTGTGGTGATTCAAATTATCCCACATGAATAGCATTGTGAGAGCTCCCCCTTTTGAATTGCCCATTTAAAGGTTTGATCGCACTTAATTTAGAACTCACTTATTAATAAGTCTTGTGGACGTTGAAATGTGTTCAGAGTTGCTACATTGTATGAAAAAAGCTTTTTTCAAGTACTGAAATGTTGAATTTTGTTACTTCGTAACTCTCGTATTAATGTCTCATTTACATATTTTTTGCTAAAGGTACCTAGTAATAAGGGATGCTAGATCTAGAAAAGTTGTTGGCTTGGAAGCTACGCTACGGCTTGTCTCCTTGCAGGCCCCTTATTCAGGTCTGTTTTGGATTCCAGGTGATCTAGCCTGGGGTGCTGTTATTTGAGTGTAGGTTCACCCCAGACAAATCCCAACCTAATTTCACAGAATTTGTCAAAGCTCAAAACAAACCCTAGGGATTTTGATGACTTTTTTTTGTATTTTTTTACTTTTAGTTTGACTGTGGGCCAGTTTTCTCTGCAATGGGCAGATCCAGGAAGAAAGTCATCATGCTTCATGAAAAAAATTGAATGAAGCGTCCCTGCAGCTCACCAATACAAATGCCATTTCTCTCTATTATTGTCAGGAATTACAAATGGCACAGAGACTCACTTTGTTTTCTGGCATGAACCCCACAATGTAGACAATATCCTTTCTTGCCACAGTTTTTATTCCCTGATGCCTGCTGTACTCATGTATATTTTTGCCCTTGTAGACCCGAGTATTCACCTGCTCCCTTTGTTCTTTGACCACATTTATTACATTTTGTTTCCCCATGTCGAGATATTAAAATTAAATTTTTATAATAAGTACAATTAAATTTAAATTTTAGATAGATCTTTCTTTTATAATAAATTGAAGAACTACATATTCATATCATGCTGATATATATTTAAATTTTATAAAATTACCTGATTTATAATATATATATTATAAATTTATTTAACCTATTTAATTAATTTATAATCTCTAGCTGATTTATTATCTTTAGACAATATATATATATATATATATATATATATATATATATATAATCAAAAGATACTAAGTCTTTATATATGCTTAATATATATATTTATTTTATTTTTATGTTTTTATCAGCAAGGAGAGATTATTTAGGCCTTCCCCACACTAGAGGAGGTTTCAACATATTCAACTTAGAAGCTACAATGGAAGTCCAAGAGCCACCACTTGGAATTCCAACTATAGATGTGACTATGGGGATTTGAACATGGATCTCCTCTTGAGAACCTTATGGTCTTGCCATTTAAGCACAGCCCCATTGACATATGCTTAATATCTATATAGATATGATTTTTGTATAGATGAACCCAAAAAGAACCTGACCCTAAATTTTTTTTTTTTTTGGCCAAATCTACAAACCTGAACCTAAACCTGAACCAGTTACTTAGCTTAGAAGTCAACCTTCCAGTTAGTGTTTACTAACCAAAATAGCAAATAGAAAAATATGACTTAAAATTAAAAAAATCAAATTTAAGCATATGTTTTTCACCCTACAGAGAATCCTTCATCAGCTTCAACTTCCAAGTATATTCCAATTACGAGAAAGCATAAAAGCTGGTTTCCATCATTTATTTGTGATTCTGTTTCTTCATTTACAGGTCTTTTTTGTCTGGTTCAAACATGAAAAGGCACAATTCAGTGCACATAAAGCCAAAAAAAATTCCATTAATTCTTTCCTCTTTTTGATCCTTACTTTTACAATATTTAATGAATAGCAAGTTCTGTTTTGGCATAGTTCAGGCCCTCCTTCAGGCCCTCATCCTAATGCCATTTGTTGATGCCTCTAAATGAGCCACCATCTTGAGGGGAAAAAATGCCTTCTAGCTTCAGGTGCTGGCTAATTTTTCGAGATAATTAATGCTGATTATAACACTTAAGAAAAGATTTAACTGTAACTGCACCACCATACTGGATGCACAAAGCAATAGAATTACATGTCAAGCATTGCATAGGATACAAACCTCTAAGACTAGGCCCTTCACAGAATACCAAGATACACCCAATCTCCTATCCATGAATCACAGCAGTAGGGGCTCAAGGAAATAAGACATAAGAGGGAACATACAGTCTCTGTAATCATATAAATTGGTCTCAACAGCATGGACCTAAGTCAGTAGACAGGGAGGTAGATTACCTAATGAAAATTACATCATTTTTACATGAATTAAATATGTAGGGGCCTCAAAAGATGTGGAAAATATAGATGGTTGGTTGGTGCTAATCCAGTTGTCACATTATTTTTTAATTAATTCCAATTTCCTAAATTGTGCTTTATACAAGACATGGGTAAGCAGTTAGAATGACCACTAACCTTGGTTTAATAACTGCAAATTACTCCATTGCCTAACTAACCTTTTACAACTTGAAGAGTCACATATCCCCATGATGTATACTTCCTACCACACAAAGGCAGGCTTAGATAAATATTTTTTTTAACTATAGCCATGAACCTTTACTTACTATAACTTTATATGAACCCACCCAACGATAACTTGGCCAACAGTCATTTGGTCTTTTAATTAAAAGCTTTGATTTCACCTATTGTAGCCCACAAAATTATTCCCCCTAACTTATTTCATTTTACATATTAAATTTCTTATCCTCTATAACAAATGTTATACAAGATATACGAATAGAATGCATTGATTTTGTGTGGCCTTAATACAAAATTCAATGAATAATGTTCAAGACATCAAATGGTAATTGACACGTTCATAAACGATGTATGTTACACTAAAAGTTTTGGATATAAAAGTGTCATTGCTGCCAAAGGTGCTTCTTACATAAACCATGCCTCAGTGGTACTGCCAAGCTCATCATTATTTGATTTTAATTCCAATAGCAGGAAAACTAAAACACATTCCAAATTGTCTGTAATCAATTTTCTTCAACCCTCTTAACAATAATATTTTTTTGAATCCATTGGAATTTGGATTATCATTATTGCCTGTTTTTGGTTATTAATAAAACTTTGGACGGTTTAATGTATATTGAGCCAAGATTGCTTCTCTTAATTATTGGGTTGTCCAATTTTGTTTTCCGGATGATAATATGTTTTTATGCATTTTCTGTACTGAAGAATTGTATACCAGATATACATTTCTGATTCCAAATTGTATCATAAACTGATTTTAATTAATGATAAAATGTTACATTCAGTCACTATGTGCGTAGGCCTTAGAAGATACATATTTCTAGTGTAATGTAGGTAGTATTTCTGCTTGTAGATTTTATCATGTATGAAGTTAAACTATGATTTCACTTTTTAATCCTTAAGATCTGACATGCTGGTGTTGTTGTTTACATGAATTGGTTTCGTTTATCTGGGACTCTGTGCTACTGACAGCCGGTGAGTTGAGAACCATCGCCACTATTTCCTCTAAACATTGTTTTTTCATCATACATGCATTTGGCTCTTACAGCCTCACTTCATGTGCACTATACATAGAGTAGTAATGCTAATTGCACACCAATACTAGTAATGATAATTATACTGTAATATATTGAGCATTTTCTGCAAAATGGAGTTTCAATCCTTGTATGTATATGATCTCTGATGGTCTTTGATATTCATTTTTCTTTATATCGTATATCATCCATTTGTCATTCTAAACTTTAATAACCTAATCTAATCAATTATTTTACAATTTGCATTCAAGGAACCTTTCATGACAGGAGCTGTTCCCTTTTCCTGCCAACTCATTTGTAGCTCTTAAAATATTGGGACATATTTAAAATATGAATGATTCTTAAATGCTTTTCTATATATGCAGCCCTTATTTCATGATGGTACAAAAGAGTGGAGCTGCTGCAAACAACGAAGCCATGATTTTAGCTTATTTCTTGCAATACCAGGGTATGCATTTTTTTCATCGTATATTCATCTATGGCTGTTTTATATTTTATGATTTCCATTTCCTCTCCTTCCAAGTTCAATCCTTGAGTCAGCTTGTCCTTTTTCATCAGCAGATCAAACAAAACTTAAAAAGTTTAAATTGAGTTAATTCAAGGTCAAGCAGATAAAAATTTAGGTGCCTTTTTAAAGTTTGTAGGAACTTCAATTGTTGCAAAGTTAATTGATGCATACTGGTTTATAACTTGCAGGTGGCAGTCATTGCCAAATTTGAGTTTGTTAGTCTACTTGAGTACAGAGTTTTGTAACTTAATTTGTTTTGATGTATGATACATCTGATGTTACTTGTAGAGATCTTTTATTCAGAAGTGCAGATCACACAGCATAGCCATTAAACCGAGTTTTGGAATCACAGTTAAAGCTAAATCATGCGCTAATCTATTAGTCATTTTGACCTAAAGCATTTCATTTTTTTGCTATACATAAGGTTTAAGATTTTCAGTTTTTTTAAACAAATGTGTGCAAGGCAGGGATTGCTTTAGTTACAGCATGCATGTTCTCACTCTCTTGTGAAATATCTCAAATCAAAATTTGCAAAAGGCCCAAAACATGTTGTAATTTGATTGATAGGCAATTGCTTGTTGATTGTTGCTAGTCACCATTCCTTGGTCATCACTGAGGCATGAGCCATTAAGGCTTTGTTCATTGCTACTGGTGATCATCACATATAGCATACTTTCTGCTTTCCTATGGTAAGTGTCCTTGAAGGATGATGTAGTATGCCTATCTATAAACATTTAGTATTAAATCGTATAATCATATGAATAATGCATACAGAAAGGAACATCTTAGATGTGGTGCTTTATGATGTATAAAATAGAGTTGTGTGGTTCATCACTGTCTTCTTGATTATCAAATAGTTTATTAAGTTATGTTGATTTTGGTTTGTTACATTCGATTTGGTGTTAATCACTTCTTTTAACTTATGTCCAGCCAGTTTGTGTTCCACAGGGACATGTCCCCAACCCTCAAACCACTGACCTCGTCCCTAACTATGTTTCAGGTGTGGTGGGATGGCAGGGAATGTCCCCAAAAATCTTCAAATCTTCAAAACATTTCCGAAACATGTTGCAGAAATAGGAAATGCAGTGGGGATGTCTGGCCATCCCTGAGATGGCAGGGAACGACTGAGAAATCCCTCAATGATCCCAGGAACAGCCAGATGTCCCCAACAGCAAGGCAAGTTTTTATAATGTTTAAAAAAAAAAGACATTCATGATGTTTAAAAAAAACTGGTAAATAAATCATGACAGCATTATAACAACAGCAATAAATAAATCATGATAGCAGTATGACAGCAATAAAATTAATCATGACAGCAGTGAGAGTAGTATAACAGCAATAATAATGATTGCTGAGAGTTTCTGGCTTAGATTGTGTAGTATATTTTTGCAACAATAACAGCAATAATAATATCATGACTCAGATTCATGGCTAATGATAACAGTCAACACTAACAGCAATAATTTGAATTTCTGATTTCATTATTCAAACTTCAAAATTTCTAATATGGTATTAGAATCAGTTATTATTATCCATTGCAAAAGAGATTTAAGGTGCATTGGCGATGGTCTAGTACAGGGTGGTAATGTGTGAGAAGTGCAGACAAACAAGTTTTTTGGAATGTGGTTGGCATGCAGGTTTCTGCAGACATCGTCCAGCATCATTTTAACAGTGTACTGAAACACTGTGGAACATAGCTGCCAAATGATCTGCCTGTTGTCACAACATGTTCTCACTTCCATGTATTTCTCTGTTCTAATATGTACTATTCAGTTTTCCAC
This sequence comes from Sequoiadendron giganteum, assembly GCA_007115665.2. Taxonomy (NCBI): domain Eukaryota; kingdom Viridiplantae; phylum Streptophyta; class Pinopsida; order Cupressales; family Cupressaceae; genus Sequoiadendron; species Sequoiadendron giganteum. The sequence continues at coordinate 493,450,057 of CM021106.1, forward strand.
CCTCTACCCCACCAACCAATTGGCTAACATAGTATTCTAAGCTGTTTGATGACAATATTGTTAGAATTAGGTGTTGTACACCTTGCATAATGCTTATAATGTTTAATTTATTATTATGTGTGTGGTGCACCTAGAGGTACCTAGATGGATGTGCATCACTAGGAGTTGTAATGTTGGGGCCACTTTATGTTGTATGTAACATTGGGACTTAATTGTAAAATGTAATTATTTAATATTGGGGAAAAATAAAATATAATAAAGTACCCAATATTAAATGTGGGGTCACATGATTTTGTAAGTTCATGGTTTTGGGCACATGGTTTATGTAAATACCACTTGGTGTTTTGTGGGAGCTTACTTCTATAAAAGCAACCACAAGGGTAGTTGTTCAAGGTCGGTCATTTTGATAGGTTGAGCTAGTGCATGTGTGAGGGTTTGAAGCATGGCATGGGATGTGTGGTTACATGCTTGGTCACATGGAGTGCATGGATAGCTTGCTTCAGAAGTGTTCATGGAGTCTCTGAAGATGTATTGTAATGGTTTTTCATTGCTGAATAGTACATGGAGTGTGGATACTTTTGGAGGCTGGGTTTTTCCCTCTTAAGGGTTTTCCCAAGGTATATCTTGTGTCATCTTTGATGGGTATGTTGTCTATTCTCTTGCATGTGGATTCTGATTATTTATTTGCATAGATCTCTATATTGGGTTATGTGGAAATTGTCATTAAATGGCTGCAAGTTTCCTAACAAATATCTCAAGAGAACAATTGTCATTCCCTCAGTAAACCCTTATGAGAAGGGAATAATATTAAATTTAGAGATATACAGAATAATTTCTCTAAAACTATCAGAAGACTACCACTCTTTAGCAGGATCGAATGGTGTGCTACAAGAAATTGTCTCCTATCATCAACTTTGTTAAATCAGATTACAAGTATATAAGCCATTGTCATTCTAACTTCCCTTTGGAATCCCTCTTCCTTGATTTCTCTCAGAAACTCTGAATCCTCCTACTCTCTCAAAGATCCTGCCGATCTTCCAAAGCCTCCCATTTGAATAACAGATATAGCAGTAGCAAAATAAGAGTTGTGTTCTACAAAACTTATTCAACACGTTACACTAATCAGGTTTCAAGCATGTGTGGTTTACAATAATACATTACTGATAAAATGAAACAATTTGAAGATGGATTGAATATCATACTTATTATTTAAAAATAATTTAATATCAAGTTGATAATATTCAATATAAGCATGAGACCTATGAATATGCTTATGCAGAAACCTTCAAAAAGCAAAAGAAATAATCAAAGAAATAGGTCCAGTGTGTTCATTAGATAATAATGTCAAATATATTATTAAGTTACACAAAAATGTCATATCCAAATATCCTTGAAAAGGAAAACACATATCATCTGTTCTAACTACTAAGCCAAGAGAAGCAATAAGCAACTGTCAATAACCTAATGTATTACAGGTGGTATATATAAATAACTCATTTTGAGAATTTTTTATTTTTTTTCAACAAAAGGCTAATAGCCTATATATATTATTTATATAAATAGTAGATACAAGAAGTCTTTACAATTCAAAATTGATCAAACTATGATCAAACCATTTTTCTATTCTATGCTATCTGCTATAAAACTTATCTTCTACTACAAACCATTCCCATAGCCCTTTCTTTAGTGTACATATACATATGCATTCAGGATATATTTTTGGAAAATATGCAGGAGCATATGCTGTAGATATAGAAGCATCGAAGAACCACCTGCAGTTGCTCGATGCAAAGATTTGCCCAACTAGGAGTACTTGAAAGCCAAAATGTTGCTTAACGGTGCCAAAAAACCATTTCATTCACCGCATAATATGGCAGGCTTTATGTAGATGAATACCAGTTGCTTCGTCAATGATGGATACTAACTACTTCTTCAACCAAGGAGACCATTTGCTTCTTCACTTACCAAAACTAAAAAAAGTCTGAAGGCCATAGCATTAATCTTCCATCTACATTATCTCCACTGAGTTCTCACCTTGCACTTCATTCCCCTCTACCATATTTTGAGAGTTGGTAGTGACATTCATGTTAGGAATAGCACGTAGTTGTGGGAAATTGCCTACCTGGAAATATTCTAAGATATATTATGTGGTATCCCTTGATGTGAAGGAGGAGCTCTCACCGGTTGACGATGGTTAACAGGGCCAGCTGCATGGTAGCAATTATGATGAAGAAGGAAAGACACATAGTGGTGCTTTTCCCTAAAACACTTAGACATCTCCCTTCCCAGATGATGGTTGTACCTTGACAAGGCCGTATTCAGATGATTTGGGTCACTATGCTCAAGAGAGGATTTTAATGCATCAAACACATTGACGAAAGCCCTAATATGGGGTAAGAAGTGCGGTGGAAAAATTCCACCAACATAGCCATCACCCATGCCAAACACATATTTTTGGGTGCAGACCAACAGGGCATCATTTTGAAGGAAAACCTCATTCACAAGCTTTTCTTTTTGTCTTGGGATGGAGAATTTCCAAACCTTGAACACTGATTGCAATTGATCTTGAACACTTGTAGTCACATGGGCAACGGAGCTTGAACATTGATTGCAATTGATCTTCATCCAGGCAACCTGAAAAGGGCAGCTCCTAGCGTTGAACAGGGAAACGAACTCAGAAATTCTTTGGACGATACTCCATCGCTGCTGCAGTTCTCCAGAAACACCACAAACTCTCCACCAAGAACTGGACCACAGCTAAAAACTAGACACTTGAAACACTTGTTGCTAGAGAAGGAAGATTTTGAATTTGAACCCAGAAAAAGGACTCTTGCAGACCTTAATTGAACATAACCCCAAGTTTGAGCCAAAGTTAAAGCCACTTAGCAAGCTCTTGAAATACTATCACCACACTTAGCAAATACTAATCACCACAAAGACCACATAACCCTACAAAAAATATCACAATGCCAACATTTTCTTGCAGTGGGCGTATTAAATATCTTGCAGTGGGTGTATTAAATAGAAAAGTTTTTGGCATATAACACAACTTTTAATGATGGCTCGGTATACGCCATCAAAAAACGCATTGAAACACATGCTGCTGGATCTCCGCACGCATACAGGATTATTACAACTTAATGCTAAATTAATACACGTGTATTGCGTACCGTCCTCACCCAAAGCATAAAAAGGAATGATTGTTTTTTATGCACCTGCAACCAAAAATCCATCATTAATAAATTTGAAAAGGCCACCATGCGATACTCTTGAGCTTACTACACCACGGCTTGGTGAATATGACATCACCAACTTGATCTGTATCGTCTTGTTCAGTACAAATGCAATGAATTGCACATACAGCTGATTACATCACATTAGATTAACAATGCTCGATTAGCCTCCTCTCAATGAATACCATGCCTACACATGATTTTTCGTACCCTCAGAACTTTGAGTAAAAATAGCCACGAAAGCCTGCTTTACACATTTGAATTGTCAAGCCATCCGCTTGCATCCCCTGTTACCTTGCTTGAAAACTTGCCACATAACCATGATTTTCCATTTGTGATATACTTAACCCTTCGCACAAATATTTGCATTTTCCTTAAGCAATTAAATATTAAAAACCATTTATACACTTAGAAGACTTCCCTCCCTTAGCAGAATTTCTTCAAATTTAGGATGCGTTTTCCCTGGCACAGCAACATGCGTAACTTCATCAAGTGTTTGATCACAGCCTAGATTAGCTAGAAAATCTGCCATAATATTGCCTTCTCTGTAGGTGTGGAGAATTAGATAGTGTCCTATTTTATCAAGCAAAGACCAAATCTGTTTTACTATATACCCAAGCTTCTAGTTGACAATCTTACGTTCCCTGCATATATTTAACAGAATCAAGGAATCTCCTTCTATTTGAACCTTGGGTATTTTCAATTTTGAGAAAAAGTTTACTTGAAGGTGTCTTTGGGAGATTTGGGATTGCCTTCTAGGCCTTTGAGGTGAGTCTACTTTGCTGAAATAGTCCTTAATTATCTTTTTGGGCACAATTGATCCTCAAAAAGGCATAGGTGCTTGGAGATTAGTTTGCAAATTTACGACAACAGAAAAAAAAGTCAATGTTGGAGTATTTGGAGTATTATTTATTCAAAATATTTATGTGATAAGATGTCAAGATGGATGTCGGACAGGTCATCATGATATTAGCCTTTCACAAGCAACTTAATTTTATTTCTATGGTCATGTTATGTACTGGTAGAAGGCTCTTCAGAGTTGAGACGTAATTTATAATGGTATAAATCTCATTACATGAGTCTATTTTGAATTTCATCTTTTGTACAAAGAGTGGTTAAAGTCCAATATGTGCCATGTAGCGGCTTACAAGCTCTATAAAATAGTAGATGAAGTTTTAATTGTGTATCTTGTATCCTAGCATTGGCATGCCACAGATCTCTGTAACAATGAATTGACTCTTCTCTTTTCTCTAGCAAAGGTGAAAAACATGGCTTCAAAATATCCACTCTAGTGTTGGATGGATCTTGAGGTGTAGTTAATATCTAAGGAAATCTCATTGCTAGTTGCTTTTGGCCAAATTTGGGAAAAAAGGCACAATGCCGTTAAAGAATAAAGTATAAATTATAAAAGTAATTATTTTTAGATGCAGACTGCTTTCACCAATTGCCAAGAAGTGGACTTTTGTCCATGAAAAAGATGGATGATATCCCAATACTAATTAGAGATGTCCAAGCTCTGCTTTGATGGTTTCCATCTCAAAAGAGTAGTTGCATCTGCAAGTCTCTTTATAGACCTTATAGATTGACTAGTCTCTTGGAGATTATGGCTCTCCAGCACAAACTGTCCAGAAGTTTAGGCATATTCTTAAATTGGGTCTTTTCTCAATGGTTGAGGAATCTTGTAGATCCAAGTGAAATCTTAAAAGGATGATTGTTGCTCATCTGGTTTCAATTTTTAGGAAAGCAAAAGCAGGTGCTAATGATCACTATTGGCAATATTTTCATGCAACTTGGCATTTAAAGTTATAGCCAAGATCATTCTCAGTGGATTGTAGCCTCCTTCATTGGTCATTGTTTCCCTCTTTTAAGCTGGTGTTATTAATGGCTGCAAACTTTTTAATGGTGTGCTGATGGTATAGAATTTCAAGGCCTAGAATGCTCATCAAACTCAATTTAACCAAGGTATTCAACTGTGTTAAATGGAAATTGATTGCACAAGCTCTGTGTGTTTGAGCTTTCCATAAATTGGCTGTAATAAGTTTATACTCTTCCTTTTTAGCTATGATCCACAATAGAGAGCCATTTTCATGTAAAGGTTTAGACAGGGTAGTCCATTCCTGTTTATAATAATGGCTGAAGACGTGGGTCATCAATATTTAGGGGAGGAAGAATCCACAGAACAATTTATGTATACTTTATTCTGTCGTAACAAATGGTGAACAGTTTCGGTTTAGACACGTACAGATCTATTATATTTGCCCACACAAACAATAGACAGAGAAATCTAATACTACAATTTATGTAGGGTTATAACTTATTAGATGGTATAAATTATAATGCACATTTTTGTAGTTTTTTGTAGTTTACGTAATGGACATTTCCTGTGCCATCTCCTTAGAATCAAGTAGGTCTCATCCATCCCAAAATAGGTCTCCTGTTTCTCTGCCCCCTGCTCTAGTGGACTTGGTGAAATAGCTGATTATACCTCGTTAGGGCCGGAGAGCTCATGGCAACCTAATTCCTTATTGTTAAAAGAGGGCAGTTCAGTATTTTTGTTGTAAAATGTTTTACTCATCATTGTAAAGTAGCATGTTTGTGTTTTGTTAGTAATCTCTTGGTTATATTTGTCAGCTTGAAGGTGGTGTCATGTCGATGCTCGGTAGTTTATGAAACTATGTTTGTGCTGTTAAAAGGGGATCTTCTCTTTTCGGAGCTCATACTTCATTTGGATGGCGTATAATCAAGAGTGTAATTTGAATGGGTGTGGTCTGGGTGTCAGTTTTGTCTTTCTTGTATATAGTTATAAAAATTTTGATATCAAGAATAAACTATAAGGCTTCGCTTTGCGGAATGTGAGTGTGTAAAGTTCCGGTAATAAACAAACTATACATTATAGAAATAAAGTTGATTGCTTCCTAGGCAGTCTGCAATTAGTGTCCTAAGTGCTAAGCTGAAAATACTACAAGTTTATGCTTGTATTGGCTTTATTTGTTTATTATAATTTTGAATCACCTTTCCTATTAAACTATTCTTCTTGCTGATGCAGATGTAAAAAGGGGAAGCACACATCAGAGAAACCACAGACTAAAGCAGCACCAAGCCCAAACAAGCCCATTGTTTCACCTGTTACTGGAAATGCAGCTTTGGATGCAGCAAAAGAAGCTTGTGGAAGATGCCGTCAAGGCTTTTTCTGTTCTGATCATGGTGCTTTCTACTGTGACACTCTTTAAATAGTTTTCTTATATCATTCTGGAGAAAATATTTAAATATGTTTTTCATTCAGAAATGTGCTTTAATATGTTTTTACATTCTGAAATATCCTTTCTCTTTGCATATCATTGATGAGGTTGGAATGCTTTTCCTCACAGGTTCTCAAGTGGGAAATGTAAATTCTCAGTGTTATAAATTGGCAGCTTCAGAGACTGCAAAATTTGCACCTCCTGCTCCTAAACCTGCAAAAGTAATTGATTTAAATCAACCACAGGTTTGTAAAAACAAAGGTTGTGGACAGAATTTCACTGAAAGGGATAATCATGAGAACGCTTGCCATTATCATCCTGGGCCAGCTGTTTTCCATGACAGGCTTAGAGGGGTAAGTGGATGTCTCTACTAGTTAGTTAAAATTTGTCAAATTATGATGCTTTCCTAATTATTGGGATTATCGCTCTGCAAGTTGTTATTGTTCAAATCACTTTTTGATGATATTCTCAGACCTTTGTTTCAAATTTTGCAGTGGCAGTGTTGTGATGTTCATGTAAAGGATTTTGATGAATTCTTGAGCATACCTCCTTGTGCTAAAGGATGGCATAATGCAAATCCAGATGATTAAGTTATTTAAATTTATTTTTCTTCCAATATTAATAATATTAAAGTTTAAACTGCCCTGTGCTTTCTAGAAGGAAAAGGATGCTCCACTGGGAACTTTGCTGGTGGCATTGCCAGCTTACTCACTGATTAAGCAAGCCATATCCTTGTCAAATTTTGAAGGTTACTAAATCTCAAACGATGATTGATAAATATATAATAGAAGACTGATTGTATTCTTAAACAGCTGAAAGTTTTTCACGGACTTGTTAGATGTGTCAATTTTATGGTTACATCTTATTCAGACAAGTTGGACATCTTATGGTTTTGAAAGTTTTTGCTTTAATTCTCTTAAAAACAAAACAGATTTCTCGAAGCAGTGAGTTTATATTTCATTTGGTTCGTATGCAAGGCTATTCATCGTTTTCCTTTTTTGCTGTTTTCACATTTTGATTCCTTAAGACAATATGTCATTATCTCGCTATCTGCTTTTTACTCCAATATTTGGGAACAAGCAGTGAGGGAATGTATATAGCATCATACGAAAATATTTTCAGCTTGAAATATTATGTCAATGGCAACATTGGACTAATCTGTCTCAATGATGGAGAACTTTTCTATGGCTGGTCTGTTTCAAGTGTACTTGGCTTGCTAATCAGACATTTTCCGAATGTGTGTTGTGAGATCAAATGGCCTGAATGCCTCGTTACAAACATTTAAAGGAAATTCCCAATTATAGTAATTATAGAGTAGTTGAGATTTGGGTGCTATTTTTTATTAAAAAGTAATACTAAATAGGTGTTAATGGGCTTTTAAAGCCAGTAACAGTGAAACATCAGCAGAAATGCAGCTAACCAACACCAAGACAACTAACAACTAAAAAGTTAATGAAAGAGGTTTTGAATAGAGCTAGAATCTTAAACAAGGGTGAAGCAATGGCAACAACAATGCCACTCTCCACTACATTTGCATCCAAGTTGCCATTGGAAAACAAACAATCCACCGTACACTATGCCTAACCCCTTCCTTGCAATCTGCACTCTTAATTGGGGATGGGATTTTGAAACTGATTTAGGAATACCTCTCTTCCTTCTTTGAACAATCATTCAAGACTTATCAACATCTAACTCCTCTGATCATGGAACGAGGAGAGTGACCTCAACGGGTGCCTCAACCATAGTCACCTCAAGTGATGAGGAAGAATGTCTAATTGAAGAAGTTGTATGTTGCACAATATCTATAGACTAAGAGTGAGCAAACCTCCTCCCTCTTGTAGCACATCAACTAGGCAATCCAAGAGAAGCCACAATTGATTTGAAGGTAAAGTCCTAACAAGAATCAATGAAGCCACTTGAATTGCACTAGTCCTAGGGGAAGGCACCTTAGGAGTAGCCTCCAAAACCGAGTATAAATTCATCCATCGGGTGATGGGACAAGGAGACTCATCCATCAAAGAGTCAAAAACAACATATATCTATAGTCAAATGTTTAAGGAGGGCATTCTACCACCATGTAGTGGAGCTTCCAATCCTACAGCGAGAGCGAGAGCATTATGAAGCATGATTTTGGTGATGTTATTTATATTTTCTAAGCATCATTTGGAAATGTTGTTACTATGATAGATTAAGCACAATTGTCAGGAAGTGAATCAAAGTCTATTGGGCAAATACCATTGATGAGAATAGGTTATGTGATGTAGTCAAGAACAGAGAATTAGTTAATGGATTATCCAACCAAAATTCAAATAGTCAAGAAATATGGTGTGAGTTAAATCAAAAGGCATAACTAGCCACTTAAATAAACCTTCTGTAGTTTTGAAAGCTATCTTTCATTTATTACCTTATTATATTCTAATATGATGATAACCACTTTTCATATCTATTTTATTGAAATATTTTTATGCATGCAAATAATTCATTGACTTATCCATTCTTGGAAATGAAAACTTATATTTGGTGGTGATCTTATTTATAGATTTGAAATATATACACATATTCCATCCTCATTTCTTTGGTGTTAGTATAACTAGTACAACACAAGGTTTACACTTCCTATTGTGGCAACTCTTCTTCACTTGCATTATTGCATATCTTGGGAACTATTGCAAAACACATTCTTTCATACTTTGGACCTTCAAGAAATTTCCTATCATCAACTAAACATACTATAATGCTACCACCCATCTAATTTCCCCAATCTTTTAAAGGAGTAAATATGTGCTTCTCACCTACCTTCATCAAAGTATATGTATTTTCTCTATCATTAGGAACATTATTTCTATCATATTGACATGGTATTTCTAAAAATAAATGGAAAACATCCATAGGTGTAACACCACATAATGCCTCATGATAATATGACATCATCTTGAACTTGACCAAACATTTTTCACTTACCAATACCTTATGTTCTTTCCATAACCATGAAATTCAATAAAGATTTGGATACTCTATTTTCTTCAATTTCAACTTATCAACTATTTCATTTGATACAAGATCATTGATACTTCCATTATGAATTATGCATTTGCAATATTTTGCTTCAATTTTACAAATTGTTTTAAATAAATTTATTCTTTATATTGGTTCATCGCATCTCTATATCTATTGTCATGAGTAAATAACACACTTTTCTTTAATAGAGACCCGCTTTATTTATAGGTAATTCACTTAAGTGATGTAAAAAAATCTTCATCTACGTGTATGGCTCTTGTAGTTCCTTCAAGGATTCCTTGAGAATAGGAACATTCAAATACTCTCTATCTTCTAGGTGCATACTTAAAACAGGTACCACAAAATGGTCTACCACCTTCTCTTCCAAATTTGCCTCTATCTCGCTAAAAATGATAAATATTTCATTGTACTAAGAATTATAGACATGCCTTGGATTATATATCCTCATGGCCATGTCCTCTTCCATTTCCTTGCTTTCTTCATTACTAAAATTCATCACCTCTTCCTCCTTGCTTACTTTGTCCAATTTGAAGTCACTCAGTCAAATTTCCTTGTACCTTTAGAGTGAATTGATATGCTTCCTCAACTTATTACAAGCTCACTAAGACCTATCCTACCTCTAAAGTGGTGCATATCCAAACCCACTAAGACCTAGCCCACATTACCGCACAATGTGTGCAAGACACAAACTTTATTTTGCAACTCTACCTGCTCAACCCAAGATCCCATGTGATGGAGAGGAGTAGACATCAAACGTTTTCTCTTTATGGTTGAAGAGTTTTTCCTTGTTCCTACCCCTTTGCTTGTTGCTAGAACAAATACTCCTACAAATTAGTCTAAAAGGAACACGTTTAGAAGCCATAGATGCATCACTTCATCCAAAATGAAATATGTCAAATTCATTATGTAGTCTCCTTGTATTGCTACCTTTGAGCAATGTCCAACCTACAACACCTACTCTCCCAAAACACTTTATAAACCCTCACTAATAGGTCATGATAGGAGAAGATACATTGCAACCACCTATCCTTAATACCTTCTTGCATGAAAATTTCTCTATCACAACCATCATGTTCTTCCACTAGGAATACCTAAAATGTAGACCCTTGAACATAATGTGGAGCATCCAATGAACTTATCACCACCTTATAGTGAACAAAATATAGATTGTGCAAGAATTATAATTACATGCCTCTTTACATCACCAACTTGTAAAGGTTTATTAAAGCTTTGTACTCCACATTGATCATCCTCGTATCACCTAGGTTTTCCACCTTCCCATATTTTTACGAAGAGTGGTACAACTACATATCAAAACTCCTACATGTATTAATCTATTTAGACCACAACCACTCCTAACACATCACTCCACTTTTCCTAAGGGGTTTTAAATATGGTTTTGATGCCAGGTTAGGCCAAAAATTTAGATTATGATTGTGGATATCCATTAGTAGTGCTTGCTTAGTCCCTTCATTAGCCAAATAGTTCGCTACATAGTTTAATTTTCTTTTGCATTGCTCAAACTTGATAGTATCAATTTTTTGCTTTATGACAAGAGCCTTCCCTACATAATGGTTCAACTTCTAGATCAAATTATTTCCCTTGGAAATAAACTTATCACAATAAAGTAATCACCCTCCATAATTATACTTTATTTTGCATCTTTGGCATCTCTAAACCCCACTAATATAGCTTCCCATTCCACCTCATTATTTTTGAATACCTAAAAATAATGACCCGTCACCTTGCAAATTATGTAAAACAAGGTCACCTCCAACTAATCTTGGATTTCCCCTCAATTCTCCTCCAAAATTCAATTTATAACTACCTTCTAGAGGACGGGACCAAAAATCCTTGTGCAACTATCCTCTTTCAACCCATTGTTGTTTCTTCAAGTATTAGTACCCCTTAACCATTGAATGGGAAGTGTTGCTTTTATACTTAAAGTTGTTAGTGATTTATGTTTCTCAATTTATGTTCACAATTGTAGAGAACGACTGGTTTTGTGATTAGGCCACAATACAATGCATTCTTGTAATCGTAGTTCTAGAGCTCAATGTTTTGGCAATTATTTCCCAAACCATAATATATTTTATTTGCCTTTTTGTTTGATTAAAAATGGAGGCTTATCTAGTCCCCAACCTAAAAAAGATGCATAACCACACATAGTATAAGTGCATGGCTACTCTACAAACCATATAAAATAGAATGAGTTTAAATACATTACTAAAATAATAGCTTTACAACTTACTATATTTTTTTCATTTTATGTGTTGTACAATCTAGCCATAGAAATAATCACCACATTCTAAAACCAAGAACAAGGAACCCACAAAAACTAATACCTATACCTCTACTCTTAGGAGAAAAAAGGAACATAATTCAATAGTGATTTTGACTTAATTCAAAGTGAAAATCCTAATGGCTAAAGTTACCCTTTGGTTGGTCAAACACCCACACTATCTCCTTTTGGTGAACTACCTTGAAGAAACTTGCATGTGCAAAGTCCAAGGGGAAAATATCATTTGATAAGAATAGGGTAAATTGTATTGCTTTTAAATTTAAATCTATTATTGATCATCTATTTTTAATTTTCTCAAGTTATGTTTTTTTGTTAATCAGAGGACAATTGGTTTGATGATTAAGCTACAAAATAATGCTTTCTTTTAATCAAGGTTCTAGATTTGAACATTTTTGCAACTATTTATCAAACCAAGGGTGGTTTACTTAGTACCCAAACCAAAACAAAATGGCACATAGCCTTGCATAACATAATTGCATGGCTAGTCCACAAACACACTCAAAGATAATAATTTTCTTATTACTAAAATCACTGATTTACAACATACTAGAAGTTGTACTAATTTTCCATGACATACCATTTGAACAAAGAAATAAGCAATCCTTATTGGAACTAAAAATAAGGATCCTACAAAAAAATAAAACCTATACCTTTATTCCTTGGAGAAAAAAGAATCTAATTCAATATGGAACTTCTATAGAATGAGTGTCATAATGCCATGAATCCCAAAGTCACCCTTGTTGTTAGCTTGTACTCCAGCATTGTCTCCTTTAAAGGAATTTCCTCCATGAGACTTACATTGACAAAGCCTAATGGATAAAATAACATCAATGAGAATAGGGCATGCCACGTTAATTCTAAATTAATATTTTTAGTGATAAACTATTTTTTATGTTTCTCAAGTTATGCCCCTTTTTTAATTGTGGAGGGTGATTGGGTTGATGATTAGGTTTATAGAATAGTGCTTTCTTTTGATCCCAATTCTAGAGCTCAACATTGTAATTATTTTCCAAACTATAATATTTGTTTCTTTCTTTTTTGTTTGATAAAAGGGGGGTTACCCTATTCCAACCCAAAACATAACACATCCACACAATCTAAGTGCAAGGTTGTTGCACAAACCAAATGAAATAAAATGAATTTTTGCATTACTAACATTTTTTATGTCCTCCCATCGAGCCACGAAATAAGCATCCCAAATTAAATTGAGAACAATAAGCACTAAAACTAAAGCCTATACCTCTACTTTGTGAAGAAAAAATGAACATAATGCAACATGCATTCTATAAAAAAAATAGAATATACCCTAATATATACTCAAGTTGGGTCATTACCCTAATGTCTTTTTGAGGAATTGCTTCAATGAAATTTGCGTTTACCCAAGGAACACATGTTGTCCATTATCTTTCCTTGGGCTTTGGTTGTGGGGCTTATCAATTGTTCCTTTGTCGGCTTCTTCTACCCAGCTTTAAACAAGCACAAAACCATATCTACCTCTTGTTACAAGCTCATAATTTTCATTAAATTTACCATAGAAAAGATGGGCACATTTTAGATATCATCTAGTTTCTTAAAAAAATTATTTGCACTTTATTGCTTCATTAGTTTATCGATGCTTTCCCCCCATAATTTTTTCATTTGTATGCCCCTTAATCAAATATTTTTTTGTGGATGAATGCAATGTTGGCCACTCAACATTAATTGCTAGGTTGGGTAATTGGTGCACATAGTGAGAAAGGGAAAAGTATTTGTAATGAAACAAGGAACTAGTAATAAGAAAAAATCATCCTAGAACAAAAGTACAAGCAACATGTACAAGGAGTGCAGTACAACACTAGCACTTGCCTTGTAATGCTTGATCCCTATCTTTCAAGTGTTCATATATTTTTAATTTGATGGTATCAAGTTACAATATCATAGAATTCATTTGATAAAAAAAATCTATTTATTGTTATATTTCATATTAAAGTGTTATATTTATAAACAAGAGGAATGCTTTGATTAATGTAAGTTGGTTTTGAAGGGAACATAAACCCTTTATAATAGCTGAGACAAATATAAAACAACAACATCCAAGCTACAAATCCAAAATAAACACAACTACAACCAAGTTACCAAGCACAAAATAGTATCCAGAAATACAACCTAAGCAATCTAGCCTCACATCCTTAACTCTAGTGAGCAATTGAAAGACAAAATTGGGAAGAACTTTATTCCTTGGAACAATTTTCTAGGAAATTTTATCTTATAAGTCCTCATATCTAGGAGAGGAGGGAGATGCTCCCTCAAAGGGCCCATCCATGGGGCACAAACAAAGGAACATCTAGCTAGAGAAGCGAATTGATGAACAACCAAATCAAGAGCTTGATGGGAGTCACTAAAGAGATCCAAAAGAGCCATAGGAGTGGGACTCTCTAGAGCCATGCAAGCCACCAAAGAAACTCCCTTGAGAATGTAACATATAAGGGGAACAAGAAGAGACAACCCAACATCCTACGAAGAGGCATCATCCTTAGCCTTGGAGATATCAATATCTACCAAAATATGGGTATATGTAAAGTGACCCATGAAAGAAGTAATAGAATCAATCTTCAAGAATTGATTGATTGCATTGCCAATGGCCTCATAGAAGGAGTCCTCCCAAAGTTGGAGAGGAAGATTTGGTAACCTAACCCAAATTGGCTTGGTATTGAGAGGTTTTGAGAGGAGGTTGAATGAGATATTCCAATGCTTGATCGAAAGAGAGTGTTCTCCCCACATTCATTACTTGTTGTCAAACACCAAATATCTATCCCCTAAAGAGTCAAAATTTACAATGAAGAAGGCCCCTAGCACAAAGATAAAGCTCAATCTTACCTACAATGAGAGGCTTCCAAGATTTCCAAATCTAGTTGTATAAATTAGAAAGAGAAGGCCACCAATTGTTAAATTTGCAAACCAGACCTTGGATAAGATAAAATTCTTTATCTTTAATCACATCATGTTTTCCCACCATGATAGGGGAGGTTTGTGAGCAAGGAAGGGGCGAAACTTTCTTTTGCTAAGAACGTCGAATAGGAGCCTTTGAACTAGTTATGGTCATTGCATCCTACAGAACCACTACTAAGAATAGCTTTGATAAGAAGAGGATATGTAGATAATCATAGAATTGAGCTTCCCAAAAGTCCCAACAAACAACTTCCTACTGCAAACAAGTCATATGGTTCATTTGGCCCATCACCAAGAACATCACAGTTGGGGGATAGTAGAAAAATAATTGCAAGAGGATGCGGTGATGTGGGAACCTTGTTTGAAGCATCTAGGAGTAGGGGAGATGTGGCAATCAAACCCACACAAATGCCAACAAACCATGGGCGTCCAAATCTAACATGGGCAATGAGAAAGATTTTTTTGAACAAGGTGTTGGGTTGTGATATTGTTATCAGGATTCAATCGTGTAGTTTTATGAATCAAATTCATTGACTCATGAAAAAATAATGTCAATCAAATATCAAGACATGTAACATATATTTAACATATAAATATCAAAATAGGTCATGCTGCTGCTCAATGTGGTTTTGAGAAAGAAAGCCATGAAGGCTACATGGTGGAAAGATGCTTCCCCGCAACACTACACGATTGTGAAGAAGGTTGAGCAACCAAGGAGCTTCTCTGAGGTTGCTGCTCAGGAATCACAGGGCCTTGAGGCTTCCTCTCCGACTGTCTCTAATGGCGGGATTGTTGATGCTTTGCAAGACACCAATGTTGTGATCCCTTTTGAGATTGAGAGTGGGCCTTTGTCTGCCACTTCTAGTGACAATGCTCCGGTTATCATTTCGGGTGAATCTCTTGATTTGGCCATGCTTGCTGAGAGGAATACAAATAAAATCTTTAAGACAACGGTTGTTGGCTTTCCTCTTCAAGATAATTGTGTGTTGGCTTGGCTTGATAAGGTAGCGCAAGTGGAAGAGGGTTGGATCACTGTAAAGGGAAAAAAAGATAAGTCCTCTAAACCTCCTTTTGACATGACTCTCCGCTCCCACAAGAGCAATTCTAAATGTAAATCTTAATGGTTCTTGTTTGGGGGGTTGGTTTTTGGCTGGTTGTTGGTTGTTTGATTGCCTTTTTATCCTTGGTTGTTTGTGCCTTCATGTCTTTTAGTTTTGACAACCTTCTAGTTTAGGGTTCTAGATCCATTCAAAATCTTCTTGTAAAGGGTTTCGGGGTCCCTTCAAAACCTGTTTTTGCCTTAATCAAAAACATATAAATAAGAGGAATTTTGCTTTAAATTTTAGTAACATATATCATATTCAAGAGAATTTTGAAATAAAATAACATCAATCAAATATCAAGATATGTAACATATAAACAAGAGGAATGTTGCTTGAAATTTTGATAACATATCATATTCAAGAGAATTTTGAAATCGATGCATCATTCATATTCTTCGACATTTTGTGTTTTGGAACTTTATAGGAAAAATTATTTACTTTGAAGTGGGTAATGACTTCTAAACTCATATAAGGAGGGGCAAACACTTCCTCAAATTTTTCTATTTAAATATTGAAATATATAATAAAAATTAAAAAAGACATTTATCATTTCAATAGTTATATTGTAATGTCAAATTTATGGTATACAGGGTTTGTTAACTTTTGGTCATCACCTTGATTCAACATTTTGAGCTTCCTCTACATCAATGATTTCCTTACCCCTTATTTTTTCATAATGATCTTTTGTAGTCACCATCATGCCCTAAAGACATTGTGTTTTTGTTTGTACACCTATACATCACATGCCAATTTTTCCACTACAAGATGTATAATATCCTTGTTATTTTATGTCATCTAGATTTACACTAGCCTACCCACTTCATAATTTATTGTTTCCCATTATAAATCACTTGTAGATAACTTGTCATCAAGTTTATATCTGTGCAATCTTTGGAGTAGCTAATTATAAAATATCATGTTGATGAGTTCCATAGTTTATCTTAATGCATCGAAGATAAATAAGAATGTATTGATTCTAGACAAAAAAAATTTCAAGATTATTATTCTCAATGTTAATATTTAAATGTAACATTATACAATAATCTAGATCTCTCCTATACTTTAGCCTCTATTAGACCTAAGGGGTAGCCAGATTAATGCACATTGAATTCAATGTGAAACGTAATAGATTTATCACAATGTGAAGTAGATAAAATGTCCATGCATACATAAGGATTCTTAAAATGTGGCACATTCATATACACCCCTTGTACCCTTAATGCTTATCATGAGCAATATGAAATAAAAAAAAATTAATTACATATAATGATTTTCCTTCTTTAAGTATGAGTAGGTTGGGAGGGTTTCCTATAGATTGGCTAGTGCCTATTCAAGAAAATACAAAGTCACCAAGTATTGCCACCTTTTGCATTGGCACCAATATTTTTTGTGGTTCTAAATATGTACCAATTCCTTATAGTGAATATTATTTCCTTGCAATAACTTGAACTTGTAAATATAATTTGACTACGAAATTCTACTTAGAAATTCCTTGCCAATACTGAAAATCCTACTTTCTATTTCAAAATATTTCTCTCTCCTTGAAAGTGTACTAACCAAAATGGAAAATCCTATAGCAAAGTACATGCAAATATTTTTCATCTTCCTTGAAGGTGTACTCTTCAAGAACAAATAATATAGAAAAGGTGACAACTACACAATCAAAAGACCTCATTCATATAAAGCAACCAAAAATAACTATCACAACAAAATGGAAAAACAACATTGAAACATTAATATTTCTTCAAATAAGTATGGTATACAATACAAAAGACTTTTCTCTCACTTTCCAACCTTTCTACAAATAAAAAAAAATCATCCCTTTTATAGGAAAGATGATAAAGATAGTCCCCACAAATGGGTGACACTTGTCACAAGATTAATCGATAGAAAATTGCCAACCTACTATGAAAATCATTGAGGAAAATTTGGCAAGATCTACTAGAATGAAGGTTGTGAAGACCATGTTGTATTAATGGTTGTGTGGGTTGTTTCACTCTTCCACCATTGCATGTGAATTTGTGCCTTTATGATAAACTATTGCTTTTAGGTGGATTTTTTTTTATCAAGTAGTTGTAATGCCTCATCAAATCACTAATGGTACTCTAGTTGTGCAAAAATGGTGTAACACATTAGATGTTTCGTTGGTTCCTTCTTTTTCACCTTTGAAAAAAATTAATTATGTGACCATTATCTCCTTCAAATTTTGCTTGAATGTTGACTATTGATATATTTAAGAAGAGGAATGGCTATTATGCATCATGGTCTTATGTATAGTACATTTATTTAAAGTAGTGAAGTAAAGGTCCTTGTAAAAGAAAAATACTTACTAGGCATCAAATTATGTTCCTGTTTTTACACTTGGTACCACCAAAAAAATATAGACACTTCAACCAATGAGAACATTAAATTTATTGGGGTTACTAACATATGGCCCAATAATATCATAGCATCTTGCCACGTGTACTAAAAACTAAGTCATTGTACACAATAACATTTTACCTTTTATTCTCATCGCACATCGTGTATATGGAAGTGGGACCCACATTCAAAATTGTGATGTAAAGAACCTTTAATATACAATAATTGTCTACCACCACATATAATACTATCAAACTGGAAACTACATCAATATTTCCTTCCAAAAGAGAACCATTACACATCTTGAAAATGAAAGTGGGGTCCACATTTAAAATCATGATGTGAAGGAGCTATGCAATGGACTAGAATGTAGCCAACTATCAAAAGCTTACAAGAGCTTTATACTTGCTCTATGAAGTGCATACATAAGCATTAACAATACTAACCATAAATTATCAATTCAATGTGGGGACAACACAAGACTAGAAGAATTGGCAAGTATGACACCTAACTTAAGAACATGTGGTCTAATGTCGCTAGCTCGTCATTTTAACAAAATTCTTCGAATAAGAATTATGATTTGAAGGAGCCATGTGATGCAATAGTAATTTTTCATTTGTCCACCACCTCATAAGATATTGTTGGGATAGAACCCAAATCAACATACCCATAAGAAATATAAATCCATCGTGCATTGGAGAGTGAAAGTGGGATCCACATTTAAAACTACAATATGAAGGAGGTACACAATACAATAGGATGTAAGTATCTACCACAAACTAACCATTTTTTTGCACTTTATTCGTGAAGCATACACAAGCACTAATGGACCAATCATAAGTCATCAACTTAATGTAGGTACAACAAAATATTGTATGAAGTGGTAGAAATGACTCTACACTCAAGACATGTGACATGATATTGCTAGCTCATAATTTATCATAAGATTTCACATGAAAATTATGACATGAAGGACCCTTATAATGCAAGAATAAATCAACGTATGAAACACCAACAAGGACTTAAAGTTGCAACGTGAGTGTGACTAAAAAAAAGGGATAATAACATTGGTTAATTAAAATAAAAGGCTAGTAAGATTGACATTTTGTGGTATCAAGCTGTAAACTTAATTGAATAATTTTTAAAAATAAATCAATATTAGAATAAAAGAATATAATAGTGACATATCCAAAGGACCAAAGCACAAAAAGGACTAAGGTTTGGTCATAAAACAAGAAATAAAAACTCTTGAAACCCTTGCAAACTAAAAAGACCAAAACCTTAAGTATTTCACTAGAAAAGATGGGAACATTATAGTAATGGTTCTTGCTTAGGGATGTGTTTTTCTATGGGACATAGCAAGGATCCAAAAAACCTCTAGAGTGTAGATTAAATTGTTATCATGAATGTTCAAATTACTTGGTTTGTAAGGTTCTAAATTCATATTTTCCAAACATTCCTCGGTGGCCAAGGGCTATCAAACATGAAGAAAGGAAATCTCCCTCCATCAAAAACCTTATTATGTGACAAATTCCCAAAGTCTAATTTGAAAACCTTGTAGTAACATACCTATGAAATAATATTGGCATTAACACATCCCATCATATCCTTGAATTTACCATTGTTAAAGTTTAGTAGGCCTATCTGTGATTTACAATTCAATCCTAAGTGAAATAACTCACCACACAAGATGCACATACTACACTTATCAAATATATCATGTCCAATTCTATTGCAACATTTCATATCAACACGGTCATGACCATGCACTATCATAAGTTTATCAAATTGAATTGAGAAATAAAAACATTTATAATCCACTAGACAAAATGTATCGTAAGTATTAACCTTATCTACTAGTTCCACATCAAATTCATAGCTTCCATATGTGTTATGATCAAGGAATATCTCAACATGCACTGGGTGTAACTCATTAGAAACATTGCCATGATTAAACGATTGTCTTTTGATAATTCGTCTAATCCAAGAATATCTATAATATCTTGAAGTTCCTTATAATGTTGCAAAGTTTGTTTAACTACTTGCACAATTTCATAATGTTCTTCGCCTACGATCGAAGGTTGGAGCATAGTTGACGTAGAATCTAGCGGGTCTACCATTGGATAGATCCCCATGGCAGCTAATCCTCTCGATAGTACAGTAGTAGCATCTAAATGTGCGAATGTTGTAGCAGGAGCGAGATCAGTCAAGTCATCTGACTTTAGCTCCAAGCTATAGGAACAAAATTGAGAAAAATCAAAGACATGAAACATGCTAGTTGAGTCTTATTGATAAGAATAATAGGGCAATTGATCATTCCTCTTCAAATCAGCAATGGGGCCATTAAGATATGTATCAATTTCATCAAGTACAAGAGGATTCATACATGTGTTATGAATTACACATGGGAGACAATCCTCTTGGTCAAGAAAATCATCATGATTTATATGGCCTAAGTTTATCTTAGGCTAATATTTATTAAGCCCTTCATATTCTTAGAACTCCTAGTCAATTGCATAAATATGATTATTTATACACTAGGAAGGATTGGATTTTCTATTATTTGGTGGGGCTACAAGGGTAAAAGCACAAACCTGTGTCACACTTTCGATCAACTAAATAGTTTCACCCTAAATAGTTTTTGGCAAAATAATTTCGTTTAAAACTATGTGGCCTATACATGGCACATATAATTTTAGGCAAAACACTTTATTCTGAAACTATAAAATCAAAAAATTTCCTTTGAAAATTTGAAAGATGCTTCAATTTACATGGGTTTTAAAAAGCAAGAAGATGAGCCCACTTTTCGTGGAAGTTTCAGACTTAGCCAAAAACCCGAAATTGGGAAAAACAAAATGGGATCCCGTTTCACTTCGGGACCCTGAGCCAAAAACGAGATCCCATTTTTTAGAAACGGGACCCCGTTTCATAAAGGCTTAAAATTTACAAAGAAAAAGGATCATGTTTAGAAACGAGATCACGTTTCTAAAAATTTCAATTTTTGACCCTATTTTTGCTATGGGTTTCAGGTCGGAAAAAGGCTTGGGGAGCCGACCCTTAGCTTTGGACCTGCTTTGACCTACAACTTGAAGGTCATGTCAGTGTTAGTAGAAAAGAGTGACTTTGGACATATGTTTGAAGACATTTTTTGTAGAATTTTTTGACAAAATTAAAACCCATTATAGATGAGATTGTGTGGATTCCAAATGTGTAATTTTTTACAATTGGATAATTTTTTCTATTTTTCAATTTTTTTTACGAAACTGGTCCATAAACTTGAAATATTAAGGGTTTTTATTACTTTAATAACTTTTTATTAAATTTTTTTTTTGAAAAACAAATATAAGTTTAGGTCATCTTCAGACATTTCTTTTCAATTTGAAAAAAAATAAAAAAGAAGATAAGTTTAGGTCATCTTATGTGTGCCGTACATGAGGGATTTTCAAAACAACAATTATGACAAAAAAAAATTAACAAAAGAATTACAAAAAATATCATGCACATTCTTCAGTGTGTTAAATATCTTTTCCAAAAAGATTTAGAAAAATATAATTATTTAGGTCAAATATGGATGACGTACACGTGCATGATATGGTAAAATAAAAAAGTGACTTTTAAATAGTGGTTTTTAGACATGCCTATTGAAAACCAATTTGTATCATCTAAGTATTAAAATAAATTACATATTTGGAAACTAGACTTGAAGTACAACATTTCATATTACTAACATTTTTTAAGATTCAATCTTTAAGTGCATTAATTTTTTAGGTCAAATGAGACAAATTTTGAAAATCAGGGAAAACACTTCCACTTTTTGGCCAAAAAGTGGACTCAACTTCTTGCACACACCCACATGTAAAGTTTCAGGTGAAACAATTTTGGTTGAAACCCTTTCAATCAAAATGTCTATGTGGCTACTTAACCCCTCTTTTGGGGAAAATTAATAAATAAATAAACAACTTCTAACTCTGAATTTCTCCAACCAGGGGTAATTTCATGAAAATCTAAAAATACTCTTTTGTATAGCTCAGAGTCTAGCATATGTTTTTTTATTTGATATTTCGATTAATTTTATTAGGATTATTCATATGTTTTTTTATTTGATATTTTGATAAATTTCATTATGATTATTTTAATTTAATGTAAGTATGTTTTTATAATCAAACATGAGGCTGATTAGAAATAAAAATAAAAATAAAACATATTCAAAAAATTAAAAAATATATGGTGCATTAGAGGAGAGAATTGTCTTCAAAAGGGTATAATTTTTAAATGATAAAAAAAATTAGACTAAAGTTGACATCCCATTGAAACTATAATGCTCTAGTGAAGTTTCACTTTAAAACATTATTACAAAAAAAAATCATTGAATTTTTTTTCCATGCACTAGATATTGAAGTTAGCTATTTGGGGGGGTGCGAGGGGGGGGGGCGTGGGGAAATTGCTCCCTTTTTTGTGGCGTGCCATCGACCTCACTTTTTATTGAAATTTTCAACATTTCAAATTTTGCTCTTAAATTTACAAAAAAATATAAAAACCAATTTTTAATTTTTTTAAAAAATTGCAAGTATAAAACTTCATCAAGAGTTCTACATTTCATTAGTTTACATCATTTTTAAATTCAAAACATAAAAACCACTTTTATGTGGTTGAAGTTGAAATTTTTTATTGGTGTTGGTCATTTCCTTTATAAAGTGTGACATGGGTTTTGTTCTTTTATCCACAAGCTCATTATAAAGAAATTTTGCCTTATGTTCATCCTTTCCATAAAGGCTTCTACCTTCTCAACAAAAAGACCTAAATCCTTCTTAGGAATAACATATGATAATCATTAAATAAATTAAAGAGCATAAAGATAATATTTTATCATTTGCACCATCAGTCGTTAGCATCTTTGATCCATACTCTAAACAATCACCCAAATAGAAATCATGTTCATTTTCAAGCAAGTACATTTCCTTATCAATGTTCATATCAACACACTCTTCATGTGAGGTAGGAGTCTCCAATTTATCTTCATAAGAGTAATCATAGCCAACCGAGATCCCATTAAATTCATTGTCATCATAGTCAACAAAGCAAGGAAGATCATTGTGCTTAAAATTATATTCGAATTTCTCAAATTGAATGCTTACACATATCTACTATAAAATCACTAGTAAAATACTATTTAATGTCCACCATATTGTTCTTAATAGCATAATCACCAATCATATGATTTGAATAATCATACTAAACACTTGAGCACACATCTACCCCCTGATTTATGAAAATGCCATGAGGTGCATATTTGCATATCCTCGATTCCTCATCATACCTTGTATTTGGACTATCTTCCTTAAAATCTCTTGTAACAATACATTTTGGTCACAAACTAATTATTCACTCTATTTCCTCCATTGTGACATGCATTTTCATTTTCTACCCTTTATGCTTCATCCACACATGTCATGTCTTTGTTTTTCTTATTTGGGATAGCCAACATGTTTTTGCGTATTCTCTCACTTTCTCAAGGAGCATAATCCACTTACATACTTGATCAAGTGAATAGGCTTTAATTGTATTAGTATGGAACTCAAATCCAATACATAAGCTTCATAAAATAAATCAATGCATGTTGAAGTCTTAGATTTGTATAGTGTGAGGATTTCAAAAATAGCAACCATAAACCTTGTGAAAAATTAAATGGTGATTCTCCTTTATACCTTCTAGTATTAGACAATGTTTGGATAAAAGACACATAATCAACACTACATGTATATTGTTTATTAAAGGATACAAATATATATTTATAACCTTATTTGATAATTCATCTTTATGACAACCTATTCCACATTAAACCATATTGGGACTAAATTCAACCTCTAATTCACTTTCATATATTTTATTCCTAACATTTATTCTTATGTCATACTTGTTATCTTCAATTAATATTTCTTTCTTCTCACAATTTCGTCTTTCAAGACTTGAAATACTTTCGTGGTGATTTGGTTGGATTTTCCTTGTTGTGATAATTATCTTCATTGCCCATTCTAGACTATTCATCAATAGTTATTCTTTTACAGTTATCAAAACCTATAGATGCAACACCTTTCATCACTAATTTTTTTAGGTTATTATCAATATCTCTCGCCATAGAATATGCTTTCTAAAGTAATGCAATATTTTTCTCTCAATAAGAAATCCATCTCTTCGTAAAATGCAACCAAATATAAAATTAAGCACATCAAATCATCTGGCCTTACATTTTTTGGAATGTCTCTCATAATCTTTTCAAATCTCATATTAAAATGAGGACCAATTCCTCTTCATCCTTTTAATTGTGAATGAGTTCATTGATTAATGAATTCACATCTACTCTTTCACCAAATTGATCTATTAACACTACTTTGAACTCCTACTAGGAAGCAATAGAAAGCATTGAAAGATCAAAGAACCAATCCCTTGCATCTACTCTCTAGGATTGTAAAAATAATTTCATGACAGCATCCTCTTCTTCAATCTCATAATCTCCCATTAAATCATTGAATGCCTAAATAAGGTTGTTCATTGATTTAGAGCTACTTCTTTTGAATTTTAAAAAAATGGTCTCTAGTTTCATTAGGAATGGGATCTGAAAAATCTAGGATACCAACAAAATTAAGTGGTTTATATCTTTCGACAAAGAAAGACTTTCTTTGAGGGCATGACTTATGTTGTTTTGCACCATGCATTATGATATTTGAATATGTAGGGGGCTTAGAGTAACATTCCATTTTCATATCTACCCTTAATGAGAACCTAATTCCCTTATTAACATCTTCTACAACTTCTTTCAATTTAATAAGGTTTTAGGATTACATACCACAACACTTTATCCATCCAATTTCTTAGGCTTCTTTGCATACAAGTGCATCTTTCTTATTTTAATATTCACTCCTCAATATATATCTATCCATAACAAGGTAATTAAATTTCTCCATAAAGTTATTTCACAAATAAGCCCAATATGATGCTTTCCTCCTTTAAAAATAAAATATTAGGGAAAAATAGAATACCTGAAAAAATATTGCACCCAATACAAGTTCTCCTTCTAACTTTGTAGATCTATGCCAATCATTTGCATTATCAAAAATAAATATTCAATAATTTGATAGCAAAGTTGACACCTCTCAAAGAGAACTAAACTTTGACAAAACTATTACTCTTCAAAGTTGAAATAATCTTCTGAGTTTGAATTTTCGTCAAAGTCTCCATACACTAATAGAATTATTAGTCATACCCAAATATTTTCACATCTACACAAATACACAAATAATATTCTTCGTTGAAATACCAAGGTCTTCAATTTGCAAATATTTGAAGATTAGCGCAAGGAAATAAGGACTAGTCTCCAACCAAAATAGCAATTTGTCGACTCTCCAACCTTCTTTCAATAATTTCTAAAGAATACTTATGATTGAAACTACTAAGAGAATGGGTCAACAAATGAAAGAAATCTTGGATCTCTTTTACACTTTAAACTTTGTAGGACCTAAGGGGTATCCTTGTTAATGCACACTAGATTCTTTGTGAAATGCAATAGGTTTGTCACAATGTAAAGCATATAACATTTTCATGTATACATGGCAAAAAGTCTTAAAATATTGCACATTTATATACACCCCTTGTACCCTTAATTCTTAGGCATGACCAATATAAATTATAAAAAAAGTAATTCATATAATGATTTTTTTTCTCTAAGTATGAGTGAGCTAAGAGTGTTTCTTATGGACTAATTGGTGCCTACTCAGGTAAATACAATCACTAAGTATTGCCACCATTTTGTATTGATAGCATTATTTTTTATGGTTCTAAATATGTACCAATGCCTTACAGTGAATATTATTGCCTCATAATAACTTGAGCTTGTAAATGTAATTTGACTATAAAATTCTCAATAACTTGAACTTGTAAACATAATTTGACTACAAAATTCTACTCAATAATCCCTTGCTAATATTGCAAACCCTACCTACTTTTTTGAAAATATTTCTCACTCTCCTTGAAAGTGTAATAACCATAGCAACAAGTCTTATAGAAAAAGTATAGGAAAATATTTTTCACCTTCCTTGAAGGTATACTTCTCTTAAAAAACAAATAATACAAAAAAAAGACAATTATGCAATCAAATCATCATTAATATAAAGCAACTAGAAATAAGTATCATGGAAAAATAGATAGATAACATTGATTAAATGATAATTCTTCAAATAACTATGGTATAGATTATAGAGGCTTTTCCCCTCACTTTCCAACCTTCTACAAATAAAAATTTCACCCCTTATATAGAAAATATTACAACGATAATCCCCACAAATGGGTGAGACTTGTTACAAGATTAGTCACTAAAAAGTAGTCAACCTCCTATGTAAATCACCTAGGAAAATCTCACAAGATCTACTAGAATGGAGGTCGTGAAGACCATGCTACATTAATGTTTGTGTAGGTCTTTTTCCTCTTCTATTCTTGCATGCAAATTCATGTCTTTATGATGAACTATTGCTTATGGGTAGAAAAATATGATAGGGTAGTTCTAGGGCCTCAATGGATCATTAATGGTTTTCTAGGTGTTCAAGTGGTGTGGTACATTAAATGTTCCTTTGGCACCCTATTCTACACCAAAAAAAAAAAAAAATGGTGTGACCATGGATTTTTTTAATTTTGCTTAAATGTTGACTAATGATGTATTTAAATGAAGCAAACCAATGGCTATCACACATCACTGTCTTGTGTATATTG
Organism: Sequoiadendron giganteum; assembly: GCA_007115665.2. Lineage (NCBI taxonomy): Eukaryota > Viridiplantae > Streptophyta > Pinopsida > Cupressales > Cupressaceae > Sequoiadendron > Sequoiadendron giganteum. Next base: position 493,477,001 of record CM021106.1, read on the forward strand.
CATTTCTTTAAAACCATGATGTAAAGAACCTTGGAAATGGAAAAGACTTGACATGCATCAAATTTATGCTCCTACTTTTACACCTAATACCACTAGAGAGACATATACAATTCAGCCAATAACTATCAAAAATATAAATCCATCATGTGTTGCAAGAATGAAAGTGGAGTCCACACTCAAAATCATGATGTGAAGGAGTTGTATGATGCAATAGGACATTGCTACCTACCACAAACTAACCAATCTTTTGTACTTGCTTCGTGAAGTGCACACAAGCATTAGTGGACCAATCATAATCCATCAACTCAACATGGGGAAAACATAACATTGTATTAAATAGTTAGTATGACTCTGTACTCACAAACACATGGCATGATATTGCTAAGTCATCGTTTTAGCAAAGACTTCATATGAAAATCGCAATGTGAAGGGCCCTCACAATGCAATTGAAAATTGACACATGGAATGCCAGTGGATACTTAAAGCTTCAATGCAACCATGATTGAAAAATAAAGGATAATATGTGTGTGGGGAAACGTCAATTAATTAAAGGGCCAATAACATTGACATCCTAGGGGACCAAGCTATAAACTTAAGTGAATGAACCAAAAAAACTAATCAACATTAGAATAAAAGAGTATAGCAACAACATATGCAAATGGCCAAAATACAAAAAGGACTAGGGTTCTAGTCATAATATAAGAAAGAAGAATCCTTAAAAACCCTTGTGAAGCAGAAAGACCAAAATCTCAAGGATTTCACCAAAGAAAATGGGAACATTTCAATAGTTTGAATTGTCTTTCTAGGTAAATTTTTTAATATGCGTCATCTCGCCAAGTGAGAAATACAACTTAAAAGCCAAGCTACAATCTCTCAAACCCTTGCCTTATAATATGCAATTATGACATGGTTACAAACACAAAGTAACTCAAAAGAAATATGTTTGTATCCTAGCCACAAGCCACATAAAACATTAGTTAAAGCACCTCTAATTCATATTAGCCATTTGACAATAGAAAACTAGGACACTTACATTTCCTTGCAAAAACTAAAGTGTTTACAATCCCTTAGGTCCTCTATATTTTTAGGAAATCTTATTCCCATCTCCCAAAAAATGTACTTATTTCACCACACAACAATCATGCATTAGAATATGGTTTGAAGTATGTTGGAAAAACAAACAAGCACATTACATGTTATGGATCATCTAATCCTCCATCTCATAGAAACAGGCATTGTTATTATTAATAAAAAATGCTATGCCTAAGCCAAAGACTTTAGGTTCTTGTTAAAGCAAATTGTTTGTCCATGCTAGCCGTTGTAGTGCATGGCACTCGACAATGCATGTGGTAGCTAGTACTTATTATAAGAGTGCCATAACATTTGGCACAGAGGAAAAACGTGATGTCAAATAGTTAACAACCACTTGAAAGAGGACCAAGTCAATTGCTCATTATTAAACATTCTCCTACATACCTTGTACCATCGGTAATCTCATGCAACAAACATGTCCAAAGTAATTTGTAATTACTTCACCACTTTTCTAGCCTACAAACACAATTTTGTTCCAAAACAACATGACTTTACATACCCATTTGAGTAAAATGTGCAAACAAAGAATGTAATACAATTCACATAAATGCAAGAGCAAGCACATCTTCTTCCCATGTAAAGAGTTGCCAACCATTTTGAAAAATTATTGGTGGTTTACAAATTCACAATTCAGCATGTCACTTTCTTGAGGCCTTCCAAAAAGATATGGTTACAATCCTTAAAACAAGTATGCTTTAGAATGAGAAACACATTTCTTCATAAGACAAAACTCCCATCAACAAAGCTTGCTTATTAATTTTCATGCCATTGAACGAAGAATTGAAATAGCATTAGAGAATGAGTGATATTGTATTTTGGTTCCCACAAATGTGTGTGTCCTTGCCCATGATTTAAATTTATTAACATTCCATCAATTTCTAGTGTTTTCCAAAGCATGTATAGCTACACAATAAGATGTTTATCCTCTTGACCTTGAGATTTTGTCATAATTATCTACATTGAATGCAACATAGTTCCTCCATTAATTGTAGAAGAGCACAAAAGAAAACAATTATGATTGCAAATTGTCATAGTTGTTGACATTGTCTACTTAATGGATCTTGCTCAACAAGCAACCGCAAGAATATGAAGTGGTTTTATGGCTTCACATTCACAAAGGTAAAAATCCATGCATTCAGCTTTTATTTGAGGATCACAACAAAAATCTTTATCTAGTAGGTTTGTTAAATGAATAAAATCTGTGCACGCTTGCATTCCCTTTATATATACCTAGTTTTTAGATTCCCTAAATAGGACTTCTCTCGTTACTCTTAGCAACCCCCTTATCGACCTACTATACCAAGAAAACACAAGACGTGCCTCATGGTCAAGTTTCACACAACCCACAAATAAAACTTGTACAACCACCTTCTGGTCCATAATAAAGCATTTTATTTATTAGCATTCCAAGGTTTCAAAATAATGTTCAAGCGCTAGAGTTTATCTTTAGGCCTACAATAACTCCACTTTACTTGGGAAAGACTTGTCATTCAAAAACAACAGTAGAATATCATGACAAACAAAAACTTGTAAGTCATCAAGCATTTTGTTTGAAACGCATCCCAACCTGCTAGTACTTAACTTCCATTTTTTAAGTTTATGCTTTATTGCAAGTTCCAAATTCAAAATTAGTTTTATGTGCTGACAAAAAACCAAGCGTGTTTAGAAGGAACTCGGAGGCAAACATTCTCATGGGCCCAAACCTATGGGATAGCACCAACTGCCAATTTCCTAGTATCTTGACATTCTACAAAGCATCAACATCGTTGCTTTGTTAGTGGCCTAAAACAAACCGTGGCATGGACTCCTACAAAGCCTACTTGTAAGTTCTCAAGCACTTCTTGGAAATGCACCCAAACCTGCTATGTACTTAAGTTCCATATTCAATGTTTCTATGTTTTACTGTGAACTCAAGTTCATAATTAGTTTTGTGAGCTTACAAAAACCAAGGGCATTTTAGAGGAACTTGGAGGTAAACATCCTCATGGGCCCAAAGCTATGATAAAGCGCCATTTTTTGCTAATTTCCTAGTACCTTGCCAGTCAACAAAGCATCAACATTGTTGCTTCGTTGGTGGCCTCAAATAAACCCTGGAATGGACTCCTACAAAGCCTAGGGACCACCATCAACAACCATGCATCTACAAAGAAAGAAAAGCTCAAAGAATTTTAAATTGTTATGAGCATGGCTTCAAAGTTACATTGGGTGGAAAAATGACACTTCTCAAAATTCCAACAATCTATTGGGCATCCTACACAACCAACAAACTAAAATCCAATAGCTAACACTTTTCCATGATTCCCTCCTAAACTAATCAATTCATGCAAGCTTAAATATATAACACGGCTTTAGCTATAGTCTCCTCTGCTCACAAGATGTCTACAATAGCCCAAGGTTACATCGTCACTAAATGCAATTGTCAATGAACACTGTTTTCCACTTGCTACAAGCTCCCAAAAAACACACCAAGCACAAACACAAGATACATAAAAAATACTGACCCTAAATATGCTCATTTAACACATCTGACAATAAACGTGGTCAATGGAAGCCATGCCAATCCAACATCAAAACTGCAAAGAAAGACAAAATCCAAGGCAACGACCTCAACAGTTTTGAATATCATGCAATTAAGATTTCGTCAGTTACAGATACTTCCAACCACAACTATACTATCAGAACTAAGAAGTTAGCCAAATTACTGAGAATAAACCGTGCAATTAAAAAATTTACAACATGCACCAAATTTTAAAAATGAAAAGAAATCATATTCCAAAACACATGCAATTTTCTTCTGTAACCACCACAAACAACCGTGCAATAAGTCTCTGAATATATATATATATATATAATCATACAAAAAGCTCCAAAATTACAAGCATAACACAAAAGGTTGACCAAAATGTGATTGCTTATAAATTTATGGTCAAACCACGAGGCCTCGCAAGTCTCCACAGTAACCTCTACTGCAACAAACATGAAAAATGCCAAGAGAAAAAGCCTCCTGTGATCTAGCTAGTGCCCTTCAATGAAAGTTTTAAGACAAACTTATGCACTCTTACTAAGAGCTTCTGATAATTGTAAACTAACTAGCGGCCAACTTCATCTGTTACATCACCAGCTTGGACTAGATAAACACTATGACAAATAGCATAGGTCCTAATTTTTAACCATTTTATCTTTCACAAGATAGCCCACAAACTCAAAATTATTTGCTGCATCATCATAATTCAAAAAATGTTAAAAAGGCAAAATAAATCTCCATTTTATATCTTTTAGGAGCACCTTAGAAGATTCAAAATTTCTATTGAAAGTTGACCAACAAAGTAACACATCCTGAAACTACAGAAAATTATAGGTATAAAGGAAATTTCCACTGAAACCATAAAAAAACAACTAAATCAAATCTAAAATCTAAAATCTAAATTTTCTAAAATCAACTCATATAATTATGTCTTCTATTAGAAAACAAAGACCGATAGGTTTGCAATTTAAAAAGGGCGCCACAAAACAGAAAGAACTACGCAATACAATCATTATGTTGTCACCCAACACTATTAGCAACGCAAATTATAACTTACATGACAATACGCAATAGCTAATGCCTCCTTAGGAGCTCTCCAATTATTTGATATATTGGGTGCCTGTAACATTTTTCTAACTCCAATTTGTTATTAATCTGGGATTGCTACGTACCGCAAATCAACCTCTTCTTGATAAAGATTATAAAAGCGAACAAAAATTGTCAATGTGGATCAATAGATAAGCAAAAAGGTTGTAATCAAAGATGATGTCACAAATAATAATTATCACTGGGTTTAATAACCAAAAATGAACGCAGCAAATTTTATTAACAGAGTAAAAAGAAATTCCAAGTGAAAAATCTGAAGCTCATTATTGGTAAAGATCTCAGAAAAGTTTGGAAATTGTTATGGTGTATGCACCAGATGCACAATTTTTTTTTTTATAAAATTACTTTCTGAGTGCCATATATGCACTGTCAACTTTTGATGACAACCATTATTTAAAGAAATTTTCTATACCTTAAGATTTGTTGCCTACACCTTATTTACAGTCCCATTTAGACCAAACAGAAGATTTACACATCTTTTACCACAGTCTAGTTTCATCTCAGCATCATTGATATTTGATTCATATGCCAGAGCCATTCAATTTACAGGTTAGCATTAATTGCATACTAGGACTAGCAAAGTAATTTCAGGACTAGCAAAGTAATTTCAATTTGTCATTCAAGAATCAGTATGTTCAAACTACTGGTAAAATATTCACCCATTATTAAAAAATGGAAAATGAAGTAATATTTACAAGCATAGTTGGTAAAGCAAAGTTTCCAATTAAATAGGTTAAACATCTTTCATATGCTGGAGGGGCTTCTCCACATCAACCATGTGACATTTGACATTTAGGTGGGCCTAGTGTTGAAGATTGATTCGATGAATAAAAAGTAAACAAAATTATTGTCTGTGGCCTGCCACATATTTCCATTATAGATACGATGTTGTCATACATGCCATACCATGGCATGTTTACATCATTTGAGACGCCCATTAAGAGAACTTGCCTCCAAACACAGACTCATATTCCTATTGTGGGCAAGTCACATTATCCACCATCGCTCAAACCCATTAAGAGAGTTTGCCTTCTAACAGAGCCTCATATTCCTATAGTTGGCTAATAGTCAAACTATCCACCACAGGTCAAACCCATTGGCAGAGCTTGCCTTCAAACACAACCACATATTCTTATTGCAAGCTAATGGTCACATCAGCAAATTATACCACAAATTGGCAGGCACAAGGGAAACAAAGAAAGAACACCTAGAATCAGGAAGATTTTAACCAAGCATGCTAAAAAGCAAATGAAATCCTGCTGCCCTTCTCAGGTTCCCATTTATCAAAACAAGCTTGCCAAGGTAAATGAAATCCTGCCATCCTTTACAGGCTGCCATATGTAATTTCTAAATGGAAACTATCAATTAGGTTTCTTAAAAGATAATAAATTGTAATGATCAAACAAACTTTGAAAATGCACATATACATTAGCAAACTATACAAAGAAGCCAGTAAGACTAAATCTGAAGTTATGCCAATAACACAGGAATGACTAAGCTTGAACATAAGAGAAAAATTACTGCTCAGCTGAAACGCCGAAATCTATGTTATACAACTTGAACTACCTCAAACAAACTGGCTATGCTATAACAATTGGACTGAGCCCTCGACATAGAAAAATACTTCAAATAAGTTAGTTGAGCTCCAACTTACAAATAAAACAAATGATGTTTGCTTAAAATATCTTTCATGTTCAAACCACCAAGTGGTAGATAATTTTTGCAACTTTAGTCATTCAAAATTGAGTATTCAATTAAACAGGTAGAAGATAACTTGTCTAATACTTTATTGGAGCTAAAATTTCAATCTGAGTAGCAAGCTGCTCATCAACTGCCTTTTCTGCTTTTGCTCTCAATTTTGCTAATTGCTTCCTCCTTTCATAAGCAACCTGAGATCTTGCCTTTCTCTTTTCTTCCAATTCCTGCAGTGGACACGAGGAAAGAAACTTATTAATAAATAAACCTTATCAACAGCAACAGATCATGGAACAAAATGACATGCCAAACAAGATTGCTAATGGAAATTTATTCCATTAAGTAGCCCAAATCATTACCTTGATAGTATCATAGTGATGCCAGCCTACTTCATGAGAAAGCCTTCCTAGCAGGCAGTATTTATGACCTGGCTGAAGCCTCAGAACTCTGAACAGAAAATGAAACTTGGAAAATTAATAATCACAATAAAGCTGGAAAGTATTTGTAACCAGGAAACATTTTAGATCACTCTGGTAAAACACAGTACTATCTCAATGATTCTGTGCAATAATAGACCACATTGCACATACTTCAGGGCATCTGGAATGACCATTTTCTTTGTCTTGTCGTAGGGGTGAGGAACCCCTTCATACGCCTTTAGCCTGGCAAGGGCTAGTTCACCCCGCTTTGTTTTGTGTGGAATCATTCTGAATGACATTTCAAAGTTATTAATGAATCAACATCTCCATAACAATCAGGAAAATCCACCACTCTACAACTGAAAAAGATCACATCATTTACCCTCTAATTGTCCTCCAAAGAATTCTGGAAGGTGCCCTGAAATGGATGGGACCATGGGAGGGCTTTGTATTCATACGCTTCCTTAAGAATCGCAGGTACTTCATTTTCTGGCGTACAAGCCCACCAGAAAGACATATTTCTTCACAACGGACTACAACCTGCAATGCATATAAAAATGATAAATGATTATTAGATTTGTCCTGTACACACCTAAGATTTGCAAGTGAACTACACTGGCTGCAATACACGAGATAATTGAGAGAGTCGTGACAAATGCAAACAAATTCACGTTAGAGCATTTACCTCAGCTTTAATAACAGGCTAATGAATGTAAAAACACAGAGAAGACCATTTAGATAGCTAATATTCTGAAAAATAAATTCCCTCCAAACACCAAAGATTTGACATTCAATGCAAAGAAACATTTAAAAGTTTTCGCATGTTTTCAATCATCCCAAATATAAAACTTACCTCAAATCTTACTACCCAGATTCCATAGAATTTATATAAATCAAAATGCAATGGATCTTATGGCTGGTTATAGTTTGTCAATATTTATGATTAAGCATGTGTCTAATGAATGTAAAAACACAGAGAAGACCATTTAGATAGCTAATAGTAATATTCTGAAAAGTAAATTCCCTCCGAACATCAAAGATTTGACATTCAATGCAAAGAAACATTGAAAAGTTTCCACATGTTTTCAATCATCCCAAATATAAAACTTACCTCAAATCTTACTAACCAGATTCCATAGAATTTATATAAATCAAAATGCAATGGATCTTATGGCTGGTTATAGTTTGTCAATATTTACGATTAAGCATGTGTGGATTGCCTATTAAAGAGCACTCGGTTTCGGGTGTGCCATGCTAGATATGGAGCATATTGGGATGTTGAGTTATTGTTTGTGTCTCCAGTTGCCCCTGAATGCTTGTGTATGGTACCAGAACCATTAGTACATTACATCTGCTTCTATTTGCTTAACGTGACTTAAAACACACAACAATATTTTATCAGGTATGTACTTCATTTGACCTTGTCTTATTGTTGCAGAAGCATAATATTAATAACTAGCTAGACTAGCATCCAGTAGTTATTTATGCATTCTCTAAGTTACCTATATGCATCCAGTATACTCAGATTTGGGTACACCAGTATAGTACTTATTATTTTGGGTGTTGGGTTTGTTTTTAAGTTTATCTGTAAAAAATAAAATCATAAATATATATTCATATTTGTGGCCATTATTATTCATAACTTTAAAAAATTTATTTTATGAGGATGTCAAAATGATGGGTAACAGTGTCTTCTAACATGCAACCAACCACACTTGGAAAAACATCATTGAGAATGTACAAGAGTATTGCATACTACCATCTCATAAAATTAGCAAACTCTCGCCACATTCATAAGACAGGACACAATTGTTTCAGAGATAAATTATAATTTTAAACTTCTGATGAAATCTAAATAATAAATATTACCAGTGAAGAGCAGCAAGGTGATAAAGTAGTAGTCTCGAGGGCTTCATTTAATGGGTGTCATCGCATTACAAGTGAAGGAGGCTCCTTGTGCAACTCTTTTGATTTTTTTAATCATGCAATACTTAATGATAATGGGTTGCAGAGATTGATCCAAGGATTAATGATCCCGGGCAGCGAGAATTTTACATTATAGTCAATGGCATAAATTTACACCAGGTAGATATCTTCAAGACAGAGAAATAGAAAGCTAAGGCCAAGTGTTGACAGTCATGTTAGATGAGAAAGAAGACTATGTTGCACCAGTTAAGAAGAAAATCTTTACAATAGGGTTTTGGAACTCAAAGAAAAACAAGAATATTGTCAGGTATTTGAAGCTTTTGCAACTGGATCTTCTCAAGATTTTCCTTTTAAAGTTCCTTAGGTTTCTTATGAAGCAGGATGAACCTCATTATTACATGAGAATCAGATTCTATTCTTGTAATACAACCTTTGGTGTATGTGCGGAAGTTCTAAGTAGTTTTTGTATAGTCAAACTCCAGAGTGTTTGCAGGATGATGATTTGCATAACCAATAATTAAGCCATTTGTATTAATTTTATCCATAGCTGCTGCATCCTCGAGGGGTTTGTTTTCACATTGGGTTCCATGTTTTGTTGAGCCTTACCATCCTTGACACATTTATGGCAACAAATATTTATCTCTTATGCATTTCCATATTCTTTACAGCTACTGAGATTCCCCATAACTTGTGCAAAATTAAGGTCTTGAAATATATCATAGCAAAGTTTGGGTAGGCCTCTGTATATTGTAACCCATCTTCAAAAGATCATTTCAAAGTGACCTCTCTTGCATCTGTAAACTTCCTATGCCTACTAATAAAGGAAGGCTACAAATGTTGCAGCCTTAATTTTTCTTTCAATTAGGGGACACAGAGTCTTAAAGCTTCAAAATGAATGTACTTTACATATCATCATTGGTAAGCTTTGGAATCTCATACATGGGTAATAAGAGCGGTTTGCACCATGTTGAGTATTATGAAGAATTTTGAGAAAAGTGGATAAGTTAGGATGGACAAATATTGTAAATGAAGTTAGCTGTGCTGAGTTTTGGGCAACTGCATTGATTTCAGAACTGGCACATTTTTGAGAAAAAGAAACCAGACATGCTGGAAAATAAGGCACATGAATCACCAAAATTTTGATTTGATGGATGATTTTAATGAAAAGGAGTGCCTAGCTACAGTTTCTTAGAGAAAATGGATGGGACTGGTGGAAATAGAAGTTTTAGAGAAACTACCATACTAGTTATCTCTGGCAGTTTGCAAAGCTGGGGCCCATGTGAAGAAATTCCCTTTTATCAACATATGGTCAATGTGGCTAGCAGCAAAAAAGGCTGAGTGATGTTTGTACCCGCCTTTAATGTCATCAAAGGAGGCTCACATTGCATGGCAACAAACTTGCAACACAGGCGTTCATAATCCTTCCTGTAGGAGCTCCTTCATTTAAAGAGGCCGTGAACAAGATACTGTAGGTGGCAGCTTATAAGGCAAGGACAGTCAGTGTTTCTGAACAGATGATAAAACCACTAGAAGAGCTCAACCAACCCAAGCCCAGCCTGCCAAGTTATTGGCCACAATACCTTATAGAGGTGGATAACAAATTTGGTGTGAAGTTGACAATGTTCCATGATCATGGATAAACTGTAGGAAGAGTGACAAGGAGGACAGCCAAAAGCATAAAAGCAGTGTTAGCATTTCAGTCCTGTAAATAGTCCATGAGAAAGGAAAACACCATAGCAAGGCTAGAGATTAATAAATCAGCTCACTCATGTACAGAAGTATGCCAAATTCAGAGGAGACAAGTTTTGGTTGAGATTTGCACACTTGCAGTCTTAGTATCAGGGTGCAGACTGCCTTAATGGCAGCAGCTGAGTGATCTGGAGAATACAAATTTTTAGGTTAGGATTGCAGGCAAGGTTGATTGGTACACACCAGACATTGGGACAACAGGGATACACATTTTGCAAACCTAAAATTTGTAAATGCCTAGACTGCTGCACATCCTCCCGAAGGGTTTGGGGTGTTTTGAAAAATCAAAATTGTATGTTCATTTTGACAGGCACTTGCCAATATCGGAAAGCAGGGATTTTAACTGTAAAGGTTGCAATCACAGGTTGAAGCGCATGCTGCCAGTCTATAGGAACATATCTTTAAATGTTTAAAGATGACAATACTAATTAATGGCACACACAATATAAGGATTAACTGATGTTTGAATGCAGCAGATCCACTATGGGCTATTCACATGGAGTTACCATATAGTGCTTTGGCTACTGTTAATTGTGTTGAAGGAATATAATTTGGAGAGGATGAAAAATAATGACAGTTGGGTGACAATTCATAAAGCAAAAAGTGGAGTCTATTTCAAGGACAGGAATAACAAGGTATGTCTTGATTCTGCACCTTTTTAAGCTTTTCCCAAGTGAAGCTTTGAATTTTTGAACTCAACACAAGACTGTTTAACAGAGTTTTGGGGTCTTCTGATATTTAAAGCCTCATGAAGCATTTATTGATGCAATCTCTTCAAGAGAGACGCTAATGCACAGCTTGAGTCACGCTATCCCCCGACAATTCAAGGCATTGAAAAGAGGTTTCCAAAGCACAGTATATACATGATCTGAGCTTATTTCACAATTATTCACAAGTTTTTCATACTGATTACAAGGGTTTCTGTTTCACTTACAATCCAATCATTTTATCCAGTTACTTTACACAGGAAGCCCTGATGTTGCTTATACCAGGTACAGATCCCAAAAACTGATGATAATACAAAAGCTGAGAGGCTTTTGCTTCGCTTGGAGAGCCGTACTCATAAAAGATACTATGAGTTTTGAGATACAGAAAATAGCATATAAATCGTCTAATCTCCGTAAAAATATTGGGTACTATTTCATGATAGAAATTAGCAGCTAAATTAATAGATAACCTTACTACCCAGAACAGATAAACTTATTACCCAAAACGCTTGCACTTTCACAAATTTTCCCTCTTACCAGAAAACAGCAGCATCTCAGATTACAAGACTTAAGGTACAAATACTGTCTATAAGGAAGATGAAAAAGTTGAACATAGAGAGATTCATGCAATCTAATCTGATTAGTAGTTACAGTAATAATGCCGATAGGAAGTGTGAAGAGCAGGGCAATAACGCATGCTAGCAGTACTCCCCACCAGGGCAATTGAAGCTGATCAATGTAATACTCACAAAAACAATGTGTTTGCATGCATGAAAAGGAAATGTAAAAATATTATGAATGGCATATACATACTATACGTTGGCCATTGAGGAGCTCCTTGGCCAGAATGGAGGCCAGGCGACCGAGCATGTGGTGTCGTGCGTCCACCAGTACTGCTTTGGCGCACACTCCTGATCCGCTCACCATCCTCCTTAATCTGATCTCCTCCTCTTGTCTTCTTCACAGCCTACAACCCCTCTTCTCCCTTCCTCTTCTACTCTACCGTCTGTGAAATGGCGTTCAACAAAGATTTACAATGTTTCTAAAACCCTAGTTATAACCCAGGGTTAGAGATTGAGAGCTACACTTTAAACTAGGGTTTATTAAGCGGCAGCGGCTGTGATTACCCAAATTATTTATCATAAATTCTTCAACGCATATAAAGCGGCCTTTTTTTACCAGCGTAAGTACAATTAATATATAAACTCTATAATATGATTAATGATATGATATTATATAATATATATTATATTTTTAATAATTTAAATTATTATTAAATATATTTATATAATATTTTTATTACAAAATAAAAAAATTATTAAACTATTATATTTATATATTTATTTTCATTATATTTTATGTTTTAATTAATTTTATATAATATAAATTATAAATATATTTTTGAAATGATATTATATTTATTACAAAATTAAATGTTTTATAAAAATATAATATATTAAATAGTTATATATATGTTTTTTAATTATTTATTTATTTTATAGGCATTGTCCTAGAATGCACACATACGTGTAGTCCATGCCTCATGCCTTGTGTCGATGTTGTAACCATTTGAAAGCTATAGTTACAATTTTAAGACTACCGCTTATTGCCAAATAACTCCCTTTCACTCCAGTTCAATGTCACATAACTATTGTTGCTCTACATGCAGCTATACATGATTTTACATAGTAAGACATAAAAGATGCCCCTTAAAAAGAAATTTAGGGGGCGATGTACTCGTTGTGGATTTCCTATCTTGTAATCTTGTAATATGCCAGACCTCCATTCATGATATATGCAAGGAGGAAATCCTAGAATAAATAATCAAAAGATTGCATAATGAAAATATATAATATGAAGCACAACCAAGAAGGGATATGAGAGTGGGTCTAAACCCTAATTAATGTGAACTGGATCTAAAATGAAATATGTAATTAATTAGAAATATCAAATCTAAAGCAACAATGTAGAAGAATAAAACTATAAGGCTAAACTCTAGGAGGTGTAAGATCAATCAAGTTCACCAATTTATGCAAGTAAATAAAACACTCCCTATAAGCATTGAGGATAAATAAATGCAATAAATAATAATGAATAACTTACCTATATATAAGAGCTCGGTTTAGAAATGTGTACTTATCATATCTTAAGAAAATAAAATATCTAAAATGAAACACGTGCCTTGATGTTGGAGAAGAAGATTGACAAGATTGTGATATAAGAATGATACTAGAAATGTGAAATTGAGTATGAGAAAATTATATTGATATGACCATGCTTAATAAAATATGTGGTCGTGTGTGAACCTGGGTCAAACCCACATCTATGATTCTTATCCATGTACTTATGGTTCTAACTTGATATTTGTAATTTTCAACTTCTTATGCACTCTTGGACTTGAAATCTTTAGATATTCAATATGCAATAATGACTTGTAAGTACTCACACCTACAAAAAGAAGACTTGGTGGTGTTGAAGAAAACCATTGGAAGTTGGTATGATATGAAAGGAATGTGACTAACTTCCTACCATTGCACTAGTCAAGCCCCATTAATCTATTCAAAAAAAAATTATTTATTCAAAGACATAAATAAAAGATAACAAAGAGATTGTAATATGCAATGGCATAATGTGTGTTCACAAAAACCCTTATAATAGACTTGATTGTCATGTGCACCTCAAACCTTCATTAAAACCACATATAACCTTAAACTAAATTTATCACATATAATTTTAAATCTAATAAAAGCTTTTAATAAAAAAATTAAATCAAAATGATATTATCGAACAAGTAAAATAAATTAAATCAACTTTTCCATGCATATATAATAAGAATTAAATTAATCACATATATAATTTTAATCTAATCAAAAAAATAAAATAATACTAGCATATATATATATATATATTATTTATTAAAATATCAAGAGATATCCTTCTCGAAGCGTCTATTTTTTATATAAAAGTGCAATAGATGCCTCAAAAAGGATATCTCTCAATGTTTTTATATATGTTATTAATAAATAATATATATATATGCTAGTAGCATTCGCAGTGCAGCATGGAAGACAAAATTATCAGGGTTAGGGTTAGGGTTAGCATAAGGGTTAGGATTACAATTAGGATTAGTGTTGCGATTATGATTAGAGTTAGAATTAGAATTTGGGTTGGGATTATCATCACAATTAGGGTTAGGGTTAGGATTACACATAAAATTAGGATGAAGGGTATGGTTAAGGTTATGATTAGGGTTAGAGATAAAAATAGAATTAAGTTGGGGTTAACATTATTATTAGGATTAGGGTTACGCTTAAAGATTAGGGTTAGGAAAAGTGTTATTTTTAGAATTAGCATTAGGGTTAGATTTAGTGTTATGGTTTAGGGTTAGGGATAAGGTTAGGGTTAGGATAGAGAAAAAAATTAGGGTCAAGGTTGGGATTAATTTTATTATTGGAAATAGGGTTAGGGTTAGGTTTAGAGATAAAATTGGTATTAGGGTTAGGGTTAGGGTTAGTGCTAGTGTTAAGATTATGGTTAGGGTTAGGGTTAGGGTTAGGATTAGGGTTACGATTATGATTAGAGTTAGAATTAGAATTTGGGTTGGGGTTATCATCACAATTAGGGTTAGGATTAGGATTAAGGGTATGGTTAAGGTTATGATTGGGGTTAGAGATAGAAATATAATTAAGTTGGAGTTAACATTAGTATTAGGATTAGGATTAGGTTTAAAGATTAGGGTTAGAGAAAGTATTAGTTTTAGAATTAGTGTTAGGGTTAGGTTTAGTGTTATGGTTGAGGGTTAGGGTTAGGATAGAGAAAAAATTAGGGTTAAGATTGTGATTAATTTTATTATTGGGAATAGGGTTAGGGTTAGGTTTAGAGATAGAATTGGTATTAGGGTTAGGGTTAGGGTTTGTGTTAGTGTTAAGGTTAGGGTTAGGATTAAGGTTAACCCTAATTAAACCTTAACCCTAACACTAATCAATCCCCAATTCTAACCCTAACCCTAACTCTAGCCCTAACCTTAATATTAACTTGTAAATCCTAACCCTAATAGAAATCCAACCCTAAATCTAACCTTGATTGAACATAAACCCTAATCCCAAAATTTATCTTGAAACCCTAACTCTATTGAAATTCAACCCTAATTGAACTTGAACCCTAACTCTAATTGAAATCTAACCCTAACCTTAACACTGACCCTAATTCAATAGTGCTAGATTAGGGTTAACATTATGAATAGGGTTAGGGTTACGGTTAGGGTTAGGAATAGTCTTAGGGTTAGGGTTGGAGATTGTGTTTGGGATTAATATTTAGGATAGGGTTAGGGTTAGAGATAAAATTAGGATTAGGATTGGGTTAGTGTTAGTGGTAAGGTTATGGTTATGGTTATAATTAGGGTTAAGATTAGGGTTAAGGTTAGGGTTAGGGTGAGGATTATGATTAGAGATAGAATTAGGGTTACCATTAGCAATAGGATTAAAATTAAAGTTAAGGTTAAAGTTAGGGTTAGTATTAGGATTAGGGTTAGGGCTAATGTCAAAGATAAAATTAGGGTTAGGGTTAGGGTTAGGGAACTAAGGTTAATTTTAAAGTTAGATATAGAATTAGGGGTAGGATTATAGTTAGGGTTAAGGTTAGGGTTAGGGTTAGGGTTTGGATTTGGTTTAGGGCCAATATTAGAGTTAGGGTTAGGCTAGAGATAGAATTAGGGTTATGGTTATGATTAGGGTTAAGTTTAGGGTTAAGGTTATAGTTAGGATTAAAGTTAGAGTTACAATTGGAGATAAACTTAGGGTTAAGTTTAAGGTTAGGATTACGATCAGGGCTAAGATTGGGGTTAGGGTTAGGTTTGAGGTTAGGATTAGGGTTAGGTTTATAGTTACGATTAGGGTAATAGTTATAGTTATGGTTAGAGTAAATGTTAAGTGTCTATAATTAAGGTTAGGGTTGGGATTAAGGTTAAGGTTAGGGTTAGGGTTATGGTTAAGGTTAGGTTTAGGATTATGATTAGGGTGATGATTATCATTAGAGATAGAATTAGGGTTATTGTTGACATTAGGGTCAGAATTAGAGTTAGGGTTAGGATTATGGTTAGCATTAGTAGTAAGATTGAGGTTAGGATTAGGGTTAGCATTAGTAGTAAGATTGAGGTTAGGATTAGGGTTAGCATTAGTAGTAAGATTAAGGTTAGGGTCATGGTTATGGTTAGAGAGAATTATAATTATCAATAGGATTATAATCAAGGTTAGGGTTAGAGATAAAATTAGGATTTGGGTTGGTGTTATCATTAGAGTTGAGGTTATGGTTAGATATAGTGTCAAGATTAGGGTTAGCATTAGTTGCAACATGTAAGAAAGTAATTAAATTCCTATTATAACTTTATAACTATTCAAATGTAATTTATTTGATGAGAAGAATTATTCATAAGTAAAATATAGATAAGTAATAATAATTTTATATATAAACCTAATTTAACCATAACCCTAACCTTGGACACTAATTAAATTGTAACTAAAATTAAAACCTGACATTATTGCTTACCCTAAATGAACCCTAACCTTAATCCTTTAACTCTAATTGAACCCTAAGCCTAACCCTAATTATAACCTCAATTAATCCCTAAATGTAATTGAACACTAATCATAATCATAACCCTAATTACACCCTAACCATAATTTAGCCCTAACCCTAAACCCTAATTAAATTGTAACTATAATAGAACCCTAACCTTATAACCATAATTTAACCTAACCTTCATTCTAACCCTAAACCTAACCCTTATTAAACCCTAACCTTAATCCTAATTAAGAACTAACTCTCATTCAATTATAACACTAACCCTAATTAAACCCTAAATATAATTGAATTGTAACCCTAACCCTAATCATACATGCAACCCCAAGCTTTATCCTAGAACCTTAATAGAACCCTAAACAGAATCATAATTTAAACCTAATTTAGTTGTAACCTTAATTGCATCATAACCCTGACCATAACAATAATCATAATTGAACCTCGTATATGTAACCCTAATTTAATCCTAACCCTAACTAAACCCTATATATAACCCTAATTGAGTCTTAGATTATTGTGAATGTTAGCGTTTAAATCCAATCTCAACCCTATCCCTAAATCTAACCCTAATTATTATCCTAAACCTTATACTAATTTTGACACTAACACAAATTATAATTTTAACGTTAACCATAATTTTTAGCATATTCATAATCTCAATTCTAACACTAACCCTAATTGTAATAACAACATCAGTTATAATTGTAACCCTAACCCTAACCTAAATTTAACCCAAACCATAATTTAACCCTAATTTTAACCCTATTTGGACACTAATCCTAATTGAATATAAAGCGTAATAGAAACCATAATTAAATCCTAAGTGAATACTAACACCAATCATTATCATAATTGTAACCCTAACCTTGACCTAAATTTTATCATACAACCCTAACCTTAATTAAACACCAATTGAACCTTAACCCTAACCCTAATTTAATCTTAACCATATTTAAACCCTAATCTTAACAATAATTAACCATCAACCCTAACCCTAACTATAATCCCCAACCCCAACCATAATCCTAAACCATAACTCCTAACCCTAACACTAATCCTAATTAAAATCCAACCCTAACTCTAACCCTAATTGAACCCAAACCCTAATCCCAACCCTAAAGCTAAGCTTTATCTTAGAACCAAAACCCTAACCTTAACCCTAGTTGAAATTCGACCCTAATTGAGCTTGAACCTTGATTGACCCTAAACTGTTACAATAACTAAACCCTAACCTTAATTGAACCGAAACCATTACACAAACCCTAATTGAAACCCTAACCCTAACCCTAAAGTTGTCCCCAAGCTTTATTTGAGAGTTGTAACCCTGACCCTAAGCCTAACCTTCAAACTAATGCTAATCCTAAGATTTATCCTAGAAATCTAATTGAACCCTAATCCTAATTCTGATTAAAATATAACCAACCCTTATCATATTTGAAACCATAACTCTAACTATAACCCTAATTCTAGTTCTAACCCTAACAATAATTTTAACTCTATTCATAATTATATTTCTAACATTAACCCCAATTCTAATGGCAACCCTAATTATAAGTATAATAATAATTGAACCCTAATCCTAATCCTAGTTAAACCCTCACCCTAACCTAACCTTAAACATAACTTTAAGCCTGATTATGCCTAATCCTAATTGAACCATAATCTTAGTGCTAAATATAAAACTGAGAATCTTACCATGCTTTTTGATTTTATGTACAAACATCTTGAATGTAATAAAGCAAGTTGATTGATGAGAATCCAAATATTTAAAAGAACACCAAAATAAATTACATTTTCAACTTCTTTTTTTTTTTAGACTGCAGGAATCGGTCAGGTATCCATCCCCCTATAAACTGCAATGCACCTGGTAAACATTTTTCACGTGACTGGTGGCATTGGCGCGACACACCCTTTGATACCACAAGTTTGGGGGAGACTAGACCTAGTGACCTCTTGCCTACAATAGGATGCTTTAGCCAGTCGAGCTAGGCCCCCTGCCCCAAGCATTTTTCAACTTTATTAGATCACAAACATTATCTTAATTAAAAAATAAATAAAAGTCCATTTTTTTCATCATCAATCTCATTCATTAAGATCAAAGAATTTTCTTTATCATTAATTTCATCCATAAATTGAAGTATTTTCTTTTCATCATCAATTAAATTAAAAATAAAAATAAAAAATTGAAATTCTCATTAGTTTATCCAAATTTATTTTTGGCAACAATTGAAGGAAATTCTTGAGCAGTCTCCTAAATAGCCATTAATTATTTCTTTGATATTGGATGTAATAAGGGAGACCCAAAACTCTGGAATCTATTCAAACTGCCCAAAACACATATAGAGATGTGGAGGTCTCAAAAGTTGATAATCACAAAAACATTGAAATTACAGACCAAAGCAGTCTAAAATACAAAATAGTAACAAATATTTGAATATGTAGTGGTCACATAAAACAAAGATTTATCATCAAAATGACCATGTTTGAGAGGTTACATTGTTGGGTTTAGAAAGATTTTATGATTTCCATGGCCATAGAGTGAATATAGTAAGAGCAGTAAACATATAAACTGTATATGGATCAAATTACAAGCAAATAATTAACTTGTAGATAAATTAAAATATTCCCATGAAAAAATAAAATAGATCTAAATTTTTAAGAGAACAGTGACGAAGTATGATAGACCCAAAAATAAGAGAAATGTTCAAAACTGTGAAGAAAAATGTCAAAGACACTATTGAGATAATCATGTGAGCTCAACATGCTATGGATTTGAACTTTAATACGAAACCTAGGCCTTAGATCGTCCTTACTCCATCACCTTGTGTGTTTCTTGGTCATCCCCTCTTACTACAAAAGCAAGTGCTACCATCAAATTTCTTCTACTTCGCACAATTCAATCCTCTTCTTTGCTTCTAATCTCCATTCTTATTCTTTGCCTTGCAACAAGGCCATTTTCGTCGCACTATCTCCACCCACCACCTCAAATGGATGTCCACCTAACATCTATAATTCACTGCCTCCTCCATAGCCATCCAAACTCTATCATAATTATTTCTAATCTTAAAAATTCAAAATAATACTAGCAACATGGAAATTCAACAGGGCATGAAATGATACAAGCCTGCTATTTTGTTCCTAAACATGGCAGCCATATAACTTATAGACAGAGGCATTGCATACTTCGTTTTGTGGCTTCAAAATTTTTGTTACCAATCTTTATCTGTATTGAAATTGTAATTGTGTGCCTTCAAGAAACGTCTTCCACCCTGGTTATATGGCGCAGTCTGCTAGGTTGTGGCTGGAAAAATGTTCTCCTCCTCACCTAATGAGATGAGGGTCGGATGAGCGCAGTGAGGGCTCTCTTCATCTAGTCTCCTCCTTTGACACAACTGATTCTCTCTAGCGAGTTCTTCAAGGTGTAAATCAATTAAAATATATTTAATTTTTATTAAAAATATTTTAAAAATTAAAAGAGTAGAATCTTGAACAAAACTGACAACTTTCATAAAAAGAAAATTGTTTTTTAAATTCATTTTAGGAAGTTAACAATAATGACTGCGTTTTTTTTTTTTCAAAAGATAAGAAGATAAGATTTAAGAGTGGATATGGATTTGCATGTCATTTGAACATCAATTTCTAGCTAAAGAGTCTTTCCTTACACATTGTTTTTTGGTGGATGTTGTTGTAATACGCCTCTCGGCATAATAATTTCTAAAAAGTAAAACGCCCCTTTTTCTTTCTATATTCGGATGCATTATGGTAGTATAAATATATTATTATTATTATTATGTGCATTATGGTAGTATAAACATATTATTATTATTTTGTGTTTTTAATTTTACCATTCTTTTCTTTCTATATTGGGATGTCTTTTACTTGTGAAGAAAGTTTGGAAAATAATTACTGGCTAAAACATGTAACCCTAACAAAAAAAGAAGCAAGGATAGAGTATCGATCCTCTTAAGTTTCTTTAATGAAGAAACATGACTAGGAGATAAGGGTAAGGTCCCATGGAGGGGGGCAGCTTCCTAAAAAAATTAAGTGGGTGCTGCTGAGACTTTTTAGGAATATTTTAAAGCCAGTGGTCCCATGAATTTAATTTTACAATTTAGCTTAAAATTTTGAGCTCCAAAATTTAAGGATTGAATTGGAATACTTTGATAAAAATAAATAAATAAATAATCTTCTTTTTTATTTTCTTTTACGAATTTAAAATTTTAAGTGATAGACAAGTGGTAAAAAAAATTCCTAAGCTCTAGGGGCAATTTCTAGCCCCACCTCAATTTCACCGACTGGGCTGTTATTTTTGAAGAAAAGATTCCAATTAATCGTGCACCATAATTTTTTTTGCTTCATAAGACCGCTTGTTCCATGAAAATAGATCCCAAGCCCCTCCATGGGACCGCACACTAAGAACAATACTTAAACATAAGTCAAAACATGGATTGCAAATATTGTAGGATATGCATGAAAGCTGATGACAAGGCCTCCTTATTTGTTGGCATTTCCTTGCCAAATAGAACAGGTGACTCAGAAAATAATATTGGAGAAATGATTCCTAATATCCATTGGAACTAAATGGATTTTCGCTCTACAAATTTGCACTCATATACACCTCAGGTAACTGCATGGCTTCTTTTGCAGAGGAACCAAGACTTGTTTCCTCAGCCTGTCACAGAGCATGTATGCATAATGCCACTCATCTGCTACGTTGGGGTACTCTTCACATGGAAAAACCCTTCGTGCAATGTTTTTGCAGAGAAGAGTGGAAAGATCTTATGAAGATTCAAGAGAAGGGGACCACTTTGTAGCCAAGCTTATGCTCCCCAATTTGCCCAAGTCAAGCGCCTCCAAGTCCTTTGCCAGTAAATTAGCAAAATACTGGGCTATTTCATTGTGCAATGCTTTGTAATTTGAATGATGAGAGTCCCATGCTTTTTGGCCTCTCTTGCATGGTGCCCTTCCAGCAAAATAGCCAAAAGTCCCAGAGGTAATATGTCTTCACTTACATCTGGCTTTGGCAAGCTCAATCTTTTTCTTGTGTGTCGCTCTATATGCTCTTCTTTGATCAGTTTGTTGGGGTCCTTGCAGTATGCGAAGGAGTATCTCCATGAGATCTTTCAGGTATCCAAATTGAAAAACTAACTTAAAATGGCATGCATTGTTGCAAGTTACTTCTAAGCAGTAGATATCAAAGAAAACCTTCAAAAACTAGACTTAATATGCATTCGAAAGCAAGTTAAAATTCAAGTAAAAAGTGAATCAACATAGAATTTATATGATCTCAGAATACCATGGAAGGAAAATAGAAACTGGTGAATAAGATGAATGATTATTTGCTCCCATTCTTCATGTAGGTAGAGTTTGGTCGAGGCCAGGCCGCACAAAATCTTTTGGCGTCACGACGAACTCAATGGTGGATTTTTGGTTCTGTAGTAAAAAAAATTGTCCATGTATATTAGAAGCCAATCATCGAATTACTGGACACGACAATTGAAAAACCTACAATGTAGCTAAATTTAATAGAGAAATATGAAATGCAGGTGCAAAATACAAAGAGGCAAACATGAGAAGCCTACCACTTTAAAATGCTAAATTTTCTCTCCACCATTCTTTTAAAGTAACCACACGACTCCTCATTGCCTTTTGTTTCATTATCAGGGCATATTGTTGGTTTCACATGCCTTGTTGACTATTGAGATGCCAACTAACAATTTCATTCTCCCCTATTCCAATTTTCATGCATTTGAATGTCATTTACTGTTAGTTTGTTGCTCACGAGACTGCCACTTGCATGTCATTTTAAATGCAGCTTCAAAAATTTTACACAGGCTTTTTCCATCTTCTATTGTGACTGTAGAACGTCTCTGCTCTTTCCATCCTCTGTTGTGACTGTAGAAGGCCTCTCAGTGTAATTATCAAGCAAGTAAAATTAATTAAATAAATACTAAATTAATATTAGATATATAATTTTAAATCTAATAAAAACTTTTAATTAAAAATTAAAAATTACTCTCAAACAAGTAAAATCAATCGAATCAATTTTGGAAATAATATTAAGTTGAAATTTCATTCAACTTTTCCATGCATATTCAAGAAAAGTAATAAGTTTGTCAAGTTATTCATTATAAATTTCACATGTTTTAAGAACTGCTATTTTTAGCATAAAGCGTTCTACGTCAGTAGTTAATTGACATTGAATTGGAGTCGATAATTACAACATTGACATGATGCATGATGTTGAATGTATAAAGAGGGGGTATATATATATGGTGAGAGATATATAAATATATAGAGAGGGAGAGATGGAGGGGGAGAGGAAGAGGGAGGGAGAATAAAGATATAAAGAGGTAGCCAATGAGAGAGGAGGAGATGGAGAGATAGAAAGATAAAGATATAGGAAGTGATATATAGTGAGACGTAGAGAGAGGGATATATATAGCGAAATCAAGAGACGAAGGGAATAAGAGAGATAAATATAATGAGATAGGTGCTATGCTTTGCATAACCACCCCATCTTTTACCTTGGTCAAAATGGGTCCCCCTTTGTGTTTTTTGTACTTAGTTGTTTTTGGAACAAAGTTTGGAGTCTAATTTTGCCAATACTTTGTTTTTCTTTGATTTCTCTGTCGAAATCGGAACCGGAGTTGAATCGGGTACTGAAAGTTCTTTTGAGGCTTGTTTTTGGTTCTATCCCGACAGTCTTTTCTTTGCCTTTGTTTTTTCTCTTTAGCGGAAGCGAAGCCGGAGTGGGAATTGGGATGGTTGTTATCAAAATTTGCAAAATCAAATTCAATTCTGATCCCGCCTCCGCTACTTTTTAATGTTTGTTTGTCTCGGTTTTTGTGTTTTGTTTTATTAGGTTGGTCTTTTACTTAACTTTTTGTATTTATTTTTGTTTTGTTTTTAGTTGTCGGACGCGGAGTCGGAATGGGAATAAGGTTTGAAAATTTTATGAGTTTAAGATCCTGTTTCCATTCTAGTTCCGCCCCCGCCAATTTTTGTCGTTGACTTTTTTGACTGAAGTTGCACTGCATACCAGTGTTCGTTCTCTTACAGTTCTGACTCCGCCTTTACTGCGTTTTAATGCATTAATGGTGGTTGCCGATGTAGGTAGAAATTCACATATTTTTCTTTATTAAGGGTTAAAGCCGATCCATTATTGTTATTATCACAAGTCTGAGAGCGTGAAGAGCAATAGTAGAGTTCGTTTGAGCAAATTGATCGAGATAGAGAAGGGATATTGTGTGCGAATTGATTCAGAAAGTTGGCTTGACTTTGTTTGCGTTTGAGGTAGGTCTTTTATCTTTATTGTTCGTTGTTTATTTCCTTGTTGTGTTCGTTGTGTTTTGCTTTGTATCTGCTCGCGTGTTCAATCATAGTGTTCTAAAGCAATTTTGTGATCATCGTTGTGATTGAATGAGTAGGTTCTTGTTTTGGCTTGTTTGTTTTGCTTTAAATCTTTGTTGTCTTGTTTTATCGTGTCGTTTCTTTCTATTTTAGGGCATTGTCGCTTTCACGTCTTAATCGTGATTATGTCATGTCGTTTTCAATTTGCAGTAGATTAGATTAGATTAAAGGTTTAATGGCGTGAGTTAGATTAAGAATTTACAGTGAGGTAGATTAGAGATTTTACAGTGAGTTAGGGTACATTAGATTTATTGTTTAAATTAGGGTTTCGTCGTTTGGTAGAATGGCAAGGTTTTAAACCCGTGCCCTAGTTTTATTAAGTTTGTTAGATTAGGGTTTCATTGGTCTCTGCAATTACTTTAAATAAGATTTAAATAAATGGCCCTAAAATACAATTGTTCCCCACGGTCATATGAGGGTAGAGTTTTTAAGCTCCTTTACCATTTTATGGCGATCTAGGTTTAATCATGAAGTTATGTTGAAAATGAATAAATTTGATGATGTCATGATTAGCATAGGCAGAGGCGGGATTGGAATGGGTTATGGACATAAGAGTTTTGTTTTACAAAAGTTATCAATTCCATTTCTATCTTGTTTTCGATTCCGAGTTCTAAAGGGTTTTTTGGAGTATGTGATAATTGGCGGAGGCGGGATCGGAACTGATCCTGAACTTAAGAATTTTGTTTGTGAAGGTTATCAATTCCGTTTTCATCCCGTGTCCAGCTCCGCATATAGTAGAAAGTTTTTCTTCAAAGTAACAATGACCAAATCGGAGGCGGAGGCGGAATGGAAAATAGAATATGAAAAGTAAAAATCAAAGAAAACCAAATTCGATTTTTGTTCCGATCCCGATTCTGATAATCTCCCCGACTCTGACTCCGAGCCCGTTTGTTATTAGGTGAAGTTCCTATATTGGTTTTTGCTCCGAGTCTGCCAGTTTTGTAAAAGAGATTGTTTTGAGCTTCTGTCTGGTTCCAACTCCAATGTATGTGTAACAGGTATGTTTTAAAAGCATGTTTTACGATGATTTATCTAAAGGTCTAATTAGAGGTTTGCTTGCAGGAGATTTGAGAGATGTCAGGAACATCAGGAGAGGGTACTCGAAGGAATCAACCGGCTGGAACATCAAAGATGGCACCGAAAATCAAGAAGGTGAAACCAGAATAGCTACCTTATACATTGAGGTATGATCATAGGAATCTGGTGGTGAAGGCGAGCAAGGTGGAATCAGACTGGTCAGATATCACAGATACTAATGTAGGCCAGTATAGCTTTGAAGAATTACATGAAGAGACCTTTGCAGAACGGGCAAACTTGATAGGGAGAACTCAAAGGATTGTTGACTCCGGTCTTGCACATATCACTGTGTTTCCTTTATCAGTTCAGTGTCCGGAGTTGATATTTACAGTGGCCAGTACTTATAATCTAGCTACAAGATTATGCATGGATTCACAGAATAATGTGATTATAGATCTTACTCTGTAGATGTTCCAAAGCATATTTAATGTTCCTGATCCCAAGAATTTGGTGTAGTTAACTGAGGCAGAGGCATTGGAGAAATACAGTAAGCATAAAGACTCCAATAAGTCTCATTTAAACAAAAGATGGTTAAGCACCGAGAAGAAGTCTTTAAGCAAGCTGGCAGACTAGCCAAAGAGGGCAGACTTCAAGAAGGAGATATCTGATTTGATATTGATGCTGTCCAGAGTGTTTGGAAAGAGGGATGCCTTCCACTTCAAGGAATGGATGTTTCATTTTATTCAAGTAATCTTTCAGGGTGATTACCAGTTTGATTGGTCAATGATTGTTTATGATGCCAGACATGATTAGCTCACAAGGGTTAGACAGACCAAATCTTTCTTCATGACTTCATATGTGGTCTATGCTGCAGCAAGAATGGGGATTTTCCCAGGATTAAACAAAGTAGGTATAATGGGAGTCTTGGATGGACAAAGGAAGGTATGGGAACACTACGATCAATTATCTCTTTAGGTTGCTGAGACTCACTTCAGAAGAGTCAATGATGCATTTTTATATGTGGTTATCAACCAGTTGAGTGGAGATGCAGGATACAGGTTAAGCCAAGAAGCTATGACATTCATTTATGAATGGGGAAGTTGGTACATCCAATACCCCAAATTTACATACTTCAGATTGTTTGGTTTTGAGGGTCATCCCCATTTACTTCCAAGATGCTGCAGCAATAGAATAGTGCTTATGGAATTTGTATATCAAGCCATTGGAGTTAATGCTAGATTTGGGATGAAGCACAAGACAGGATGCCATAAATTTCCCATGAGGTTGGGGGAATATGGCTGTCAACACTTGAAGGCAGCAAAGGTGGTTTGTAATGAGTTGATATAATTGAAATTGGGATTGTATATAGCTCGTAAGTATTTTGATCCAAAGAAGAAGATGTATGCTTTATTACCTTCAGTGTTTACTAGACATTTTAATTTGTTAGAGGATTTTTGGTGTGATAGGCAGGATGAATGACTTAAGGAAGAAGAATTATGAGAGATTACCAGTCTCACTTATGGTAGAGCTGGGTATTAAAGATAATATTCCTAACACTTTGGTGGATGATGGAATTGTATTAGATCCCTCATATGAAGCTTTGAATATTGGCACTAAAAGTTTAGATCCAATAGACTGGAATGAGGAAGGAACGATTGATATTAAGAAAATTGGAAGAACAGTCTTGGATAGAAGTGTACAATGGTTGATGATGAGAACTCAAGCTCCTCAAGGACCAGTCCTCAAGAAAGGTAAAGGGTATAAGAGGATTAAAAGAAAGGCACCTTCCAAGGAACCATTATAATTATTTCCTCCTGATGTTGAAGAAATAGAACTGGAGGTGGTTGATGAAGAAGAAGAGACACCCAAGGGAGATGTTCCAATTGAATCTGTTGTTGCTACGCTCGCATTGGGTGAGTCATCTATACAAGCCCCACTCACAAGAAAGAAAAGTAAAGAAGTTCAAGGAGTACTTTATGCCATGGCTGAAGCTGCCAAAGGAAAAGAAGTGGAGGAAGAATTGGTAGAAATTGAGACAAACTCGGATGAAACTCTGTCAGAGAAGGGCTTGCAAGAAAACGTACCTCTAGATCATACTGTTGAGCAGATTCTTACACAGGAAGAACAATGGAAACAATTTGAAGATGCTACCAGAGAATCTGATGCAAGGGCTGCTGCGGAGAAACAAAAGGAAATGGAGGCAAAGTTACAAGCTGATGCTCTACTTCAATGGTGGCAATCAAAGGTAAAAGAAGTTGAAACAAGGACAACAGCTAATGAAATGGAGGAGCAAATGAGGCTACGAGAGCATGAGATCAAGGTCAAGGCAGAAAATGACAAGCTGGAATTGATACAAAAGATCCATGATCTCGAGGAGGAGAAAGCAAGAAATCGAAGGGAAAAGGAAGCCCTGGTTGCTAGATTGAAGCTTGCAAAGGAGGCTTGACAGAAAGAACAAGAAGCTGAAGCTCTAAGGAAGGAGAGAGATGCTGAAGAGTTAATGAAGAAACAACAAGCTGAAGAAGAAAGGGAAAAGGCAGAGAAACTCATAGCCTTAGAAATGGAAAGAATAGAAAAGGAAGAATCAGAAAGGATAAGAAAAGAAAAGGAGGCCGAATAGCTAATCAGGAAGCAAAAGGAAGAAGAGGCCGAAGCTGCAAAACTTAAAGCTTTGGAGGCAGAACGGTTGGAAAAGGAGGCCTTAGAGAAAGAGAAGTTAGAGAAGGATCAGATGGAAGAAGAAAGATTGAGAAAAGAAGAAGAAGACAAGAAAATACAGGAACAAAGAGATAGAGAAGAGGCTGAGAAGTTGGTGCAGATGCATGTGCTGTAGGAGCAACAAGAAAAAGCAAAGGTTGATTCTCAACCTGAGGTAAATGTTCAGCCATCCTCTACAGTTGTTGCTTCCTCTTCCATGATGATGACTGCTCCTAGTGCTCCTACATGGTTGAAATTAGATTTGCAGAAGAGAGCTAGAACACCTCCTCAACCTCTTAATTGGGAGGACATGATGAAGGAGATTGAATAGGAAAGGCCTAAGAAGAGGGCTAAAATTTTGCATTCTACCAGACTCACAGATAAAGGGGAGATAGTTTTTGAATGTGTCGTGCCTATGACTGAAAAGGAGGTAGGGGATATGCAGCTCACAGACTATCAATTGAGTACGGTTAACTTGGGAAGACCCACTAGAAATCAACAAATGAATCTGATTGATGTGGTGGCTTCAACGACTAAATCAAGGATGATCAAGAACAAACAAAAGAAAGATGAGCTTAAGGCTCAATTGGATCAGTTACATTCATTATTGAAGAGTGTCTCCTCTCCAAGGTCACAACAGGTTGCAGCAATTGAGACTCCTGTTTTGCTAAGCAAAAAGGAGGTTGATGATTTGGTGCAGGTTAGAGGTAAGGCGGAGATGGTTGAAAAATGGATAGACAAAGTGAACCGGGAGGTAGGTGAGGTTTTGGAAAAAGGGTTTGAAACTTACAAAGAAGTAGAAGAAGTAATAAAAGAGATGCATCAATACATTGAGGCATCCAAAAAACTAGAAGAAGAGTATCAGGAGTACATTGAAAAGTTAGAGAAGATAAATACATTGCCTCTAACTACTCTTCTAGAAGAATCTATACTCGAAGATGATGACAAAGATTTTGTAGAAAAGACTTCTCGCATACTTAAGTTTAGGACTGGCTTTTTGAGCAAGCATAAGGATGAGATTCAGGAAGCAGTTAATAATTTAACTGAGCAGTTGGAAGAGTTGGAAGCAGTTATGGCCATAATTGTAGATGTGAATGTAATGACTAAAGATGGCATGCCATTGAGTCAGGTTAGAGAGAAATGGAATGAAAGATTCCAAGGACTCATGCAGGAGAAAGATGATGGAGGAGACTTAGTGATAGATCAGCTTGTAGAAGTCAAAGAAGAAATAAAAGTTGCAGGGAGAGAGTTGATCAAGGTAAAAAGTATGAAAGAGTTTGCTGCAATTGAGTTGGATCGCATCAAGTTTGAAGATAACTGGATTGATGGGCTAGATATGGATATGCTACAACAATTCTTCACCAGTTATGATGAATTCATAGCGGATCTAGCTTCACATGCATAAAATCTTGCATGCATGATGTTCTTCTTCCTTGCATGTCGTATGATGATCTTCTTCCTTGCATGTTGCATGCATGCAACACTGACAGTCTTAAGGGCGCATGAATTCTTTTCTTCTATTTCTATCTTCTATTGTTAGATCAAACTGAATGCATAATGTAAGAACTCAAGATCAAAGTTGATCTGAGTTTCCAAGAAAGTTGATTGTTCCTAAAAAGGTGGAAAGCCTAAGATAGAAGTGAAGTTCAAACTTCTTTTGTATATCTATAAATACCAGATGGGTATCACATTGTAAGGGTCGGCTAATTGAGAATTGGATTGGCTTACCTAGTGCTAGGAGATAGAATTTTATAGAGTTTTGCAGAGATACATTGTACTAGATCTTTTGACAGTTAATAGAATTACAGGTTTACAAAATATGGAGTTTACATTGAATTGTGTTGTTTGATAAGGTTAATGAGTTATAATCCACTTGAATGCCAGTGATTGTGCTGAAGCATGATAGTTTCTTATGTGATGAAAGTCATTAGAAGAAACCAGGTTTAAAGATTATCTTGTTAAATTGTCATTGAATTAAAGTTATTAAAGTCTGTTGATCTATAGTTTTGATGATGAATGAATGTGTGTTGTTTTGAAATCTTGGAAATACTTGTGATATGTGAATAGTGGAATTGAATTAAGCACCTAAGATGTATACGATGGTACAGTTATACTATGGGTTGTGTCATGCTATGGTTTTTGTGATCGGTTGAG
The DNA here is from genome assembly GCA_007115665.2 of Sequoiadendron giganteum. Lineage (NCBI taxonomy): Eukaryota > Viridiplantae > Streptophyta > Pinopsida > Cupressales > Cupressaceae > Sequoiadendron > Sequoiadendron giganteum. The sequence goes on from CM021106.1 coordinate 493,507,078, forward strand.
AAAATATTCATTGTTAGAAGTATATGTCTGGATATTAGATAAATTTAATTCATACTTGTTGATCTACCCCTTTGATCTATCTTTTTCTTTTATTTAAAACCCATTGATTTACAGGAACTATTTTGATAAAGAGAGTCATAACTTGAATCCTTTGTTACTAGCATAGGCCCCTTGAATATTACAGTTGCATGAACCAATTGAGTGACATCAGACAGTTGAGAACCAACTACCAGGACTTTGGGAGTTAGGCTACTACATGTTGTCTTTCTCTTTCAGGAGAAATAGAGTAGAAATATTTTGTTTTAATATTGTTTGTGTCATTTTAACCATCAACAATAGGTAGAGAGGGAGAGGGAGAGATGGAAATATTGAGAAAAAAGGGGCAAGAATGAGAGATAGACGAGGTGATAGAAACAAGTAATAGAGATTGAGAGAGAAGGTAAAAATATAGAGAGATAAAGATAGAGATAAGGAGTGTGTGAGAGTGAGAGAGATATAGAGATAGAGTGTGGTAAATTAACTTTTACTTAATTTTACACATTTTAGAAATTTGAATTCAATCTAGAAAGAATTTACTCTCTATTTTAGTTTGTTATTTTTCAAATTTAATTTAATTATTAACTTAAGCCAAGCCCTTTCCTATTATTGATTGTTGCTTGTTAACTTGAGCATGAAATGTGTCAATTGCATATTATGGTATTCTATAAAAAATGAAACCCCAATTCAATCTAAAAAGGAATATGATCATATAAACACTTAAAATCTTACCTTATCCAACCACACCTAATTTTAACCTATTCTAAGCTATTAATTAAATAAATATTTTTTTATTTAATTAATTTCACTTTCTCTCTCAATCCTTGTCCATTTAATCTTGGCCATTAGATTCATTCACATGGATCTCAATCTAAACTTGACATCATGTGATAAGTATCCTACTCGCATGACTAACTCACTCCTTATCTAGATTCATTAAGCCTAGACAACTTCCCAAGAGTCAAACTAACTTTCCATCCCATCCATTCATTTTATATCACACCTTTTAATCCTAGTCATTCACATAGGGATATGCAATAATGCACTTCCTAAACCTAGCTCTTATCCCTCATGTGACACTTGTCACATGATTACAACTTTGATCTAAACCTTAATCTTCAATCAATCCTAGCCATACATCAACTAATCTATCTTGACCCTTGATTTCCCTTTTGGAAATTATATAACCGAGAGGCCTCTCATCCCATTTTCATATCTTCTCTCATCCTATTGTTATGTTGTTGCATTTTTTATTGAATATTTTATCTTCATACTTCTATGCTACTCCATTTTCTATCTAATCCATCTTTATAATATCCTTATCTATCCATTTTATCTATCATCATAGCAATCTCATCATCATGCTACTTGTATAAGAAACCACATTCCTCCATCAACACATCAACGAGAAAATCAAGTAGAGCTAGGGTGCACTCCACTTAAGCTCTATTCATGGAGAAATAAGGGTTTTAGGTGAAGGTATTGTATGTGTATTGCATTATATTCTATTTTATTTATCTTTAATCCTTTTCTTGTATTCATATCCATCATTCACATGGATCTGAATCTAAACTTGACATCATATGACAAGTATCCTACTCACATGACTAACTCACTCCTTATCTATATTCATTAAACCTAGACAGCTTCCCAAGAGTCAAACTAAATTTCCATCTCATCCATTCATTTTATATCACACCTTTTAATCCTACTCATTCACATAAGGATATGCCATAATGCACTTCCTAAACCTAGCTCTTATCCCTCATGTGACACTTGTCGCATGATTACAACTTTGATCTAAAACTTAATCTTCAATCAATCCTAGCCATACATCAACTAATCTATCTTGACCCTTGATTACCCTCTTGTAAATTATATAAGTGAGAGGGCTCTTACCCCATTTGCATATCTTCTCTCATCCTATTGTTATGTTGGTTCATTTTTTATTGAATATTTTATCTTCATACTTAAATATGCTACTCCATTTTCTAACTAGTCCATCTTTATCATATCCTTATCTATCCATTTGATCTATCATCATACCAATCTTATCATCATGCTACTTGTATAAGAAACCACATTCCTCCATCAACACATTAACGAGTAAATCAAGTGGAGCTAGGGTGCACTCTACTTAAGCTCTATTCGAGGAGAAAGAAGGGTTTTAGGTGAATGTATTATATGTGTATTGCATTATATTATATTATATTTATCTTTAATCCTTTTCTTGCATTTATATCCATCATTTTCTTATGTAATCATCACATTATCACTTACAAAGAGCATTAAATCATTATATTATCTTCTAATCATCAAATTATCTTTACATGGTTTCTTGGTGTGTCTTTGATCCTTGTTCAAACTATTAAATTGGCTCAAGGGTTTTCACTAAAGAGAATAATCCTTGAACAATAAACTCCAACAATATTTATAGATAACATAAAGTCTTCAATTGTAGGTTTGGATATTTAAGGCTATAAGTACCCATTTTTGCACATCATTATACGAGTCAATTTTTGGAGTTCAATAATGATTAACACCACTCAAAATGCCACTATTCCGTTAAAGAATAACCAATTATGGCATTCAAAAAGTCTCCTTAGCCATGTGATTTCCCCATTCACATGTTTGTTTTAGTCCCCTTTCTTTCTCATTCCTTTCACTATTTTATGCCCCTTCAAACTTCACATTTTGTCATCATTGGAAAATGCATTAGTCCTCCATATGTGACAATTGGACAAGTGCCCTAGTGGTGTTCTCATTCATCAAGGTAGTTGTGTGATTACCACTACATTTTAAAATTAGCACGGTGCTTGCAATTCACAACCATCTATGTATTGAAACTAATCATTTTGCTTGAGTATGCAAATACTTGAGTTGGAGCAACAAAACAACTATTCCTCTTCATATCCTTGTTCTTTCACCTTTCCTTTTTTCTCATGAAATTTTAAACTATTTTTAGTGAGGAGAGTATTTTTGTATGATAATGAATTTATAAAAATCTAATATTATTTGAGAAAACTTGGTAGAACTCTTCAAAATAGGTCACAATCCTCTTTAGTCATCCTTTAATGCAAAATGTTTCATGGAACATATCTAGGAAACCCCATTCAATTGCTCTTAATTTCTTAGCTTGTTTATAATTTGACTTTTTACTTATAAATATGCTTTTCATTGTGAGCACAACTTAGTCCTCTACACCTTTTAGATTGTCATGCATATTCCTAGTTACGCGTCCACATAGTTAACTCTTACAATCATCCCCAAGCTTCTTTTAATATATCTTCATAATATGTGAGGTATCAAGATAGGTAGATCTCTTGCAAAAAAGGTAGATTTGGTGTTATTCTAAGGATAAAATTTATAGCTTCATTTGGTTTTTAAATTACTTTTTTCCAACAATATTCAACCATAGGTCAAGTGTTGTAGTTTTATTATTTTTAATCTAATTTTAGTTTAAGTTTATTAGTCAATTAATATAGTTAGTGTATAGTATAATTTTAATAATTATTTGTATAGTATAAAGTAGCATTTCCTTTGTATTCTTCTATTGTGAACAAATCAACAATTCAAATAATCCAAATATTATAATCAACTTAAACATTACAAATTGGAAAACATTTTAATGATATGAGAATCACATGTCGATCTTTAAGTGAAAACCACACTGTGACACTTTTTTATCATAAAATAATAATAAAAAGGATGCATCTGACAATGAAAACATCTTTGAGGTGCCAAAGGATGAGGGATTCAATCTTCCTCTTAGTGCAATGCATCCAGAGAAGTCAATAGTACTTGCAGAGAAAGCTAATCCAGTAAATGTGGGGATGGATGAGGCACCTCAAATTACCTTCTATGCAGAATCACTAGTGGATGAGGAGCAAACAAACTTGGTAGCTTTCTTAAAAGAGAAAAAGGAAAAATTTGCATGGTCCTCTATAGATATTCCTAGACTTGATCATGAAGTGGTTGTACACCATCTAGAAGTTTATCTTGAAGCTAAACTGGTAAAGCAAAAGCTAAGAAAGATGCACCCACATATAGTATTGTTGGTTAAACTAGAATCACATAAAATTCTTGGCGTAGGATTCATCTGACCAATAGACTATCTTGAGTGGGTTTCAAACCTAGTGCCAGTCTCCAAACCCACTGGGGGCATCAAAATATGTATTGACTTCAAAGACTTAAACAAAGCATGTTCCAAGGATGAATTTCTCTTTTAAAACATTGACATCATTATAGATTTGATTTTTGAACACGAGATGCTATCACTTATGGATAGATTCTTAGGCTACAACTAGATCATCATTTCCAAGGAAGACCAACACAAAACAAAATTCACCTGTCAATAGGGAACGTATTGCTGGAATATGATGTCATTTGGATTGAAGAATGTTAGAGCTACTTATCAGAGAGCAATGACATTGATCTTTCATGACATGATCCAAAAAAATGTTGAAGACTATGTGGATGACATTTTATCCAAATCAAAGACAACCTGAAGGGGCATATAGAAGTACTAGAACCAATCTTTAACAGACTTGAAGAGTACAAAGTGTGGTTGAATCCAAAAAATGCATCTTTGGTGTCACATCAAGCAATATCCTAGGGTACATAGTGTCACAAAGAGGAATCAAGATCAATCCATCCAAGGTCAAAGCAATTCTAGATATGGATCCACCATAAACACTAAAGAAAATGCGAGGTTTACAAGGGAGGTTACAATCTATCAAGAGATTTATAACACAACTGGCAGACAATATCGACCCCTTTTCCCATATTCTTCACAAAGGAATAACATACAAATGCAATGAGAAATGTGACAAATCCTTCCAACAAATCAAAGACTATCTACTGACACCTCCTATTCTTATGCCACCAATGATCCAAGTGGATACTTGAAGTGTTCCATATGCTCCAAAAATTATCACCATGTCGAAGTTCTTAGAAAAATGAACCCAATGCAACTTTAACGGAGTCAAAAGGAGCTCGTACACTCAAGATATGCTCAGTCAAAGTTGGGTCAAATAGGGTACTAGAGGCAGGATGCAAAGGCAAAAAATTGATCATTCCAGAATTGGTCAAAAATGGCGTCAAGTCGAAGAGCTCATCGCCACGAGTCCAATGCCTCTCGTTTTCCCTGAATTGGAGCTCGTACATGAAAGTTACAGCCAATCAAAGTTTGCGTAGAAAGGTTGAATTTGACCATACAGATGCTGACATCAACATGTTGATGTGGCAATGTATATGGTGATGTGGACAAATTAAGCCTTGACACGTTGTAGTCTGTACATACTGATGTGGATGTTGACAGTGTAGTGAGTTGGCAATCAACAGGTGACGTGTCTTCGACATCGAATCACAGGGCACCATGTGGCCCAATCACAAGGTGCCACATGGCACCCGTCTCCGTTAGTGGTCTATTGAATGGTTTGAGCAATCGTTTTGTTTACTAAAAAAATTGAGGTGGGGGTCGAACCCCCAACCTCCATGTTCCAAGCTAGGCTCCCCACTATTACACCACACAACTTCCTCAATAATCAGCAGTCCGTTAGATTTTAACATGTTTTTGAGGAAATTTTGACAAAAATGGAGGCCAGCGGGTTCGACCTGTCGACCTCGCCTCCAACAATCTCCCTTAATGTCGTTAGACCATAGACTTGGCCATGGAATATAAGGAGAGTTGGTCGGTTTTAAACATAACTTAAAAGCCGAATACTCCCATATATGAACTATTAACCCGCTAAAATTAAAAAAAGAAGTTAATCCCTTCAAACTATTTAGCCCAATTCGAAGAATAACAAGTGCCATGTAGTGGCTAGTACTTGCCTTTATAGTATTCTAATTATAGTATTTTAGATTTAATAAAAAATAAAAGTTTTGTTAATGTGAATAAAATTAAATGTACATTTTGTTAATTATAATATTAACATAATCATATTAATTGTGTAAATTGTAGAATAATGCATGTCTATATTCTAACTTAATAGAATAAAATGTGACTGCGTGTATTTATATTAATATACAATATATAAAAATATATATAATTTAAATAATAATTTTTAAAATTATTTTATATTAAATAAAATATAAATAAAAAAAAATGATTATACAATATAATTATAAGAAAGAATAAAATAATATTGATTTAAACATAATATTTATATAATAGTTTTGTGAAATAACAATATGTATAATATAATTAATGTGAAATAATAAAAAATCTATTAATTGCATTAAAATTATTTGAATATAAATAATAATAATATTTTAAATTTTAATATATTAATAAAAGTTTGATATAATAATATTTATATTTAAATCCCAATGCTCAAATTGCATTAAGTTGATTCAATACAATGAGCTCGAGATAAAGCATTAAAATTAGGTAGACTACTGATTCACTATAAAACTAAGTAAAATAAAGCATTCCAACTCACTTTATAATGTAAGACAAGATTAAATAAATACTACATTCTGTTCACATGGCACAACATACTCCCAGATGTATTTGATGGCAAAAACACATCACATTTAAGTCAAACATTACTAAATAAAGGGAACTTGCCATTATTTTATTCTTTATTTTATAAAAGGGGTGTGCAAACTAACATAAGTTTACTGCAACATTATTTCAGTGTTTCCTTTCAACAATAACTTGAGCAACAAACATACTTACCTTAAGTTCCCTGAAATTGAAGGAGTTCTCCATGACACATATAAGGTGAGGTTGTTGTTAATAGCCGGTAATTGAAATACACACATAGATAGATAAGGTAGAAAAAATAGGGTAAATAATAACTGATTTATAGGCAAAATAATAGTTCAACTTTCTAAAAAATAAGCAAAATAATAGTTCAGCTTTCTGAAAAATAGGCAAAATAATAATTAACTTTCACTTTTTCTAAAAATCTGTCAATAACACACAAAATCTTTTAGCCAATCATATTCACGAAAAATACTTTTTATAATTTATAAAATTAAATATTTTGCAAGTTCACTTTATAAAATTGTTTTTTTTTTGATTGATTGAAAGCTAACTTATTAATAACTAATTAAGTAAGAAAAAAAAAAACTCATTGCAATAGTATTGCATGATGGCAAGTACTAATAAGGGCTTAAATAATATATAAAATGAGATTTAACGATATATTAAGATATTTAAAGGTTTCAAAACAATTACTTTGTAAGGATCAAAATTATAAGAGCCATTAACTTAAAGAGGTTAGGATTTTAATGATATTTTAAGGGGGGATTGTGAAGATTTTTTTGGTAAATGGGAGATATAGTTGATTTTGTAAATCATATGGTTATTAACCATATTGGGTAAATTTGATGTATAAAAAGGGAGGAGTGGCTTAGGAAGGGTAAGTGGTGATTATTGAGAGAATTGTTCTTGGAGAATTGAGTGTTCATTTTTGTGCAACAGAGAAGAATCATGTCGTTGCACTTGAAGGAGATGAGCTTGTAACTCATAGTAGACTCGACACTTTGTCTAGTTGAAGCCTTGTAACCGTTTTGGAGCATAATCAAGGATCGGTCGCTTTGTTGGAGAGGGACCTAGAGATGTAGCCATATTGGAAAACTCCGTTATCAACTTGTGTTTTGTCTTCTCTCTTCTATCTCTCTTTTGTTTAGTTCATCACTTTATTATTGTTGTGTTTATTGAAGCATTTCAATTACGTTTTGAAGACCTTCAAATTAATTGTTGTAACAGTTAAGCATTCATGTGCTATTGTCATAGATCCCAATAACAGATCAAGTTGGTATCAAAGCTTTGTTTGACTAGTTTTGTAGAAGTGGATGTTAATACAATCTAGGAGCTAGCGAGGTGAAGACACACTTGAAAAATTCAATCCTAAGACTAGTAAACGAAGGACTTTTCCATCATCAAAGATGGAAGAAACGGAAGTTGGGAAGAGTTACGAGCTCGATGAGAAAATCTTTCAATGAGCCTTTCTTAAAATGAAGGCTATGGTGGAAGAGCTCTATCAAGAAAAACAAGAACGAAGGAAGCATGAAAAAGGAGGAACATCAAAGCCAAAAAAGCGTGATGATGATGAAGATCAGAAGGACAAAGGGAAAAGAGAAGAAGGTGATGAAGAGCCTCCAAAAACTCCTCCATCTCCATCTTCTCCATCTTCTTTGTATTCTCCATCTTCTTCTTCTAATTCCACTTCTTTTGTTAATCCTTTTAAAAGTGCACATAAGAAGCCTGTAATCAAATTGGATGTAGAATTTGAACTACCTAAATATTATGGAGAGTTAAATGTTGAGAAATTAGATGATTGGATTCAACAAGTAGAAGTATATTGTAGGATTCAAGGCTTTTTAGATGATGCTTAAAAAACCAATTAGATACTCTTCGGTTGGGAGGAGCTTCTCTCACCTGGTGGGAGAGTAAAACTCAAGCATGAATTACTCGTCATGGTAGTGTCAATTTAACTTGGATGGAGTTTGAAGTTTCCCTTAAAAAACAATTTTATCCCTTAGGACATATGCAATAGTTAACTATGAACTAGAAAACTTTTAGGCAGGGTAAGGATCAATTTGTCCAAGACTATACTCATGAATTTAGGAAGTAGGCTATTGTGCTTAATATTCCATTATACACCCAGGACACATTGCTCAAGTATATAGGTGGTCTTCATTCTTACTTAAGGAATACCATTTTGGTTTTAAATCCTAATAATTTGGATGAAGTATGTGTACAAGCCACACATTTAGAGTCAAGAGGTAAGAATACTTTCAATGAAAAGTTTGACAAGAAGCTATAAATCAAGGCAAAATTATCAAGGTTAGGCAATAGAGCATATAAATAAAATCCTAATAAAAAATGAAGTCCAAATGAGCATAAAGACAAAACATAAAGCAATATTATCAAATCTTCATGCCACCATTGATTCACCTCCATTGCACTTCTCCATTTTGCTTGATATGATAACTGCCCTAAGATTTTGAGTATGAAAATAGGCCTATGACAATGACTAAGTAAAATATTGAAGATTCTTAATGACTATGGATGCACTTGACTTGATGAATGTATAGCAAGATAACAAGATGACTCTAGATAACAAAAGATAGCATAAACTCATGTAGACTCTAGATAGCTTGTGGATAGATGACAAATGACAATGACGAGGTCTTTTATAGGAAAGAAAATTTTGAAGGAAGAGCTAAGATTGAAAGTCAATAATCAATGGCCAAGAATGAAAGATGAGGAATGGACTAGGGTTAGGGAAAAATTAGGGAAAATGATAAGGATTGATGGTCAAGATTAAATTATAAATAATTTAATCAAGGGTGGAGGTTAATTGAGACATGGATAGATAAGGAATTGATGTGGAAGATAAGATTGGCACGAACAAAGAGGTGAGAGGAAATTAAATAATACAAAAAAAATTAATTTAGATGGCCAATGAATAATTAAATAATTAAAAACAATTATTTAATTATAGAGGAATGTGATAAAAGGGACCTTTTGAATTAAATAATGATCTAATTCAAAATTCAAGATAGTGGACCAAATTAAATTATGATAGAAGAGGATAATGAATAATTAAATAATTAAAATAAATATTTAATTATAGTGGAAAGTGATATAAAAATTAAATAAATAATAATTTATTTAATTTTAGAAAAAAGGGACTTAATTAGTGACGTAATTAAATAAATAAAATTTATTTAATTAATCAAAGAGGGATAAAAATAGAAATGAATTAATTAAATAATTAAAATTATTTAATTATCAAAGACAAAAGAGGAGATGATGGAGAATTTAGAACTCGCAAGTCAAGGATAATTTTTAGTGTTTATAAAAGCCATCTAAGCCTAAAAGTAAATCCAAAGGGAAAGAAAAAGAAAAAGGGAAAGAGATAACTATAGTCAAGAAGGAGGGTGATAAGCCCACATTCTCCCATTGCAAGAAAGAGGGGCATTATAACTCAAAGTGTTGGAAGCTGCATCCAGAACTAAGGCTAAAGAAATATGGAAGAAACAAAGGCAAACAAAAGATTGTTGTTGTAGTACAACATGATCTTGGATCTGACTTTGAGGATGAAACAAAGATTGTTGCTGCTAGGATCTAAGGCAAAGGAAAAGGTATATCTCTTTCTTTTGATACACATTTTTCAAATGCAAGTGCAAGTGCAAGTAAATAATCTTCTCCAAATATAATTGATAAGCAAAGAAATGAGTTATTTCACATTCGGGTTGTAACAAAGCATACTAAGGTTGAAACTTTATTTGATACGGGATCTCAAGTAAATCTAATATTTGAAGAATTTTTTAAGAAACTTAACTTGACTACAACACCTCATTTGAAGCCATATCCACTTGGATGGGTTTGCAATGATGCACAATTACAAGTAACGAAGCAATGCAAATTAAGATTTGCTATCACTGCAAACTTCATAGATGAGGTAGAAGTTGATGTGGTTCCTTTAGATATTTGTGGTCTTGTACTAGGCATTCCCTATCTTTATGACCACAAGGAAATCTTCTATAGGGGGAAAACAAATATCACCTTTTTAAGGATGGCAAAGAATTCATTGTACAGGAACATAAGATTAAGACTAATCTAACATTGGTGAATACTAGTCAAATGAAGAAGTTAGTCAATGCTAGTAAGAAATTTGTGTTGATGATTGCAAAAGCCAAATAATATAAATCTGAGGCATTCAAAGGGTGTGATCCAGAGCATAAATTTGAATTGGTCAAAGTAGTTTCCACCTATGATGACTTATTTCAAGAGTCGAAAGGATTGCAACCAAAGAGAGAGAGATACAACATGAAATCCAGTTACAACAGGATGCGCCTTTTCCAAACATCGGCATGCACCATTTATCAGTTTTATAGAATGAGGAAATAAAAAAGCAAGTTCAGGATCTGGTTGAGAAAGGAGTTATTCATCCCAGTACATCTCCTTGTGGTTCTCAAATTATGTTGGTGCCAAAGGATATGTCTTGGAGAATGTACATCGACTATAGAGCCTTGAACAAGATAATAGTAAAGAACATGTATCCTCTTCCCCGAATAGATGATTTACTTGATCAATTGAAACATGCAGTTTATTTCACTAAGTTATACTTGCGTAGTGGATATCATCAGATAAGAATTGCAGAAAATGACATTTGGAAAACTGCATTCAAGAAAAAACAAGGACTATTTGAGTGGTTGGTCATGCCCTTTGGGCTTTGTAATGCACCAAATACCTTTATGAGAGTCATGAATGATGTCTTTCATCCTTTCATTGATGAGTTTGTCATAGTTTATTTAGATGATATACTTGTATTCAATCGAACTTGGGAAGAGCATGTAATTCATGTAAAAAATGTTTTTGATGTATTGAGAAAAGAATTTTTTTTGTAAAGATGTCAAAATGAGAATTCACTAAGACATCCTTAGTGTTCTTAGGCTATGCCATAGGAGGTGGTCAATTGAAAGTAAACCCTGCAAAGGTCAAAGTTATTGTAAAATGGCCTAAGCCAAGTACAGTCACAAAAGTCAGAAGTTTTTTAGGTGCAGTTCAGTACTGGAGGTATTTCATCACCAACTTCTCCTACATTGCATTGCCATTGCATGTGTTAACTAGTATAAAGACAACTTTATAGTGGGGAGGTCCTCAATAAAATGCCTTTGACACTTTGAAGGAAAAGTTGAGCACCACACTAGTTTTGGTTTTACTAGATCTACAACAACCATTCGAGATCGAGACAGATGCAAGTGGGTTTGCCATGGGAGTAGTACTCATTGAAGGAGGTAAACCAATTCACTATCACTTTGAAACCTTTACAACTGTAATAACTATCCTACTTATGATAAGGAACTTTATGCACTAGTTCAAAGTGTTAAAAAATGGAAACACTACTTAATGGGTAAGGAAATTGTAATCCACATTGATCACTAGTCACTTCAATACTTGCATTCACAATCCAAAATGCAACAAAGTAGGCACTTTAGGTGGATGGGTTTTCTTCAACAGTTTCATTTGGTTATTAGGTATAAAAAAATTGTCCACAATAAAGAAGCAGAAATGTTGTCTAGACCTCCCATCATGAATGTTATGATTATCCTTCAAGGTAGCTCTATGGTCCATGAAAGTTTTGAAGAACAATATGCTAATGACAAAGAATTTAAGGATATTTATTCATCTCTAATTGTAGGAAAACATGTAGAAGAAAAATATTACTATGTGCACGATAAATTGTTATATCACTTGGGAAAGTTATGTATTCCAAAAGATGAGTAGGCATACGTAATCAAAGAAGCACACACATCATTGATTGCTAGACACTTCGAGGTAAGAAAAACAATGGCACAATTGCAGAAATATTGTTATTGGCCTCGTATGCAAGAAACTGTATCCAAGTACATTAGAGGATGTGTAATGTGTGCAACAAGCAAGCCTAGCAATAGGAAATTAGGGTTGTACACACCTCTACCTGTACCATCCCGTACGTGGGAGAGTGTTTCTATGGAATATGTAGTGGGACTACCAATGTCTAGGAAAGGTCATGATTATCTGTTTGTGGTAGTGTATATATTTAGTAAAATGTGAATTCTAATGCCTTGTAAAAAGCAGGTCACAGCTGAACTAACATCACATTTGTATTTTCAATTTGTATGGGTTCATTTTGGGCTCCCTACTTCTATTATATCGGATCAAAATTCTTGATTCTTGGGGGAGTTTTGGTCAGCATTGTGGGAACTCATGGATACTGGATTGAAGAAAATTACAACTTTCCATCCATAGATTGATGCATACATAGGTAGTGAACATGATAGTTGTGCATCTACTCAGAGGTTACTGCAGTAAGCATCCCAAGTTGTGGGATGAGAATCTACACTATGTGCAACATGCTTACAACCATGCAACACACTCTTCTACAAAAAGATCTCCTTTTGAAACATGTTTTGGGTATCTGCCAAAAACATCAACGGAATTTGCTTTTGGGAAGGACGATGTTGAAGATGGATGCCATGATGTAGAAAAGGCTTTGAATTTCATCCAAAAAGTCCAAGAAATTCATTAGGCAGTTAAAGCACGACTGGAGAAGAGCCAAGAAAAGTACAAATACCAACATGATAAGCATCGTGTTGATCATCAATTTCACATTGTTGCGGAGTTTGGTTACATATCAACAAGGAAATAATGCAAGACAAATGAAGGAAGCTCAAGCCAATTAGGTATGGTCCCTTTAAGATCTTGGAAAAGATTGGTACCAATTCTTTCCGCCTAAATCTTCCTCCACACATGCACATTTACTCAATTGTAAATGTAGAGAATCTAAAGTTTTATGAGCCTTGAATGATACTGGATTAAGACACAAATGTTCAAGTTCCATCAGTTGATGATCTTTCACCTGAGTATATGTCAAAGCTGCAAGAAGATGCCATCCTAGACAAGAATGTTAGGACTTCACAAAGAGTTGTTGAGTACCTTAGAGTGGGACTGAAGGGGATGAATCCAAGTAAGGAAAAATGGATGGAAATTGGAAAAGTGAGGAAACTTTACCCTCACTTACTTTTTGAGTAATCAAGCTTTTAGAGGTCCAAAAGCTCTCCAGTGGGGAGGACTAATCCAAGCAGATACTTTTTGTCAAAATTTGAAGTGTTTCATATGCTCCAAAAATCATCACCATGTTGAAGTTATCAGAGAAACGAACTTAATGCAACTTGAATGGAGTCAAAAGGAGCTCATACACTTAAGATATGCTCAGTCAAAGTTGGGTCAAATAGGGTACCAAAGGCAAGATGCAAAGGAAAAAGATTGATTATTCCAAAATTGGTCAAAAATGGCATCAAATCGAAGAGCTTGTTGCCATGAGTCCAACACCACTCATTTCGCCTAAATCGGAGCTTGTACGTGAAAGTTACGACCAATCAAAGTTTGCATAGAAAGGTTGACTTTGACTATATGAAAGCTGACATCAACATTCTGATGTGGTAGTCAGTACAGTGATGCAGACGAACAAGGACTTGACATGTGGCACTCTGTATATACTGACATGGATGCTAACTATATAGTGAGCTAGCAATCGGCAGGTGACATGTCTTCAACAACGAATCACAAGGCGCCACGTGGCCCAATCAAAGGGCGCCACATGACTCTCCTCTATGTCGGTGGTCGGTTCAACGGTTTGAGTGATCATTTTTCTTACTAAACAAATTGAGGCGGGGGTCGAACCCCCAACCTCCATGTTCGAAGCCGGGTGCCCCACCGTTTACACCACACAACTTCCTCAATAATCTGCAATCCGCTAGTTTTATTTAACATGTTTTTGAGGAAATTTTGATGAAAATGGAGGCTGGCGGGTTCGACCCACCGACTTTGCCTCCAACAATCTCCCCTAATACCGTTAGACCACAGACTTCGCCATGAAATATAAGGAGAGCCGGTCAGTTTTAAACACAACTTAAAAGCCGAATACTCCCATATATGAACTATTAACCCTCTAAAATTAAAAAAGAAAGTTAATCCCTTAAAACTGTTTAGCTCGATTTGAAGAATAGCAAGTGCCATGTAGTGGCTAGTACTTTCCTTTATAGTATTTTAGATTTAATAAAAAATAAATGTAAGTTTTGTTAATGTGAATAAAATTAAATGTAAGTTTTGTTGATTATAATATTAACATAATCATATATTAATCATGCAAATTGTAGAATAATGCATCTCTATATTCTAACTTAATAGAATAAAATGTAACTATGTGTATTTATATTAATATTAATAATTATTAATTTTAACTTAATTATATTATATATAAATTTAAATAATAATTTTTAAAATTATTTTATATTAAACAAAATATAAATAAAATAAAATGATTATGCAATATAATTGTGATCCTAATAAAATGATACTTCTAATGTGAGATGCTAGATAAAAACTAATAGTGCAATGAGAAGAAGTAACAAGATAAAAGGGCACCTCAATAAGATTAGCCTAAGAAAATGGTGAAACAAAGGAGTAAGATAAAAACAAATGATGATTGAAGTGTGTTCTACCTTCCCTTTGCTGCTCCTTCCTTGGTTGGCCCTTTGATTCTTCAAGAATTGTGTGCTCCTTAGATGACAATGAAGTTGAATGGATGCAAGATGAATTGATGCAATATGGATTGATGATATAAGTGTTAAAATGGATGAGAGCTTGAATGGCAATTTTGCAAAAGTTTTGTTGCAAAAGACTTGATCTTCTAAATGAGGGAAATGAGGGGGTATTTATAGGCTAATTGGAATTCTCTAGAGAATTCAACGGTTGGGATTGATCCAACAAAGATCAAGATGAAGGGCTATGGTGAGTTGAGGACTCACAAACACTCACATCTTGACATGTGGAAGGTGAGATGTCCTAGGGTGGAGTGATGTGGAAATGAGGTGGAAGAGAAGGACAAGAGGTGGAAGGGAAGTACATGAGGTGGATGAAGGACAAGTACTTTTGAGGTACCTTGGGGGATGAGAAGATTTCTTCAAAAATGAACTTCTTGTCCCCAAATAAGGATGAAAGAGACTTTTGAGGAATTTTAGAATTCCTCAAAAATCTCCATGGGAAAAGGGGAAGTGTGTGGGAAAAATAAATGTAAATTAAAAATTTACATTCAATGGAGAGTTTATTGGATAAAATGAGGTCTCCAAAAAGTTGGAGATTTGTCACATGTGGGTGATGTGACAAGTCCAAGGTTCTAGAAGCCTTGGGCACATGTAAAATGACATGTCACATTTGCATGGGGGATGAGGAAGACCTTGGAAAGACAAAAGTGAATTAAAAATTCACATGGGGAAGAGAGGAAACTTGGACAAATAAATGTGAATTAAAAATTCACATGGGAAAGAGAGTCCAGGCTAAAAATGGTAAGTGGAAAGGTTGACCAGAAAAGGTAAGCCAAATGTGGCTAATGATTCTGATTAAGGTTGTGCAAACACATAATTAGGATAATTAATGAGAGATTAGAGGCAAGTGGGAGATTATGGAGGATGTGACACTTAATCAAGATTAAGTGGTGCACATCCTAATTACAGATTAATTAATTTAATCTGGATTAAAAGAGGGTTATGGAGAATGTGACAGGGAGAGAGAAAAAGAGGAATTAAAATTTGGTTTTAATCCAAATGGGTTAAAAGACTAAATTAAATAATTTGTCATATTTATTTAATTTAGAGAAGAAAGGGATAAGGTAAAGTATTTAATTTATTTAATTACATACTTTAGGAACCTTAGGCAGAAAATGAAATAATGATTAAATAAATTATTTAATCATTAATAATGAAATAGATGAATAGAGTAGACGATTTTGATCATATGAAAGTGATCAAATTTGGATGTCTACATTTTGCCCCTCTTCGAAGTACCGTTAGAATAATCGTGCTTCGAAGAAAAGAAAGTGCAAATGACTTTATAGAGGAATTAATCAAAAAAAGATGCCCCAACATGGGGAGGAGGATCTAAGACGTCCAATTAGTGAGGAATGGATGAAGATGCCCCAATCTTGGAAGGGATTGATTATGGCAGGGAAAATTGGTAAATGTGAAGGGTATGCCCCCTCGAGAGGGTGACGGGGGAAAAAATAAGGGTCTCAAGCATCATCTCGATAGGAAGAAATGGATGGTATGGTTGGAAAGAGGGCAAACAGTTAGATAAGTTTTCCTTTTGAACGAAGTCAATCGAATAAACGGGGTGCAAATGGCGGCCCCGGGAAAGGAAAGGATTAATCAGAGGAATAAAAGGGTAAATAAAAGGTAAAAATACCTTTTAAAAGTGAATAGGCGACAAAACCCCTCATGCATTATTTTAATGCATCTGTAGGTATTTTAGCAAAAATTTAAAACATGGGTTTTATTGGCAGGAGAAAAATAGAAAATGGGTAGGAATTGAAAATTTGAAAATGTGAAAAAAAATTGAAATTTTGGGAGAAAAAGAAAAGTCGGCCGTCGGAGGGTGTATACGCCCCTTAACGGGCGGATCCGCCCTAGGCTCGGGGCGAATCCGCCCCAGCCGTGGGTGGGGCCGCCCCTCTGCAGGGGTGGGTTCGCCCCGGTAGGCTGAGGGTGGGTTTGCCCCGCTGCAGGGGTAGAACCGCCCAGGTCGGGAGGAAAGAGGGAGGGGGGATGGGAGAAGAAGAGAAAGAAAAAGGAAAAAGTCCCGGAATTAGGAAAGGGTTGACTAGATGAAAGTTATGATGAGGGATGAGATGATGAAATGGGATATGACGATGGATAAGAAATTATGGTAAGCAATGGGAGGGAAAAGTGAGCACAAATGGACTCAAGGACAAAGATGACGTTGCCCCAGTCAAGCTACAAGCCGGGTTGGCCGGATGGTAGATGGAGCGTTGTTTGATAAGGACATGATATATCCCAAAATAACACAAGGATGGGGAAAGACACATCCTGATGAGGATGAGGATGAGTGTTGTTGACGAGGGAATGGTACATCCCAAAACAACACACGGATAGGGAAGAATACATCCGGATGAGGACAAGGACGAGTGTTGTTTGACGAGGGAATGATATATCCCAAAACAACACAAGAATAGGGAAGGATACAACCCAGAGATGATAAGGATGATGAGGAGGATGATTGGATCAAGGCTTGTAGCAAGGCTAAGACCAAGAGTGTGATTAGATTATGTGAATGGATGAGGATGGGGGAGATATGCAAGATGATGGAATGGAAAATGAAATGCAATCCTAATGCAATTTTCCATCCTTAGAGCACTAATTTTTGCTATAGCATAAGACACCGAGCGTCAAGGTATGTACACCAAGATGAATTAGTGTCCAATGCATAAAACAAACACAACAGACAAGAAGGCTATTCCAACACCCCAAAGTCATGAAGACATTGGTCGGCCTAGGTATTGGGATAACCACAAGCACAAAAGGATGCCCCAGCGTAACACAAGACTTCAAGGATCTTGGTGGGTACTATGTGGGACAACCAAGAAGACAAAAACAAAGAAATGAGCAAGATATGCCCCTATGTTGACTAGTCAAAGCACACCGTGATATGATGGATCAAGGCGACCATGAAAAGTGATGATAGGGAGCTCAAATGATAAACAAAAGCCAAAAACACCAAAAGATCACAATCAATTTCAAACATCCTTTGCCATAGGATCCAGATGATGGATGGGGTTGATGACGTCTATCAGGAAGGATACATCCTGTTGAGACCGATGATGGATAGTAAACTAAAAGATCGATATGACACAAGATACCAAAAACCGATTGGATCTTGTGATACAGATGACCATTGTTTGTAAGCACCAGCTAGGATAGGGACATAATTGATGAAACAACAAGATGACAAGATGATAAGTTAACAGGATGAACACACCCTAAAGACCTAGGGGCTCGAGGGTTGATCAAAGATCAACTTTTCCTACATGAAAGCGCAGAGCCCTCATAGTTCAGGATAAAAGATCGTGGATAAAAGCAGAAAGAGGACAAGGAAGACCTCGATGGATGACAAAGACCAAACGGACAAAATGCCTAGGGGGTAGACCAAATGATTGACCTTGCCTACGTGAAAGCGCAGGGGCAACGTAGTGTGACACAAGGCCAAAGACAAATGATGAAAGAGGACAAGACAGACAAAAGATAGAACCTCGGGGGCGAATCAAATGATCGACCTTGTCTACGTGAAAGCACAGGGGCAATGTAGTTTGACACAGAGACCGACGACAGACAATGGATGATGATATGACCAGGATAAATGGATAAAAGGATGGAGCCAATATGATGAGACAAGATAGACTTGCAGGATTGGATAGGATGATAGTTGATATGTGTAAGATATGTAGGATGTGAAGCTCAGGGATGGGATAGGTAATCAGATCATTAGAATATGAATTGGAAAGGTGAGATGATGTATAGATGAATGATGAAGAGTGATAAGATATCAGAAAGATGTAGGATATAGATAGGAGTGATGATAGTGAGATAGAATGGCATTGGATTTCATGGGGGTAGCCGATAGCTAGATACCAATGACAAGGGATAATAGAGGGAAATGGATGGATGGATAAGAAGATGCTAGGATAAATGGATAGATGAGATGAAAATTGAGAGGATATTGTAAAGATGTGAGAAATAGATAGGAATGATGATAGTGAGATAGCATGGCATTGGATTTCATGGGGGTAGCCGATAGCTAGATACCAATGACAAGGGATGATGAGATAGAAGGAAATGGATGGATGGATAAAGATGGGGAGATAGAAGGATGCGAGGATAGGTGGATAGAGGGATACAAAATTGGAGGGATGGAATGGATTATTGGATGGATAAATGGATGGGATGACTAGGGGATGAGAGTATAGGAAGATAAGGATTGGGAGATGGCAGGGATTATTGTATGGATAAATGGATGGGGGGGAAAGGATGGGTAGGATGGGGAGATGGAGAGGATTCCTTGAGGAATGATGTACGATGTCTCAAGGACTAAGACACAAAGAAGGAGATGCCCCCACTCTAGATGTGTCATGTGTAATGAGGCAAGAGGGAAGGAAGATAGAAGGATGGGGAAATAAAGGAGCGAATGGATATGGATTGTAGTAGGATGGGAGTATAGGAAGATAAGGATTTGGTAGATAGAAGGGATGACTAGATGGATAAATGGATGGGGAGGTAAGGATGGGAAGGATGGAGAGATGGAAAGGATTACTTGGAGGGATGGATGGACGATGTCTCCAAGGGCTTCATTGCAAATAATGAGATGCCCCCACTCTAGATGTGTCATGCAAGACGAGGAAAGAGGGATAGCAAGATGTGTGGAAGGAATATGATAGTCTATGGATGAGGGGAATATATGCCAAGAGATTTCCAATGCATGTATATAGGTTTTCCCCTATCTTTATCAAGATCACAAGGAAGATGGAGGGACTGGATAGGATGCGAAAGATGGTGGGTAAGATGTGGAAGATAGGTAGATGTAGGAGATGGAGGAAAGGAATGCGTAAGTGGATGTTGCCCCCAATCGTGGAAGGAGACTAGATGGGGAATTTACGCATGATGCTTGTTTTCCAAGTTTTCATCATGGTATTTATCCAATGCACTTGTTTGCCAAGTTTTCACCATTGGACGAATGAGTTTCTCTTTACTGTTTTCCTTTTTTTTTTCTTTTTTCTTTTTTTCTTTTTTTGTATTTTTTGGACTAGGATGTGGACGAAGATGGATAAAGATAGGGATATAGATATGCGGATTTGGAGGATAGTTGATAAGGATATGGATGAAGGACTCAAGCATCAAGTTCCATATGAGGTAATCAGAGACCATGTGTAAAGTGACCATCGGATGTTGGTACAACCTTATTAGACTGGATGGTTTATGCAAGAGGATGGATTAAAGGGATTTGATGGGGGAGATAGAGGGGATAGTGGATGGGATGTTGGAAAGTGTATGGATGGAATGATGGAGTGGATGTGTGATGGGGGAAGGTGTGTAGGACCAACATTGGCACATGGGATGGTGGATGCAAAAAGATAGGTGGATGAATGGATGGAGAGTGTGGCAATAATGGAGGCAATGGGATAGTGAATTTTGGGATGTAGGGACCCAAAACAGATTTAGGAGATGGAGGAGGTGAATGGTTTTATGGGGAAATAACAAATTTGGATGTCGTTATGGACTTTTCAATTGAAGGTATGGCACCTTTTTTCTTTGGGATCCACATGGTTTTTATTTTTGCTTCGGTGGGCCTTTGTGGCCTTTTGGATTGATTTGGATTTTGGACTTGATTTTTCTTTTCTTCAACATGTATTTTGAAGGGGACACGAGGAGCTTTAGATTCATGTGGATGTTTGGATTTATACATTTTTGCTTTGGCATCCAAAGTGCATTTAGTAGCAAGGGGATAGGTGCGAAGAGATGGATGATGTGGAGCGATGGAGGTAGGGTTATAGGGATTACGTATAGATGGAGAATGCGTAGGTATGTGCCTTTGTTGATCCTGATTAGGAGTTATGAAGGTAGGATTTTTATGCTGTGTATGAGGGAGAGGGGGTGGATGAATGAAAGGATGAATAGGATAAGATGGAGGGGGTGATTTTGGGATATAGGGACCCAAAATGGACGGTGTATATGAAAGATGTGTGGGGTTTGATGGAGGGCTATAGGAACCCATAGTAGATGGAGGATGAGCAATGATGGATGGAGGGACATAAGGACCCAAAATGGATTGAGAGGATGAGGGAGGAAGATGGATGGTTGTTTTTAGGTAATATGATGGAGGAGGGGGGATGGCGGCAAATGACTTGGTAGAATGATGGAAAGTACCTCTTGTGCATTTAGAAGAGGATCGTTTAGGATGTACGGAGGTTGTACCAACATCTTTAGAGTGTGGGTTTTGGGAGATATATCCAAGACCATGTGTGCCTGGATGTTCTTTGACTTGGATGGGCTCTAAAGTACCTTGCTCATGAAGGCCTAAACCTTTTCCTTGATAGTTCATGTTTTGTAGTATGTGATTTATGGTAGGATGCTTATTCTCTTGGAAGCATGATGCAAGCACATTAGTAGGTGGAAGAGGTAGGGTGGTGCATACACATTGTTTTGCTTTTGTAAGAAGGCCACCACGGATAAGTGTAATGTGACCAAGGTGGTACAAAAGTGGCGTTGGGATGGTAGGACTAGAGGGTGATGAAGGATCATGTGGTGGAGATGAGGGGATAGCCGCATCAGGAGAAATGAGTGATAAGGGATTGAGAGAAGAATTAGGGAGTATGATGGGATCTGGATTTATGGTAGTGGATGATAAGGGCTCATGAGATGGAGTGATTGGATCGTGAATGCAAAGGGAATCATGGGATGGAGTGGATGAGCTAGTGTGATCTTGAGATGGGGTGGATGGGAGGATAGGAATCATGAGATGGGATGGATGGGGGATTATGATCTTGGGATGGTAGGATCTTGATTTGGAGGAGGGGATATGATTGTACACTTTGGACCAAGATCTTGGCATGACTCATCTTGTGGGGGATGTATGATGATGGAAGAGTGTTGGAAGGACTCCTCAATCGGGGGAGATAGGAGGATGGAGGATTCATAAAGGTCATGGGTTTGAAGTTTGTGAATATTAGGACTGGGAGGAGGGGATTGGATGTCTTCAATGGATTTGGTGGATCTAGTAGGAGAAGATGGGGTTTCAATGGAGTCGATGGGTTTGACCGGATCAACTGTTTGGATGGTGTCAGGAACGGTGATGGGAGAGACAGGTGTAGGATGGAGGAGGGCCTCATCACTAGTGATAGTACATGATAGAGTGGGAGGGAATGGTGTCTCTTCTTGCATGAGTCCTTGGGCAACATTTGGAAGGGATGTAGGAGTAGGTAGAGGGATGAGGATGGATGGAGGATTAGGATTAGACGTGGGGATGTGATTGGATGGAGTATGAGGAGGAGAATGATTAGATGAAGGGATGGGAATGGATGGAGGACTAGGAGGAGAGGGAGGATTATTATTAGATGAGTGGATGGGATTGGATGGGGGATCAAGGATGGATGGAGAATTAGGATTAGGGATTGGTGGATTAGGATTAGACGTGGGGATGTGATTGGATGGAGTACGAGGAGGAGAATGATTAGATGAAGGGATGGGAATGGATGGAGGACTAGGATGAGAGGGAGGATTATGATTAGATGAGTGGATGGGATTGGATGGAGGACTAGGAGGAGATGGAGGATTAGGATTAAGAATTGGAGGATTATATGAGTGGATGTGTGGATGAGGATTAGATGTAGAACTAGGAGATGGAGGATTATGATTAAGTGAGTGGATGGGACTAGATGGGGGACTAGGAGTGGTTGGAGGATTAGGATTGAACATTGGAGGATTATATGAGTGGATGTGTGGATGAGGATTAGATGTAGAACTAGGAGATGGAGGATTATGATTAGGTGAGTGGATGGGACTAGATGGGGGACTAGGAGTGGTTGGAGGAGATGGAGGATTAAGATATAATGCGGGAAAAGGGAGGGTGATGTAAGAGGATGTGGATGTTGGATTAGAATGGGGAGATGTGGACTTAATGTAAGGATATTGGGATGGGGGATTGTGATAGAAAGGTGTGGATGTTGGATTAGAACAAGAAGATTGAGGCGGTGGACCACCATAGGAAGACATGTATGGTGGGTTGGCATAGGAGGATATGGATGGTAGATTAGGATGAGTGGATTGATTTGGTGGATTAGGATAGGAGGAATATTGGGATGGGGGCTTGTGATAGGAAGGTGTGGGTGTTGGATTATGATGGGAAGATTAGGATGTGGGATTAAGGTAGAGGTATTGGGATTGTTGATGATGATGAGGATAAGAGGATGCAGATGTTGGATAGGATAGAGGTTGAAAGGGAGGACATGATGAATATGTCGATGGTGAGGATGTTGGATATCCCTTGTCAAGGGTAGCATAAGAACTATTATTAGATGTGGATGAAGGCATGGTGGGATAGTTTGAAGAAGTAGTGGGATTTTGTGAGGCGATTGGAGAGAGCTTACTAGCAAGGATAGCGTCAAGGGGAACTATATAACAATCTTCATGATCAACAAGATTTTCGTTATCAACGGAGTTAGGATTCCCCTTGACTACTATTATTGGTTATGTGAGAGGGGGATAAATATTCATGATGGATATAGATTAGCAAGAAAAAATATGTGATGGATAGAGAACTAGGATGGATTGGAAGCTCATATGGGGGTTGGATGAAAGCTCAGATTGGGATTGAATAAAAGCTCAGATTAGGATGATGGGATTAATGCTCAGATTAGAACTAGATTGAGGCTTAGATTGGGATTGGATTGAAGGATATGATAGGATTTATTTGAAACCAAGATCAAGGGTTTCAACTAGAGGACGTAAGGTGTTGACAATTAGATTTTTGCCAAATTTGGCAGTTTTCACAAATTGTCAAATTTTGCCATTTTAGGAACTTCGTAGGAATACGTTTGAGAGCCCAAGTTTTTTCCAAAAAATACCCAATACTAAGATAGGATGAATTTCCCACTAAGATCCAAAATCTGAGATATTGATTCAGAGTTATTAACGAAAGTGTTTTTTTTTTTAAATTGGAAAAAAACACTAAATTGTGATTTTGAGGGTCAAGATGAAACTTTGGGTGTTCGAAAATGTGCTAGAAAGGGGTCCAACCTATCTTTGATATGTTGGGAATGGGAATCCACATGCCAACTCATAATGCAACCACCCGTAAAATTTCAGCCAAAACCCACATCCGAGTCAAAAGTTATGGCCTTCGGAAGTTTTTGCATAAAAGTCAAAACCTTCAAAATTGATAATTGGAATGTATCAATTTGATGATTTGGATGAGGATTGGTGGATGAATCAACTTGATGATGTAGATGAGGATTGAATTTGTTTGGATCAATTGATGATGTATCAATTTGATGATTTGGATTGGATTGGATTTGATTGGATGATGGGATTTTGATGATGCTAGATTTGGATAGATGAATGTTTAGGATGATCAAATTGTCAAAAAAAGACTTGGGGTGGTTAAACGGAAGTTTGGAATGGTCAAATGGATGAAACCGTCCGTTCAGCGGGGCGTATCCGCACTTCTGCAGAAAAAATGCTGAAACAGGGAGGCAAGTTCGCCCCTCTGCAGTGGAGAATGCTGAAATAGGGGGGCAAGTTTGCCCCTCTGCAGAGAATGTTGAAACAGGGGGGCGAGTTCGCCCCTCTGTAGAAAATGCTGAAACAGTGGGGCAAGTTCGCCCCTCTGCAGAAAATGCTAAAACAGTGGGGCAAGTTCGCCCCTCTATAGAAAATGCTGAAACAGTGGGGCAAGTTCGCCCCTCTGTAGTGGAAAAGGCTGAAATAGTGGGGCAAGTTCGCCCCTCTGCAGTGGAAAAAGGCTGAAATAGTGGGGCAAGTTCACCCCTCTGCAGTGGAAAATGCAACTTGGTTTGGATGAGGGATTTTGGCAAGGATTTAAATGACTCAATGACAGTTTGACTTATCAAAATTTACTGGTTCTTCACAGAAAGACACTTTGAACAAGCACAATCCTATGATTAGTGTTAAGGGGTATGGCCATCAAAGGTCTTACTCTAGGATGAACAAAGCTTCTAAAGAGTCCTCAATATATGCTCAGTACATGAGGCACAAACCATGAACACCAGTTTGTCACAAGCGTGAGTCAGGAACCCCAACGAGATACTAAAAGGCTCGGACCAACTCTTCACGTCTATCTAGGTATTACCCTAGCTTCAATGCTTTGCTAATTACGACGCAACTGGATTGGGGTACAACTTTGGCTCTCCCCCCTTTATATACCCCGCTAGTACGCGTGGTTGGGATTGTCCCTTAGGGTGATGAAATCCCCAAGCAGGTCCCTCTAAGAAGAAAACACTAACTATTTCCAACTACCCCCTTCGGATCCACACAAAAGTGCAAAGGGAGAAGATGAAAATGAATCAATGTCCCCTTAGGGTAATACAAATAAAACAAACACAACAAGTAGCCAATTTACTTCCCCTTAATTATACTAAGTGAATAGATAAAACAACAAAGAAATATTTTCAAAGAATAAAACAAAGGCCCTGCAAGCAAATTTTAGTTGTTTATATTTTGCCCTTTGTGATTTGCAGCAAAAATACGCAAGATACCAGCAAGAAATATGACTTCACTCACCAACAAACAGGATTAGAGGGTTAGAGCACAAAACAACAAAAGAAAGAAACAAAAATGAAGCTAAAATGCCACTTTTTTACCTTCTCGAATGTGCTGTTAAGGGCAAATCCGCCCCTCTGTAGTGAAAAATGTTTAACTGGGAGGGCGTGTCCGCACTTCTGCAGAGAACAGTCAAAAATGTTGAACACCAAGGGCGAGTACGCCCCTCTATAGAAAAAAAAGTTTTGAACAACAGGGGCAAGTACACCCCTCTACAGAAAAAAAGTTTTGAACAAGGGCAATTACGCCCTTCAGTAGAAAAAAAGTTTTGAATAGCAAGGGCAAGTACACTCCTCTGCAGAAAAAAAAAGGTTATTGAACAGTAAGGGAAAGTACGCCCCTTTGCAGCATTCGGAAGGGCAAGTACGCCCCTCTGCAACGTCAGGGAGGGCAAGTACGCCCTTCTGCAACATCAGAGAGGGAAAGTACGCCCCTCTGCGACCTGAATATGCAAATAAGCTAAACAACAAAAAACGTAAAAGAAAGAGACCCCTTTGTGGGTCCCACCGGATGTGCCAGAAATGTGATCCTAATAAAATGCTACTTCTAATATGAGATGCTAGATAAAAACTAATAGCGCAATGAGAAGAAGTAACAAGATAAAAGGGCACCTCAATAAGATTAGCCTAAGAAAATGGTGAAACAAAGGAGTAAGATAAAAACAAATGATGATTGAAGTGTGTTATACCTTCCCTTTGCTGCTCCTTCCTTGGTTGGCCCTTTGATTCTTCAAGAATTGTGTGCTCCTTAGATGACAATGAAGTTGAATGGATGCAAGATGAATTGATGCAATATGGATTGATGATATAAGTGTTAAAATGGATGAGAGCTTGAATGACAATTTTGCAAGAGTTTTGTTGCAAAAGACTTGATCTTCTAAATAAGGGAAATGAGGGGGTATTTATAGGCTAATTGGAATTTTTTAGAGAATTCAAAGGTTGGGATTGATCCAACAAAGATCAAGATGAAGGGCTATGGTGAGTTGAGGACTCACAAGCCCTCACATCTTGACATGTGGAAGGTGAGATGTCCTAGGGTGGAGTGATGTGGAAATGAGGTGGAAGAGAAGGACAAGAGGTGGAAGGGAAGTACATGAGGTGGATGAAGGACAAGTACCTTTGAGGTACCTTGGGGGATGAGAAAATTTCCTCAAAAATGAACTTCTTGTCCCCAAATAAGGATGAAAGAGACTTTTGAGGAATTTTAGAATTCCTCAAAAATCTCCATGGGAAAAAGGGAGGTGTGTGGGAAAAATAAATGTAAATTAAAAATTTACATTCAATGGAGAGTTTATTGGATAAAATGAGGTCTCCAAAAAGCTGGAGATTTGTCACATGTGGGTGATGTGACAAGTCCAAGGTTCTAGAAGCCTTGGGCACATGTAAAATGACATGTCACAATTGCATGGGGGATGAGGAAGACCTTGGAAAGACAAAAGTGAATTAAAAATTCACATGGGGAAGAGAGGAAACTTGGACAAATAAATGTGAATTAAAAATTCACATGGGAAAGAGAGTCTAGGCTAAAAATGGTAAGTGGAAAGGTTGACCAGAAAAAGTAAACCAAATGTGGCTAATGATTTTGATTAAGGTTGTGCAAACACAAAATTAGGATAATTAATGAGAGATTAGAGGAAAGTGGGAGATTATGGAGGATGTGACACTTAATCAAGATTAAGTGGTGCACATCCTAATTACAGATTAATTAATTTAATTTGGTTTAAAAGAGGGTTATGGAGAATGTGACAGGGAGAGAGAAAAAGAGGAATTAAAATTTGGTTTTAATCCAAATAGGTTAAAAGACTAAATTAAATAATTTGTCATATTTATTTAATTTAGAGAAGAAAGGGATAAGGTAAAGTATTTAATTTATTTAATTACATACTTTAGGAACCTTAGGCAAAAAATGAAATAATGATTAAATAAATTATTTAATCATTAATAATGAAATAGATGAATAGAGTAGACGATTTTGATCATATGAAAGTGATCAAATTTGGATGTCTACAATAATTATAAGAAAGATTGATGCAGTGGCGGGTTTGAGTGATTTGAAATTGAACTCAATCCCTGTAAATTATGGCGACTTTCAGTTCGGTCAATCTATGGATTTGGGTCTTTCTGTTGTTGTTGTTGGGAAGGATGGATGGATCGTGTGGTGTGGATGCATTGGTGTTCTCTAGTGGTGTTGTTGGGAAGGATGGATCGTGCGGTGAGGATGTGGTCAAAGATGCATTTTCTAAAGGTAGGTGTGCAGTTGAGGCTTTCAAGGATTCTTATGTTGGCTATCTTTTGATGGAGGCACTTTCAAAGGATCTTGGGAGTCATGTGGTCGCTAGTGATAATGGGTAGGCCCCAACTAGGGAATTATCTGCGGCCAATCTGAGAAATCCTCGGATTGACCATGTTTCGATGGGAAATAACCGACTGGTGGGGCAGTCATCTTTGCTAGGGAAGAGATGGGATGACCTTTTTTCCTTAAAACTTATAGGGAAAGTCATTGTGGCTAAATCAATGTCTTCTTCTAATATTGAATGTGGATTTGCCTTGTCCATTATGGATTCTCTGGTAGACAAATATATAGCTAGAATGGTATTTTCTCTAGTAGGCAAGTTTTTGAGGTCCTTGACCTAATATTGAGGAGGTCTGCACTTGGTTTCGAAGGAAGTGGGCTTTGAAAGGCCAGGTTGAAGTTTTGGCTATGGGTAAAGGATTCTTTTCCTTTGCCTTTTCCTGTGATGAAGACCTGAGAGCGGTTTTTACAAAAGGACCATGGTCTTTTGGGTGTCTTACTTTGGTTTTGTGCCCTTGGGAGCTTGGGATGGATCTCTCCAAGTTCCTTTTGCATTCAACCCCTATGTGGGTGAATTTTCCGAACCTTTTTTTGAAATATTGGGATGAAGAAGTGTTTAAGGCGGTGGCTAACTCTTTTGGGAATTTAGTCTCTATTGATGATGCCACTCTCTTTAGAAGGTGGCTGGTTGCAACAATATTTTGTGTCATGATTGATCAAGATGCTATGATGCCTGAATTTTTTCACCTTAACTCAAAGGTGGGTTCCTAGAAGCAACAAATTGTCTTTGAAAATTTGTCATTTGTGTGCTTCAAATGTAAAAAAGTGGGTCACTAGGCTAAGGATTACTGGCTAAGGTGGCTCCACCCAAGGTTGTTCCTGAAACTAAGGTTTGGAAGGTCAAGGAGACCAAGGGGACTTGGGTTCCTCTAGAGCAGGGTGAGTCAGCTGTTGGCAATGGTTTGGAGGGTGAAGTTAATATTGAAGTTCACTCTATCCCACATCCCAAGGTTGACAAGGAGACTAAAAATAATGTGGACAAGGCTGTTGGCCAATCTATGGAACATGATGTGGATCATGTATTAGATACTTTGTGCTCCCCTAAACATACCATTCTAGAGCCTACTGTAGCCCCATCTTCCCCACTGGATCATGCGTCTAGGCTGGCGGTTGGAGATGGCACTTTGGTGGTTTTACATATAGGGAGTAAGGATGAAGAAGGTTATGTTCCTGTGAGGGGAAGAAAAAATAATTCCTCTGCTTCTCCTCCTCCTCAACCCCATAAAGGTGTTACCACGAGAAGGTAGAAAGCAAACTATGGGTCTAAATAGAGGGGCTAGGGGAGACCCTCTCTGTAGAAAAGCAGGGAGAGGGATTGCAAGCAGCATATTGCAAAAGGGGTTCAAAAAACCCACTTTGAACTGTGCTCGAAGAGCACTCCCTCATAGTGAAAATGAAGATTATCTCTTGGAACATCAGGGGGTTGAATAATATGCATAAGCAAGACCTCCTAAAGAACTTGGTTTAGGACCATAAGTCGAACATCTTGCTGATTCAAGAAATGAAGATGTAAATTGATAAGTTGGAAGCATTAAAGAATCTCTTTTTTAAGGACTGTAGATTTCATGGGGTTATCTCTGAGGGAGCTTCGGGTGACATTCCTAGTCTTTGGAATGCTAGGTTGATTAAAGGTTTCCCGATTGTGAAAGGTTTTAACCATGTGGAGATGAAGTTTTTTTTTATTAGGGATTCTTTCTCGTGGGTCATCTCCAATGTGTATGCTCCTAATTTGAAGAAGGCTAGGAAGAAGTTATGGGATGATCTTGGGTATCTTCAGACTAAGTTTTTGGATAGCCCTTGGCTAGTTATGGGAGATTTCAACACTCCTCTTTGTGATAATGAGAAAGTGGGTGGATCGCAGGCCAATCCTGATAGCCAACTAGATTTAAGAATGTTCATTGATGATAATGCTCTTATTGATGTGAAGATGTCTAGGGCTAAGTTCACTTGGTCCAATAGGTGTGTTGGTGCGAAAAATATTCAAGTTAGGTTGGACAGAGCTTTGAAATCAACATCTTGGTTTATAGAATTTGCTTGTTCCCTATCCTCTATTACGAGATGCGGGTCTGACCATTTCCCTATCTCTTTTGTGGATGATAGGCTTGAGGGTAAGAAGCATTTTTATTTTTGGTTTGAAGCTATGTGGTTGAGGGATCCGAGGTTTATGGATTGTATTAAGAAATGGTGGCAAGTGAATATTGATGGTAGTGTGATGTTTAGAGTAGCCAAAAAGCTGACTTTTGTAAAGAGAAATCTCAAGAAATGGAATAGAGAATCATTTGGTCATATTTTTTATTCAAAGGCTAGATAGTATTCAAGATGCCATTTAGTCAAAGGGTTTATTAGAGGACCTCCAATTGTAGGAGGATGGCCTTCTTGCTCAACAACATGATATTGTTGCAAAAGAAGAATATTTTTGGAGGCAAATATCTCGTGCAATTTGGTTAAAGTCTAAGGACCGCAACTCAAATTTCTTTCACCTTACTTCCCTCATGCATAATTCATCTAATAGAATCTCCTCGATTATGGCTGATGGTTTGTTGTTGGAGGATGAGGAGACTATTAGAAGAGCAGCTGCTAATTTCTTTGAGAAAATGCTTAAGGATGATCTTGTTAGGGACCGAAATAGTGTGGAGGATTCTTTGGAAGCTATCCCCCATCTAGTTTTTGAGGACCTAAATAGGGAGCTCACTTCTATCCCTTCTGCTTTTGAAATAAAGGATGAGGTCTTTTCTTTTGAGGGGAATAAGGCCCCTAGGCCTGATGGTTTTCCTTTTCTGTTCTTTCAGTCGTGTTGGGAGATTGTTGCGGAAGATGTGATTAATACCACTAAGGAATTCTTTGGTTCCAAAAGATTACTCAAAGAGCTAGATGTGACCTTCATTGTCTTGATTCCCAAATCTTTTGATGCTAATAGCTTTGGTGAGTACCGCCCTATCAGTCTCTGTAACTCCATTTGCAATTTTTTTTCGAAGGTGCTTGCCACCAGACTACAAAAGTGTCTCCCGAATCTGATCTCTAAACAACAAAGTGTCTTTGTTAAGGGTCATTAGATGCTGGACTGTATTATAATGGTTCATGAACTTGCTCATTCTATTAATGCTTCTAAAAATTTGAGCTTCTTCCTCTGGACCTTCTCAAATATTATGATAGGGTAAACTAGAGATTTCCATTGGAGGTGTTGGAATGCTTGGTCTTTGTCAGAAGTTTCTTCAGCTTATTGATCAACTCATCTCTACTCCATCCTTTGTTGTGCTGGTGAATGGTTCTCCTTCCCCTTTTTTTTGGAGTTCGAGTGGTCTGAGGTAGGGGGATCCTTTCTCTCCATTTCTTTTCATCTTGATGGTAGAGCCTCTTGGTAGAAATATCTAGAAGGCTTTGTCAACCGGGTTACTAAAGGGCCTTTCTCCTTCTTCTAGATGCGATCCAGTTACCCATCAACAATTTCTTGATGACACTATTCTAATGGGTGAATCTTTTGTTTGTGAAATCAAAATTTTGAAGGGGTTGATTGAGGATTACAAGAAGGCGTCTGGTCAGCGTATTAATCTTCCTAAAAATCAATTTTTTTTCCTTAACACCCCTAAAGCTCTACAGTTAAAGCTTGATAAGATTCTTTCGTGCAATAGGGGTGAGCTCCTTTCTACTTACTTGGGGCTTCCTTTGTGTATTTCTAAGATCTTGGAGTCCTTCTGGTTGGGTCTATTGGATAAATCTAGTAGGAAATTGGCGGGTTGGAAAGGGGAGCTTCTTAGTCAGGTGGGGAAGGTACAACTCATTTTATCTAGTCTTCAAAATCTGCCTCACTATGCAATGAGTCTTTTTAGAATTCCAGTCAAATTTGAAGAGAAAATGGAACAAATAATGAGAAGATTTTTATGGTCGGGTGTTGAAACCAAAGCTATAATTCCTCTTGTGGCTTGGGATTTGGTTTCTAAACCAAAGAAATGGGGTGGTCTTGGAATAAAAAACTTAAAAGCTTTCAATAAGGCACTTTTGTTGAAGAATGTATGGAAGATCCTTAATGGGAAAGTAGGGTGGGCTACCTTGGCTAGTAACAAGTATCTGCATGGCTTTGGGATATCCTAGAATATGCTAACTTTTGATGATATTCCTTCTAGTTCTTGTTTTTGGAGGAATATTGTTCCTTGCAGGGATTTGATTGCTAATGTTTTAGGTGGTTGCTGGGTGATGGTACCAAAATTATTTTTTGGGAGGATGCTTGGTGTGACTTTAAACATTTGATCAATTTCCCCTAGGCTCCTCCCATTGTTCTTATTTGTAAATGCCTCTTTGGCATTAGGGTGGAAAATTATTTTCAAAATGCAGAGTGGAAAAACTTCTAGGATTGGGACTCATCATTGAAGGTTCTAAAGGACTTCTTGTACAATTTTTGCATCCCCATTTTTCCTAGGCCAGATAGAGTTCTTTGGGCTCCTTGTGCTAATGGTAATTTTTCGGTGGCTTCTTCCCTTGATAATTCATTGGAAAAACCTGATTATTTTATTTTTTGGGGGAATTTATGGAACAAGAAGTTGATCCCCAACGCGAATGTCTTCTTTTGGCTACTTATGCAAGGTAAAGTCTTAACACAAGACAATCTCTGTAAAAGAGGATTTTCAATTCCTAATAGATGTGTTCTTTGTGAAGCTAATGCTAAAAGTGCTTTCCAAATCTTCCTCGAGTGTGATTTTTCCTCTATCCTTTGCAGTAAATTTCTTGGTCTTTGGAGACTGGATTGGGTCTTCCTAGACTCCTTTGATAAATTTTTTGACCAGTGGAAGTGTCCCTCCACCTCCCATGTTCTCCGTTGGCTTTGGGATATTATGGCCCCACATATTGAGTGGGGGATTCGGAAAGAACGAAACAATAGAATCTTTCATGATTCCAAGCTCAAAGTTGGTAGTCTTTTCATTAAGATTCGCCAGGCAATTTTGGAGAATTTTTCTATCATTAGTTCTAAGGCTCCTCATTGTGCCCTTGCTACTTATTTGGCTGGGTATAATCTTTTGGTGATTTCTAATTGGAAGATCCCCTCTATTCCTTCTGCGAACTCTAAGTCCAACTTAAATGCTAGATTGAGTACAAAGTGGAAGTCACCTCCTTTAGGGTGGGTCAAAGTTAATTTTGATGGGGAAACAAAGGGTAAACCTAGGCCCGTAGGATGTGGGGGGGTGTTGAGGAATTAGGATGGAAGACTCTTAGGCATGGTGGCACTTGCGTTGGGAAGTTGGACAAATCACTGTGGTAAGGCAGAGGATACGTTTATTAGCATAAATATGTTGTGGGAAAGGGTTACTCCAAAATATGGGTTGAATGTGATTCCTTAAATATCATCAATTATCTACATGGCACCCACAAGCCTAGTTGGAATGTGGATCAATTAATAAAAGATACTATAATCATGCTAAGTTCTTGTGAAGAGACTTGCGTCTCTCACATTTTTCGAGAAGGGAATTCACTGGCAAATTTTTTTGCCAATGAGGTTGTCAAGTTAAATGAGTATTGTGTGTGGGAGGAGGGCTCTCTCCTTCTCAAGAAAGATAGAATATTAATGAGAAATGACAGCGTTGGCTAAGTTGATGCGGTGGTGTCATTTAATCTTTGGTACCAATCCACGACTCACATGCTTTGTGGATTTTGTTTGGCTTGTTGGCTATCAATTGAGCAATTATCACAAGGGTTTTCTTCTTCTGGTGTTTGAGGATATGGGTGGTGATAGAATTAGAATTGAGCCACACTCTTGAGTGAGCCTGAGGAAGAATAAGAAGCTATGAAAGATTCTCTACCACGGGAATTTTACGTCGTTTTCAAAAAGATTGCATGGGCATGACCCAAATGCCTCGACAAAATTTGTTTCCCGCTAGCATAACCGCAAGCTCTAGATAAAGGACCTGATAGTGGATTTAAATGAGGAGCTGATTTCTACTATGACTGGGTTGCTGATGGTTGGCCTTAAATTCTATAAGGACAAAAAGAGCAATGAGGAAGCGATGGCCCAATTATTCAAAGACGACGAATGGGAAAAACTAATTAAGATGGGAAGTTGGGGCTATGAGCGCAAGTACCTCAAGAAGATATGGGTGAATGTTGTAGAGGTGATAATGCACTATGTAACTTTGGAAGGCAGGTTTATTGCAATCCTTGGTCACCATTTCACTCTTTTAAACCATTTCAGGCATGGGTTGTTTATCTCCTTTCCATTTTTTCTGTTATCTTCCATGGAGGTCTCTATTTATGCACATTTAAAAAATAGGAGGGCTCTGGTCCTCCATGAGGGTCTCATTATTTTAATCATGGAGCATGTTAAAGCTCTTCTCCTTGCCCCTGCTATTAAGGGCAAGGAGAAGATTTTGAGTGAAGCTTATGGCTTGTCTAGCTCGGATACCAACATTAATTAAGATGAGGAATGGAATGAAGAAGATGAAGAAGGATCCCTGTCCCCTGTGACTACCTCCTCGAAAAAGAGAAAGAAGGGTAACCTTAAAAGCAATCAGGTAGCTAAGCACTTTGTTCTTTCTAACAATGAGGATATGGAGGTGGGCTCAAGTGAGTCCTCTCCTAGGAATGTGGATTTGGTTGTTGGCCTAGGAGAAGCCGAAGGTGGAGGTAATGAGGAGGGTTTGCAGGAGAATGTGCTGACTACAGAGGCCAAGGATAAGCTGAGGAGGACATCCAAACACATTGCCAAATTGAAGATCTAGGTCTTGAAAGATTTAGCAAAGGACACCAAGGTGATTTGTGAGGAGAAGGTTTCTGGTGAAAAGGTGGTGGAAATTACTAACTCCCCAGTTCATAGCATGCCCAATGTGGAGCTGGAGGATGGGATTAAGGGTCAAGTTGAGGAGGATGCTGAGAAGAAGAGTGCTAAGCTAGAGTCTCTAAAGGTAAATCCCCTTTCTAAGGACTTTTCCTATCTCAATGATGATTCTACCTCAATGTTTGAGTTGTTGGACATGGCTAGGGTTGGGGCCATTGGAACTTTTATTGGAACTTTTAAGTTAGCTAAGTGGACTCTTCAAGAGTTTAATAAGGTTAACACTAAAATAAGGTGTTTGAAGGAGAACTTGAAGTATATTCTGAAAGGCTCGGTGTTGGATATTCCGATCGATAAAATTATGGACCTTGAGGGTTCCTTCCATGACTTCAAATCTCTATGTGAAGAATGATTGGTTGGTTTAGAAGCCAAGATATTGGATACTAATGTGGACATAAAAAAGATTCTCCATGAGTGCCATATTTCAGTGAAGAATAAAGCGGACTCTTTGGAAGTCCTATTCCGCAAAATTAGTGAGCTCAAGGAGGACCAATTGTATTTTTCTGAATTAATGGAGAAATATCACTCAGCAAAAGGTAAAGGAAAAAAGGTGTGAAAGATGATGGTAAAGGCCCTATTGTTAGAGGGTCTGCTAAATGGAAGAAGTCCTTTAAAGTTGAGAAGAAAGAGTTGTTGGACATGATTGAAATGCATAGGATCCAGGAGCTTGAGGTGGCCAACACCTTAAGTAGTATGAAATAGTGTTATGCTCTCTCTTTTTTGACTACTATCTGTTTCCTACTGGGTCTCGGTTTATTTCTCATTGGTTTGTTGTTTTGTTGTTGTTGGGTACTGTTGTTAGTTTGCTATTCTTTCTCTTGTGCAACACTCTCTTTGTTTTGTTATTTTTGGGTTCTATTTCACTGTTGATATCTTACTACAGTATCTTTTTAGTAACATTTTGTATCTTAAGTTGTAAAGGGTTTTGGGTCCCTTCAAAACCCATTTTCCCCATATAATCAAAATAATATGTATAATATTTAATTAATGTGAAATAACAAAAATCTATTAATTGTATTAAAATTATTTGAATATAAATAATCATAGATAATAATAATATTTTAAATTTTAATATATTAATAAAAAAATGATATAATAATATTTAAATTTAAGTCCCAATGCTCAAATTGCATTAAGTTGATCCAATACAATAAGCTCGAGATAAAGCATTAAAACTAGATAGACTAATGACATTAAATTCACTATAAAATTGAGTAAAATAAAATATTCCAACTCACTTTATAATGGAAGACAAGATTAAATAAATACTACATTCCATTCACATGGCACAACATACTCCTAGATGTATTTGATGATAAAAACACATCACATTTAAGCCAACCGTTACTAAATAAAGGGAACTTGCCATTATTTTATTCTTTATTTTAAAAAAGGGACGTGCAAACTAACATAAGTTTACTGCAACATTATTTCAATGTTTCCTTTCAACAATAACTTAGAGCAACAAACATACTTACCCTAAGTTCCCTGAAATTGAAGGAGTTCTCCATAGTGCAGATAAGGTGAGGTCGTTGTTAATAGCCGGTAACTAAAATACACACATAGATAGATAGGGTAGAAAAAATAGGCAAAATAATAATTGATTTTCTTAAAAATAGGCAAATTAATAGTTCAACTTTATGAAAAATAGGCAAATTAATAGTTCAACTTTTCCTAAAAATCTGTCAATAACACAGAAAATATTTTAGCCAACCATATTTACAAAAAATACTTTTTATAATTTATAAAATTAAATAGTTTGCAAGTTCACTTTATAAAATTGAATTTTATTTTTTTTCAAAATTTTTTATTGTTTTTGATTGGTTGAAAGCTAACTTAATAACTAATTAAGTAAGAAAAATAAAACTCATTGCAATAGTATTGCCTGATGGCAAGTACTAATAAGGGCTTAAATAATATATAAAATGAGATTTAAAGAGATATTAAGATATTTAAAGGTTTCAAAAGGATTACTTTGTAAGGCTCAAAATTATAAGAGCCATTAATGATTGGTGTGGAGCCTGATCAGTCTCCAAGTGGGAGATTGTTGGCATGTTGCCACTAATCATGCAAATACTGTACACTTGTAACGTCAAGGATTTTTCCTCATTAACATGTCAAGGTTTTCCCATTGACAAGTCAAATGAAAAAATGACTTTGTAAAACCCTAATTCTGGAAGCTTCCAAAAAGCTTGTTATAAGCGGCTGGGATGTAAGTTGCGGTGTGTGTAATTCGTGAGATTGTAATCTGTTTTGCATTGGATAACAAAATCATTGGGTGGCTGAGTTTCTGTGGATGTAGCCCATACTGGGTGAACCACGTTAAATTTCTGTGTTGATCTCTTTTGTGTTATTCTTCATTCTTATTTTTAGGTTATTTAATTTGCATATAATTGTTAATGTTTATTGCTCCAATTTGCTGAACACTAACAATTAACTTAAAAGGGTTAGGATTTTAATGATATTTTAAGGGGGGATTATGAAGAATTTTGTTATAAATGGGAGATATAGTTGATTTTGTAAATCATATGGTTATTTACCATATTGGGTAAATTTGATGTATAAAAAGGGGGGGAGTGGCCTAGGAAGGGTAAGTGGTGATTATTGAGAGAATTGTTCTTGGAGAATTGAGTGTTCATTTATGTGCAACGAAGGAGTGTCATGCCACTGCACTTGAAGGAGACAAGCCTATAACTCATAGGAGACCCGACACTTTGTCCAATTAAATCCTTGTAACCGTCTTGGATCATAATCAAGGATCGGGTCGCTCTGTTGGAGAGGGACTTGGAGACGTAGCCATATTGGAAAACTCTGTTATCAACTTGTGTTTTGTCTTCTCTCTTCTATCTCTTCTGTTCATTTTTGTGCAACGAAGGAGTGTCATGCCACTGCACTTGAAGGAGATGATCCTATAACTCATAGGAGACCTGACACTTTGTCCAATTGAATCCTTGTAACCGTCTTGGATCATAATCAAGGATTGGGTCGCTCTGTTGGAGAGGGACTTGGAGACGTAGCCATATTGGCAAACTCTGTTATCAACTTGTGTTTTGTCTTCTCTCTTCTATCTCTTCTGTTTATTTCATCACTTTATTATTGTTGTGTTTATTTAAGCATTTCAATTATGTTTTGAAGACCTTCAAATTAATCGTTGTAACAATTAAGCATTCACGTGCAATTGTCATAGATCCTAATAACATATCAACTAATATCAAACAAACCTTTAATCATGTATATCTCAACTACATTAGCAGCTTTGGGTGCTCTTCTTTCTCAACATGATGAAACAAGGAAATAGAGAATTTTTCTATATTAGTAGGACTTTGATTGGATATGAGATAAATTACTCAGCCATTGAAAAGGATTTCCTATCATTATTCACTTCACAAAAAAATAGACACTACATGCTTTCGCACTAAATAAAGCTCATTTCTAAGATCGATCCATTGAAATATTTGTTATCCAAGGCAACTCTCTCTAGATGAATGGCTAAGTGGGTGATGATCCTAATAGAGTTTTATATAGAGTACATAGAGAGAAAGGATATCAAGGGGAAGGTCATCATAGATCAACTGACAGAGGCACCTATCTATGCAGAGAACCCATTGGTGTCTGAATTTCCTGATGAGTTAGTATTTGTCCTCAACATAGTGGATTTAGGGCTAGCTAGTGAACTGGCAACTTGGTGAGATCATCTTTGTCACTCTAGCTCTCATCTATCTATTTTATCATCGTCGTTTGTACCTTTCCTACTTTATAGTTTTGTTTTGCTTATTTAGGAGTACTTAGCTAGGACGTCAGCTTGTTTTTAGGTGGTTCATATTGTACTTTATGTCCTCTGGTTGTATAGATGCCAACACACTTGTGAGACTCCAGTGTGCTACATTGTCGTCCCAGAACCACACTTATGTCCTCAGACAAAGAGTTGTCTGAGGTACAGTATTGACTTCGAAAACCAGCTTGCCTAGCCCAAACCTAGACTTTGGGTCCAAAGAGTGATTGAAGTACTTTATAGTCCTCATCATTCTCGACCTCTATCTAAAACACCCCTTTTAGAGTGAGGTAAGTTTGGGCAGCCCTCTGCTCTCAACTCTCCATCACCTAGAGCCTTGACGTGGTCGATCCCCCTCTCACATTTTTGGTGAACCTAATGTGAACCATTTTGGTTCTATTTTGTGATGCTGAAAGCTCCTTTCCTAGGATTCTAGGAGTGTTGTAGGTGTGAGTGTTGTGAGGCCTTTGCCTTACAACCCAACCTGCGACCCCTAGTAGGTGTAGTTGGAAGGTTTCATAAGTGTTGTGCAACGAAACCTCAATTGGGTCACTGTTCTATTTTACAACCTTTGGGGGCTTTGTGAGAGTATTGTTCAATGCACGCGTTGGCCTCTTTTCTGCATCAATCTATCCCCTTTGCACAGTCTATGAGAAGTGGTACAAGTATAACCTTCACCTCACAGGATTTGCCGATGGGCTTCAATAAAGAACCATCTCCTCTTTATATCCCTGTGCGGATCAATGGGAACATTGTAGCAGGTGTTCTTATTGACCCGACGTCTTAGGTGAATATCAAAATTGAGGAGATTATGTTAATTAACTTCTTGCACAAGGATGGGTACAATGCACCTGTGAGCACCATCCTTACACACAACGGATTTTTCGTACCTCCCCTGGGTAGTATCGTATTGTCAGTCCTTGTCGGAC
The DNA here is from genome assembly GCA_007115665.2 of Sequoiadendron giganteum. Lineage (NCBI taxonomy): Eukaryota > Viridiplantae > Streptophyta > Pinopsida > Cupressales > Cupressaceae > Sequoiadendron > Sequoiadendron giganteum. Next base: position 493,546,676 of record CM021106.1, read on the forward strand.
CTAAGTCCATAAACCTTTTGTTTGACATAATCTCGGGGTTTGAACTCTTCAAAGTGAAGCTGGGTATCCCTTGGCTAATAGCTATGAATGTAGTTCCCTCGGTTGTGCACAAATGTTTGAAGTTCATTCATGGGGCGAGGGCCGGTCAGGTTATATGATTCATGACATTGGTTATAAACCACTAGTTGTGCATGATAGCTACTCCTTGGATCAATTTTGGCTTGCACCTATTGGTCCTCTTCCACATACGAAGGACCTCTTGTACCAGACTTATAAAAAATACAAGAAGGGGCGCTTAATGTCAAAAGTGAGATAACCCTCCATCACCTTATGCTGTTTCGCATCCCCCGGTGAAACCAAAGGTAGAGGTTGGTCCTTCTAGAAATGGAGGGCGTAAGAGGAGTCCACCTTCTCCAAAGGGTGGTCCTGTGTTAGCTTGTTCCATCCTAGTGATGAAACCCATTTTGGCTTCCCCTGAGTTTGTCACTGCTCCTGAATAACTCGGTGAGCCAAGCGATGAATCTTGGGTGCAACCCTCTTTGTCTATTGAGGTACGACATGAAACTCCAATAAAGTGCATGTTTAACTCTTTGGATGAAGTTTCATCCTTGTCAGCAATCTTCATGAAATCACTGACCATAGCTCCACAAGAGCCTAGCGGAGAAGACCTCGTGAGGGATTCTTCCTTAGCCCTTGTTGCGGGAGGGTCAAAAGCTCCCCCCCTTAATATTCCACCAATGTAGACTCATCCTCCTTCCCCTTATGATGATCTGGAGTGGGAAGCGGACAACCTCTTGGTCGATCAGTGTTAAGGGGAGGCCCCTTCTTTATCTTTAAATTAGATGTGTGTGTGTGTTGTGATGTGTTCCACTTGTACTTGTGCTATGTGTTCCTGGATGACCCTTGTCACCCTTGTTGGTGCTTGGGTACAAGAGTGATTTTATGTCATGAACCTTCTTGTATTTGTATCATCATTCTTCCATGTTTGTGATTGACTTTCGGTAAATTGGGGACGATGTAAAGTGTTGGGGGCATTTAGGCTTCCCTTCCATGTTGACCCAATTTTTAATTTTTACTTTGTCTTCTGTGCATTCTTCCTGATCTGGTTGGGGATTGATGATATTTCTCCTTACACCATGGTTACCTATTATTTATATAAGCATGAGCAGATCTGATTCCATGAAACTAGATCCCCCTGTGCCCTTTGTTTATGTTTACTTCTCTTTCACTCTTTTCTTATCTTTCTATCTTCTTTTCTTGAGTTGTCCCTCTCATGTGTGACAACTTCATACTTTGATTTTCAGAAAACACATTTGTTGCCAGTAAATCTTTTCTTGAGAATCTTTGGAAAAAATTTCAAGAATTGCATTCTCGACTTGGACCCTTAACAGAACGTGTTTCCTTCATCATGGGTTCGTGAAGAAAGAACTTGAGAAATCTCCTCTGAGGTGGGAGCATATTTGAGCTTCCCCTCATGAGGGGGCATTTTCTTCCTTTCAAATTTCTTGATGAAGCAATCATCTTTTGAAAGGATTCCTTGATGATGAATCGATTCGAGAAAAAATATATTTCTTACACTTTCAAACAGCATGTCCCTTGAGTGGACCCCTTTTTCACACTGGGTTCCTAAGGGACCCCTTTGAAATATTTCCAATTTATTGATGGTTTGTGTGACCATTCGCTTGACTGCCTGCATGGATTCTTTTTTTTTGGACATGCTTTATCTACGGGTAAACATGCCACTTTATAGGTGTTCCTGTAAATCTTCTTTCCAATTTGACCTCACGGAGTCCCCTCCTCTGGGTTTCCTCCTTGAAAGAGATCTTGGGGGATGCTTCCTTGTAGGCCTACGGGCCTGTAAGGTGCTTTCATTTGGGTTTCCTTCATGTGAGAGATCTTGGGGGATACCTTCTTGCAGGTTTGCGAGCCTGTAAGGCACATACTTCATGGGGATTCCTTCATGTGAGAGATCTTGGGGGTTGCCTCCTTGTAGGTTTGTGGGCCTGTAAGACACTTTCATCCTGCAGGATTTGTCCATCGTCAATCTGAGGGCCTTCGGTGTACCTTGTGTAGCTTCATAGTTCTATGGGGCTATGGAATCTTTTGTTCTATCCTACACTTTCAAGCTTGCTAGATCACGGTCTGCTTCCTCGATGGTTCAGGTATACATTTCTAACCCTACTAACTCTTTGATCTACTTTACTGAAACACTCATCAATACTCGTGGTTGCTAAAGTGGGGGAAAAATGTATAGGAGTGAATTTTCACCCCTTATTGAAATTCCCCTTTTACACATCCTCACCTTAGAAAACCAAATCCAAAGTCAAAATTCCACATCACCCAACTACCTTCCTTCCACTTGGCATCTATCTATTGTGTCGGTGGGAGAATATTTGTTGAGGACACATGCATGACCCACACACGTCCACATAACATGTTACCGTCCCTGATGATTCCTCCGTCTGAAGTTGGCAGAGGCATTACACTTTTGATTGGGGTCGATTTGTAACGTCCCTCTTTGACCAATCGACCCCCAAAATGGAAAATTCTTCCTCATTCTCCTTCAAATTCATTTGTTCTTCATTCAACTCATCTTATTTTCATGCTCCAACAATCTCTTCACAAGTTCTAGAATTCTCTTCACTAGCAAGCAACACTTTAACACTCCATTGCAACAACAACACTCCATCAACTACGCAAGGCAAGTGTGAAGCAAGCCATTAGTAGCATGGGATTGGAGTCTTGTGAGACCTCCCTTCATCACAGTTGAGGCTCTGGTGACCTTTCTAAGTCCATATTCTCCTCCTTTGGCTAGTGAGCTCTGGGTGGAGGTGGTAACGTTTTGCTCCTCTCCTTTGTGATTTGGTTGAGTAGTTATTTACTATTTTGTAGTGTTTATTGCAATCTCTATTTATTTACTTCTTTATCACATATTTATCTCTCGTTGCTATTGGTTACACATGGAGGTGGAAACACCAAAATGAGGGTCTAACTAAGGCAAACCCCTATATAGCCCCAACAATTTTCCCCTCTTTCTTGTGTGCAGGTGAACGTGCATTTGGAGCTAGCTAGCGAACTAGCACCTTGGTGAGATAATCTTTGTCACTCTAGCTTTCATCTATCTATTTTATCATATCTGTTTGTACCTTTCCTACTTTATAGTTCTATTTTTCTCATTTATGAGTACTTAGCTAGGCCGTCAGCTTGTTTTCAAGCGGTTCATATTGTACTTTTTGTCCTTTGGTTGTACGGACACCAGTGCACCTATGAGACAACAGGGTGTTGCACTGTCGTCCTAGAACTGCACTTACATACTCGGACAAAGAGCCATTTGAGGTATAATATCGACTCCTAAAACCAACTCGCCTAGCCCAAACCTAGACTTTGGTTATGAAGAGTGATCAAAGTTCTTTATAGTCCTCATCATTCTCGACCTCTATCCGAAACACCCCTTTAGAGTGAGGTAAGTTTGTGTAGCCCTCTGCTCTTGGCTCTCTGTGACCTGGAGCCTTGATGTGGTCGGTCCCCCTCTCTTATAGAATGATAGTCATGAAAGATCAATCATGAAGGATTCATGGGATAGTTATAGCCACATGACAATGGTTGATAAGGGAGATCTAAAACACTTGTTTATTTAGGTAGAAAATGATGGATAAAAAGAAAGAGATACTATAGTCATGGTAATTTAGATAAAGAAAACATGCAATGGGAGGTTACTTTTGAACACTCACATCAAACCCTAATGAGATTTGTCTTGAGAATTTATTTTCAAATGAATAGATTTGAGGATATAACCCTGCAGATTGTTAGTAACTAGAGGACAAAACCCCTACTAGTTTGTACATGGCCAAGGACGAAAACCTATTTTCCAAAGAAGTGGTTCTCACCCATAGGTTGCGGTTGAATTTTAATGGTGGTCGACATTGGTGATATCAAGATAGTAAAACATACATATTACCATTTATTTGTAATTATTTTCCTTACAAAGACATACATATTGCCATTCATAACCAAAAAATCTCCTCATAACCAATAAAACCCATTGACACTTCAACAATGAGACTACTGTCATGTCTTAAACATATCATGGCTTGTGATCTTCTCAAAAGATCTACATTGTGATATGAAAGAATCACCTATGAAGATGGTTGTTTTCTTAATAAGAGCTTTGACTTCCTATTTTGGGATTATGACATGGATAAAACCTTCATGAGGAGACAAGCAAGCTCTTCCTCAAAAATTCAAACAAAACTAAAAACCCTAACGACATAGAGTATACTTGAAAAGATGTGAGGATGAAGGCTTCTAGGAAAACCTCAAATATTACTCAACATGGGCATGATATGTCCTCAAAAAGCTTGGACAATCTCCTCATGCATGCAACGTGTCTTCAAACCCTTATGAATCTCTGCAGTATGGACGAATTCAAGTCCAACAAAGAAATGTTTCTTCAGATCAAACTCAACATGCCTTTATCCCAAATCTTCTCAATAATGTGGATAGATGCTGGTGCAACCAAATATTGGTTCTACGCCATGCCCTCAAAAAATATTTGGACTTCTTCCAACCAACAAACTAAAAAACCCTAACCTTCCTCTTATTATGTGGCTCAATAGACACAAGGAATGAAAATTCTCTTTTTCATTGTTTGGCGCCCAAAAAGAAACTTAGTCTTTCACTTTCTTTTTTGTCCCAATGATCAAATTAGTCACTTACGATGATCAAATTAGTCATTTATAGCTATGTTACAAAAAATGACTATAATTTAATTATTTTTAGTTGTTGTGACTAAATTTTTTAGTCGTGCAGTCATTTATTTGCCAAATTCTACTAGTGGAAATAACATGGATGATTGCAGTTCTGACAAAAATGTGATGTTGACACATGTGAGCTCCTAGGACCAACTATTTATCTCATCCATGCTCTCTACTATCGACTTCAACTACCATGTGGGTAGCTTGTTCAATGAGATTTCCTGAGAATGAACTTAGTGTTCCTAATGTTGAACTACTACTCGATGTTGAAAGGGTGTAGAAATACTAGGAGGAGGAGCAACAATGGATGGAATAGGAACAGGTTGATTAGGATCAACATGTGCCCTTGCCCTATGCTATGAAATTCCACCACCAAATCCCTAGAATTATTTCATATCAAAATAATTGGGTTCTAATCCCATCTCAAACTTTACCCATAATTTCCTCCAAAATATATAGTGACACCTCACTATTAGTGTGTGGTGGATGATCAAAGACCATCCACCATCGCTCCCAAAAATGTGTGGCAATATGAGGATACCTACATCATCTAATTGATTTTTTTTTGGGGAGGTATAGGTTGATTAGTTGCATGGTCAATGAAATACAAGGCTATTATTTTTTTGGTTATATGAAGATCAATGATCTCTTTATACAAGATTCCATCTGCATAGAAATACCTCCTCTCCTCCCTCCAACGACAAAAACTATCTAAATTTGCATCAATAGATCAAACCGAATCAACAACAATTTGCATTGGAGATGCAAAACATGCTATATGGGGGAGCATATGAGACTCATTTTTTTTTTTATCAAATTAATGTTTCTTGAATTATGTTTGTATTTTTATTAATGTTTTCTCATCAAGCCTCATCAAGTGGAGGGTGTGGGGGGTTTTGAGGTGGGGGGATTTGAGGCAAAGAGTGTTGAGGTGGGGGATTTTGATGTGGAGGGTTATACAAAATATCATCTATTATAAATTCATCTAGTGACTTGGTATTCGATCCATTGGGCCACATGCATGTTAAACAAATAGAAGAAAAATATCAACAAACTAATTTTAATGAAGCATTATGCACTAAAATTTTAAATCAAATATAATTTTGATACTCAAGATATAATTAATACAATGCGTTAAAGATTAATTAAAACTATAATTTTAAAATAGAGTTGTTTCCTTACAAATCATGTTACCTACGCATGCACATTTCCTATTATTTGTGTAGAATTTGAATAAGATAAATGTAGAACATGAATCCTAATTTATAATTTTTTTTGTATTGATTAAATATAAAATTAGAAACTATGTGTACATGATAAAAATTCAAACCTTAGAGATATGATAAAATTTAAGCCCTAAAAGAGAAGGAAATAAATCAATTTGAACTTATGTACATGATTTAGATATAATACAATTTAATATAGTCAAGCCATCAAGGTCTTTAGGTTTTACAAAAAATATCAAAAGATTAAAGAATTAAATATTTGATATATTTTAGAGCTATTGATCAAGGTCTTTAGGTCTTTAGTTTTTTATCAATGGTTTGGCTATGTAAGATACACTTGGTAAAATCTATATTTTTCTACATGGGTACAAAGTTGCAACTAGTCAAACATGTCTAGTTCAAGGTATCAAGTTAGTGTGATATAGGTCATATAAATTAGTAAAATTGAGAACAATTCACTTTATGAACCAGAGGTTGTAACCTAGGTCTAGTTGTTCTAGTAAAATTTACATGTTTTTGATAAAAATGATTAATAACTTTATAGCACATACTACGTCACACTTGAATCAAGTTGACTTCTATCATCAACCATATAAAGTAGATCTAATTAATATGGACCACCTCACTAGATAAGTTGTAGTTAAGTTATTCAATCTTTAAAAATTGGCCTTGTTTTATGAAACTTAGAACATGCACTTGAGCCATAGGTCTGCTCACTAACTTGCTATAATAAATAGAGTTCCATGTTGATCTGAAAGTATCATTTGATCTAATGTTCACCCATCAAGGAATCAAGTGCCACTTCACCAATCCCATTTTATCAATTCTAAACCAAGTGAACTACTTGGCCAACCACAAATCCTTGCACATCAATGAAGTCTCACTATCTAATCTAGAATATTACTAAATAATATTTTTAGGTCAATGCTTTGATTATAATATAACACATAATTAAAAAAACTGTCTAGATGGGTAGAAAGTTGTAGCTAGTCAAACATGTAGAAAGGTACCAAGCTAGTGTTCAATTCAAACATGTAGTTCAAGGTAGCAAGTTAGTGTGATAGGCCATATTGATTAGTGAAATTGAGAACTGGAATCACTTTATGTTAAGTTGTAACCTAAGTCTAGTTGTTCTATTAAGTTATGTTTTTGAAATAAATGATCAATCTATTGGATGCCACACATGGAGGGAATCCCAAGATTCCATGTAAGGCTTACTTTAACACTTTCCAAACATATTGTGATGGGTGTAAAAGAGAAATAGATGTGGGTATATAAAGTGTAATTGAAATATAAGATCTTGGACTAAACAAAACAATATGGATTGTAATGTAAAAAATATCAAATGGTGATAGCAACAAATTAACTAGTAAGAGACAAATCCCTAGCATAAATATTGAAGATGGTGCATGTAACCTTAATATTCTATCATTGCCTAAGACTAATATTGAACATATTAATGATGCTCAAGACTTAGTCTTAAACAAGAATGAACTAGGGGGAATAAATGAGAAGGATATTAAAAAATAGAATAGAGTGGAAAATACTTAGATATACAAATAGATGGTTAACCCCATCACTATATACATCTCAAACCCAAATGTCGAGAAAGAAATAATTGCCCAAGGTAAAAAATTAGACAGTAAAATAGGAAGTGAGGAGCAGGGGATTAGAACCAACATCCAAAAAGGGGAATGTAGTAAAGGGAATAATTCAAATATTAAGGAGGAAAGTAGGTCTAACATTTTTTGCTTGTCTAAAGACTATTCTAAGTAAGGAATAGTTGCTAATAGAATGGGTTTAGACAAAAGAATTGAGTGTGTGCCAATGCAAGGATAAAAGGAATTCAAAGTTAGAAAAATGGACCCAACAAGGGAAATAGGGAACCTTTTAAACAATAATTTCTTTGTAAGGAAGTTGCTTCTTGAAACAAATTTTCAACCATCAAGTATCCAAAACAATTCACAAATTGAAGAGAAAGTCCTAACTCGAGGAAATAAATGGGTTAAAACAAAAATAAGGAGAAGGAAAAGTAGGAATGATGAAGGAGGGCCTTATACTAGGAAGTGGGAAAGGGGAAATAGGCTCCCTAGATACTTTGGAAAGTGTAGGAATGATGAGGAGGAAACACATTTAATGAAAGATGATTTTGACAAATTTAGGCATGATATGGAGGAAACACAATTAATGGATTATGATGATGCTTAACTATGTTAGTTGGAATGTAAGGGGGTTGGAATCCATAGACATGAAATACTTGATAAGGATGTACCTAAATTTAAACAAGGCCAAGGACATTGTCATGTTTTAGGAAGTAAAGGAAACAAGTTTTACCCTTGAAACCAATCTAAAATTTATCTGGAAATAATCATCCCATTTCTATACTAAGCATGATAGAGGTAAGGGTAGTGTTGTTGTCTAGAAGATGGACACAATTTGTAACTAAAGTTGGAGCCTCCCCATGTAACATGAAAGTTTGGATAATTATTAAAAAATAAAATAAAATATTTGGTATCTACTCAGTGTATGCACCAAATGAATACAAGGAGATGATCATACTATGGAATTGGATGTACAACTTACAAGACATCCCATGGATTATAGGGGGAGATTTCAATATGGTGGAAAATAGTGTAGACAAGTTTGGTGGTGTAGAAATGGGATGGAAAGGAGATGAAAGGTATTTCTAGCACATAAATAAATAAAAAATAAAATTATTAGATCCCATGGAAGGAATGAAAAAGGAGTGCAAAAACATATGATTCACTTGGTGTAACTTTCAAAAAAGGTAATAAAATGATTTATTCTAGACTAGATAGGTTTTATGCCAAAAAATATTTTTAAACTTTGATAAAATGGAAGGGGGGATAGAGTAAGAGTGTACCTATGCACACTTCTAGACCATCACCCAATCAATGTGATAATAATTGTGGCAAAGAAAGACCTGTAGAAGGAAAAAAAAAGAAGGAAAATTCATAGTAAACACCAAGTTACTAAAAGATGAAGATTGTAATGAGGCAATCTTTACCTTTAGGGAAATAAATAAATGGATTCCAAAAGACACCTCTACAATCGAGAGATGAAATAAAAATATCAAAGGGTAGATAAATATATTCAAGACTACTAGAAAGAGGAAAGATATGTGCAACAAAAAGGTATGAGAGAACTCTCCAAGAAAACCACTTCAGTTTGGAATATAAATTGTAAAGGGAACCAAACAATGAAGGGCTAAATGTGAAACTAATAGCTAATAAACACACCATAAGAAAGCTACAAACCAAAAAGATTCAAGGACAAAAAATAACTACAAAAATGAATTGGTTAGAAAATAGAGAGAGAGGCTCCAAGTTCTTCTTTAGATGGATTAAATAAAGAAATGCAACTAAAAATTGAGATCAATTTGGGCAGACAAAAAATTGATAAATGATCCAAAAGAAGAAAAAAACAATTCTACTTCTAGACAAAACCTCTTATGCATGGAGGAGGATCGTATGCAAAAAATCAAGGTGAGAAATCACTGCAAGATGGTAATCCCCAAAAAAATCCAAAGAGGCTACAAGATTATTTAAAATAGAGATAAAAAAGGAGGAAATAGTAAATACCATTCAAACCCTCAACATTGACAAGTCTCCAAGGGCAGATGGATTGCATATAGAATTCCACAGAAAATAATCAAGTGGGTGAGTGAAGACCTAGTAAAAGTATACATTGAAGCCATAAGAATAGGATCCCTAGGTGAAGATATCAACAAAGGTATAATCAAGCTCCTTCCAAAAGAGGGGGATAAATCTCTAATTGAAAAATGTAGACCTATCACTCTTCTGAATGTGTCATACATGATACTTGCAAAAGCTCTAGCTTTGAGATTAGCTGACATCCTCCTCACCATTATTAGCAACACTCAAACAAGATTTATCAAAGGTAGATATATTTTAGAGAATCTGATAACAAGCTAGGAAGCTATGGGATGGGCAAGGAGCTCCAACCAAATTATAGGCATGCTCCTCCTAGACTTTGAGAAGGCTTATGATAGGGTTGAATAGCCTTTCTTAGTGATGGCTCTGGAAGCTTTTAGATTCTCGAAAGAGTTTTGTCATATGGTTAAAATATAAATACAATATGTGGTTACACAAATAGATATAAATAGGTCATTATCAAACAAGTTTCTCCTCTAGAGATCAATTAGGTAGGGGTCCCCCTTGCCTCGACCTTATTTGTAATTGCATTGGAAGTTATCTATTATCTATTAAGAGATACAATAGATAGGCCAAATTTAGAGAGATAACCCTATCCTCTGAAGGTGAATTGATAAACATCTAATTTGTTGATGACACTGCCCTATTTATCCATCTTGATAGGGAGAGTTTTGAGAACTTAATGTATAAATTGAACATATTTTGTATAACGTCTGGGGTAAAATATCTAAATTGTTATCCTGAGTTGGGGAAACAATTCTCCTAAATGGTTCACCAATTATGGATTCTAGCGGGGAGGACTAGACAAACAAGTTAGATACTTGGGTGTCCCATTTATAGTCAATCCTTTCTTAAAAGAAATGTGGAATTGGGTAAGGGAAAATATTAATAAGAAAATTAAAAAAAAGAGAGAAAACATTACCTATCATTGGCTGAAAGGATACAAGTATGCCAAAAAAATTCTCCCCATATAATCTATACTACTCTTCCACTTGACTACTTAGTAGCTACCAAATTAATGAAAACCAAAAAATTATCAGACAATTATTATGGTCTGATGGAAAAGGAAAAAAGAAAAAAAGGTTGTAAAATAGGACTATTGTTGTCTTGAAAAAAGTGAAGGAGGATTAGGACTAAAAGATTAGAAAAAACCAAGGCATCTCTCTGGAAGTGAAATGGATTCTTAAAGCCCTAAGAGGTAATGAGCTCTGGAAGATTCTTGTGAGGAATAATATTAATTTAGAAACCCTTAAGAAATAAAAATCATGGAAATAACTCCCTTTCAGTGACTTACTATTTGGAAGCTTCCCTATTTCCCCTTCTATATCTAATGTATTTAAAAGCATATGGAACGATTGAGAGCAAACTAGGCACTTAATCATAGATAATAGGAAATTAAAGAGTAATAGGAGCAAATTTTGGCCAACCAATTCAATCTGGTGGAATCTTTACCATAAAGAGAAACCCTTTGCACTATTACAAGGATGCTCTGCTAAAATATGGCACATGAAAGGCATTAAATATTTCAAATATGTATTCAAAAATGATAATTTAAAATCCCCAGTCTCTATAAGTGAAGAGCATGAATTACTTGCATCCCAATGGAGAACTTACTCTATGCTAAGGGATGCATGTAAAGGGTTTCAACTCCTTATTGAATTAAAAACAACCAATGCCACTTTAAACAACTATAAATAGATGGATGACTCTGTATTGGATAAAAAATTAAGCCTAAAATTATATATAATGTATTAGTAAACACTCAAGAAGTACTTAATCATTTAAATAAAAAATAGAATTTTGGAATAAAGGAAAAAAGGTAATTCAAAATACTTAAATGGCTATGGAATAGAGTTTTGGAATGAAAAAAATCCTTCCTAAAATGGACACTCATTTTGAATAAACTACCTGGTACTGCATCCTCAACTAATATGATAATATACAAAATATGTAGAAAACTAAAAACTTTGATGCATATTTTCTATGATTGTATTTTTGCTAAAGAAATATGGAATTTGTTTTGTGTTGATTTAGAAGGCTAGGTGGAATATGGTAAGAATAAGTGGTAGGAGATTCTTTTTGGATTTATAGAAGGATTAGATAAAACATTTTTGTTGTTGTTGGTGTTATCTATTGAAATCTTGTGGTTTCTATGGAAATAAAAAAGTGAAGAATGGTTCCAAGGTAAACAAGGGCACTTATTGAGTCTAATAGAAGACTCATCCACTTTAACATTTCAATGCAAGTCATATTAACATTGGAAATGTCCAAAGACATCTTCCTCAAGTTACTGAAAGTTGGGAAAACAAAAGACTATAAAGAAGACATCAAACTTGTAAGATAATGGCCATTCAATAAGGAGGATAATATTCCATTTATGAGGAGATATATGGAGTTTCAAATGAGGCACAATAAGATGTACAAGGAAGAAATATTGAAGAAAGACCAGGGATTTTAGAGTGGGCCTAGTATTTTCGTGGCCTAAACTATCAAGGATTGAACCTAGAATCGACTGGAATAACATACATGATGGCAACAAAAATGGAAATTAATAGTATAAAAAATTGGTAAAGAAATTTTGTAAAATACAATATGCATGTGTATATTCTAAATCCTAGAAGTTCTGGTAGTATGTAAAAAATAGTAAAATTAGTTTATAATCTGATATTGTGCTCGAGAGCATGAACACAAAGCTATGATGTACTTCTATGTAAAATGTTTGTAAACTATAATCAATTCAAAAAATATCTTAGAATATCTATTTTAGGTAGTGTGCAAGAACATCTTGGAAGAATAGAACTTGCATCTTTTAAATTGAAGCATGTCTAAGCTTAACTACTTGACTCTAAGTCAAACAAGGAGTTACATTGCATCCATGGGCTTGAATAGTGATATAAAGAGATGTTTGTATACCTAAGTGTGTTTATATGGAAAAATGTATATAAGGAGCAAGAAAGTGTCCAAATAGTTAACAAAAGATGATGCTATGTAAGATATTTAGGCATGAGAGCATTGCATAAGAGACATGTGAACAATTTATCATTAAAGTTGAAGATGTCATAATACAGTAGAAATATTTATTTAAGAATTATGGCTTAATATGATCCTTATAATTTACCACCAAAATAATGTGAGCTTTAAAAGAGGCAAACATAAGCACATTATAGAAGATAGAATCAAAGAGAAAGGACAATTAGAAAATGTGCTCTTAGGATTTCACCATCAATAAATAAATAGAGATCATATTATTAAAGATGTCATCATGTAAAATCAATTTTAGGAAAGAAAATTGAAACTTATAAATAGTAAATCTCTGTGGTGAGTTGGATGTTTATATTTGGGAAATTAGAAATGTGGCATAAGAATGAAAAACCATATATATAAGATCAACCTTCATGATCCATGGCATGCATACAAAGAAATAAAATGAAATGGAGAGCATGAAATCACTAATTAGAAAGTGAAATGCAAAAAAATGATCCCAATCTAATGAAGGTACACATGAATACTAAGGAAATTCCTAAATAACAATATTTGGGAGGGAGATATTTGATACCTATTTTATTGAAATGTTCTTGAATTTGAATAGGTTCCTATATATCATGTTCATGAGGTCCTAGGCCTTTGCCTTTATATCCACAAAATTTAGAATAATAAATGTAGGGCTATAATATTTTATGATCAAGGTGAGAAAAAGAACACAATTATTCATTAGTAATGTATTTGTATTTGTTCCAAATTAGTATTGCATACATTAAATTGAGAGAGGGTTGGAATTGAGGTGGTTGGCCATAAGTGTGTGGATCCATCAACAAAGGAGATATTTTGAAACATGTAACACTAATATAACACTCTTTTACATATGATGTGAATTTAAGATTACCCTAATCATCTTCCATGGGATTTGATAAAGAAGGGAATTGGGTGGGGGTAAGGGTTGTTTGAAATTGGGTTTGGGGAAGACTGATGCACTATCAAGTTTAGTTAATCAAATATACTTGAAATAATATTTATTGGTGTTCAAATGATATAAACTATATCCTTATGCATAAATTTTATATATTGATGAAGGATAGAAGGAATCATTCCTATAGCATGTATCCATGTATTCCTATAAAGGATACTATAAGATAGTAATTGGGCCACATCACTTGGAGCAAAGTATCTAGTGTGAGATCCTACGAATATGGATAATTAATTTATGAATTTAAGTTCCCTCCTAATATTATCATATCCTTTAATTATAATAGATTTTTGTAAGCTAAATGTGTTAATGTTGAGTTTATTCAAAACTTTGTACTATGAATATTCAATCCTAGCAATTATTTGATTAAGGTAGGTTTGATGGTTCGATTAAGTACTTGGGAAAGTTGTCATTAGTGATGCATTAGGGTTTGAATGTTTGTTACCTAATCAAATACAATTATGTAATCAATTCAAACTATGAATGTATTCAACATTTTTCAAACTTTGAAGAGCTTTGTAGAAGTGAAAATAATATTTTGAGGGATTCAATTAGATAAAAACTAAAGAAATATAAACCCTACTTTCAAACTAAAAAATTAAATGTATAGCCAAAAAATATACAAAGAAGCCAATAAACCTAACCCAGAGGTCGCTAAAGCTCGCAAGGTTGACGGGAGGAGGTGGCAGATGAAGTTTGGTGGTGTTAACTACTCCAAAAGTGGGTACTTGTTTTGCCTTGTCATTGTGCACTCACAATTGGAGAGGAAAAATGACTAACAATCATCTTTTTAAAAAATTAAATAGCTTTAAGAAATGGGTACTTGTTCTTGTCGATATTTTTCACTTGCACGAAACTTCCCCTCTTTGTGGATCCAACTTCATGTGGGTACCCCTTGTCGAAGACAAAGATCCTTGCATGGAAAACTCCAAATGGTCTTCATCAATGCCACCTAATTTTAAATTGTAGAGGTAGATATATGCAAATATTTGTTTGTACGTGCAATTGGTTTGAAGACAACAAGTTCATTCATAGATAATAGTCAAATCCATAATTAAAGGTTAATTTTACAATCAAACATCATTTCCATAAGAAAATGGTTAAATCTACAATAATAAAATTGAATTCATATAAATTTTTAGAATGTATATATCAAATTTCATCATTTTGCTTCCAATACATCCAAGATTAAGCGATTTCTAAAATACATTTTAAAATTTGTAATCAAAACAATGAACAACTACCTATCAACTATTTTTTTACTCTTCATAAATCTTAAATTTTTAATTCTATCATATAATTTATCACAACTCTAAACTAAATTAATTATATTATATTATTATACTCGTTAAATCTAAATTTATTTTGTTTTTAAATCATTTTATTTCTTCACAAATGTCAAGATGTAATTTTCAAACATCGATATGTTATGAAAATCATGTCCACATTTTTATCAACCACATAAATTATGAAACCATAATCCAATGAAAGACACATATACTCGTAATTTGATATGCAAGTATGAAAATTTAGAGGTGTAGAAATTGTTGATATTCTTGACTTTCACAAACATTTAGGAAATAAGACATGGTTATAAACTTTTTCAAAGACCTGAATAGAGAAAGGAAGAGATGTTATTTCCACATCTATTTTTCCAATAATATTAATTTTTCAAAAAAGTTAAACTACAGATGTTAATTGCAATATAAGAAATCATGCTTGTTCAAAACAAAATATATATTGTATTTAATGTCATATAAGCCTTCATTACTAAAAACATACTTCCTAATCTTGGCCTCACTACTCTCATATCTAAACAAGTATGTTCCAAGGCTTACATGACATTAAATATAATATATTTTGTTTAGATCATCCACCATTGGCTTGTAGAAGGGAAATTTTTGAGGAGGACAATTTAGTTCACAAAAAGCTACTCATCAACCCACTGTAGTACAAAATATTGATGAATAGAATAAAATCGAGCTTCAAAGAAAAAATGTGTGCTTCTAATGCGGTGAGCCCTAGAGAACTAGTCATAGGTACCTTAGCAAGTGCCAAATTCATTATTGAGATGATGTTTGATAAGGAGGAGACTAGAGCTCAAGAATTGATTTACTACAAGAATATGAAAGCAAAGTATTGAGATTGAGTTTGAGATAGAAGAAGATGTACACATTTACAAAGGTACACTTTCCCCTCTCTAGAAACATGATGATATCAACCATTTAGGGTTCATGGGGATCTATTCAAAAAAATAATTACAATTCTTACTAGTAGTGCAATTATCCACAACTTCATTCATGAAGGCTTGGTGGCTAAGAAAGGATTGAAGGTTGAAGAATTAATTGAATTCAATGCCACTATTGATGGATTAATGCTTATGTGTATCAAGGCAATTCATTAGCTTGAGTTATTCTTTTATGATTATAATGCATGATAATTTCTATGCAATAGGACTAGAGGAAGTAAATATGGTCCTTAGTATATAGTGGTTGATTTCCTTTGGGGAATTTTCCTAAAATTGTCAATCCATGGAACTTAAGTTCAAATGTCAAAGGGAAATACATGATATTGAAGGGAATACCAAAGAGATCACATTAAACTTGGTCACAACTAGGAGTATGGAAGGGAATTTCTATAAGGAACTGACCTCATGGGAAGACAATTGCTTTGTATTGAAAGACATAGAAACTTTGTAATTAGGTAGTCACCACCTTTATCATACTAGTATGTGAACTATCATGGAAAAGTATAGTTTGGTGTTCAATGACATGCTTCCAAGATGGCCAAAATCAACAATATTTGGACATTAATTCCATCATAGTCACCCCCACCATCAATTGCGGGTGCACAAGGAAGAACTAGAGATGACCATTGTTGCTTGTGAAGAATTAGATATTGGGTAATCCAATCCTACATTGCTTGTGGGAAAGAAATGTAGGGAAGGGTGGATTTGTAATATTTCCTTTAATAATTGATTTAGTTTAGGTAAAAGCACAAACCTGTGTCACACTTTCGGCCAAATAAATAGTTCCGAGCGAACTAATTTCGGTCAGAAAAGATTCCTCCAAGTATGTTTCGACCGAAACCATGTGGCGTATACGTGGCACACATGGTTTTGATCAAATAGGTTTGGACCGAAACCCAAAGAAATAATTTTTTCCCTTCCAACTTTACAATCGGCTTTCAATTTGGCTTATTATATGTGCAGGGTTTCTATCGGAAGGGTTTCGACCGAAACCCTTCCGATAGAAACCCTTTCGGCCGAAATTGTCTAGTTGACATCCTAGTTGACAACCAACTCAACATTTTTCAGAATTTTCTAAAACTTTCAACTTTAACTAACTATTTATCTAGTCAGAATGATTTTTTTGCAAAAAAGAAAAATACCCTTTTGTAGATTTCGGAGTGGGGAATCCAAATATATAATTTTTTAAATATTTTGATTAGTTTTAATATATGTTATTTTTAAAATAATGCAAGTAGGTTGTTAAAATTAAAAAAAAAAGATATAATTTTTTTTTTTTTAAAACATATTAATTTTTTTAAAAATATGGTCCAGTAAAGGAGAGAGTCTTCTTCAAAAGGGTATAAATTTTTTTTGAAAATGTTTAAAAAAATTGAAACTAGTTGACGGCCCTTAAAAATTGTCAAATTCTGACATGTTTGACATTACGTTATTATGAGAAAAATATACATCAAAATTTGATTTTTTTTTCCATGCAGTAGATATTGAAGTTACCTATTTGGAGAAAAAAAAATTAGGGAGAAATGAAGTTTTTTTCAATTTGTTTCTTGACGACCCGTGAAGTCAACCTTTTCTGAAATTTTTCAGCATTCCAAAATTTGTCCTTAAATTGAAAAAAACATAATGAATACAATTTTTTATTTATTTTTTTAAATTACAAGAATAAACTTCATCAAAAGTTCTACATTTCATTAATTTACACCATTTTGAAATTCAAAACATAAAAACCACTTTTATGTGGTCGAAGCTCATAATTTTTTTTGTTGTTGGCCGATTCCTTTATAAAGTGTGACACAGGTTTGTGCTTTTACCCAGTTTACATCATCCCAATCCTTAATTTTTCGATAAGGTTATGATTTTTTTTTTAATAAAGGACCCATGAATTGGATAGTAGAAGTAAAAATAAAATAATAGTTTCAACACATTGGGGAGTGGATTTTCATAGAAGGGTGTTGTAACACATGAGGCACTTGACAACTTCATCATAATATATTTTATGATAGAGTATATAACAACAAATTAATGAGTTACAAGACAATGTTTGGCTCTTTTTGAAAATAAATCTTGTTAATATTTTATTGTTATTTTTGAAAAAGAAATTGGGCATTGAAACTTGTACCCTCCCATTGCTATAAAATAAGGTGCTTGCCTAGTCTTGGAGATAACTACCAATTTTCAAATTATTTTTATCATAGGTTGAGCCTCATGTCCAACTATTAATCCAAGGATGAAAACCCTTGGATTCAAAGATTGGAGTATGAAACCCCTTTGAATTCTTTGAGGTTTCTTGAGGGAAATATGATCCAAAGGTTGTATTTGTGTTGAAAGCTATGGTTTTTTATTATAAATATTTGTACTTTTGGAACAACACATTGTAATAATAATTTTGATATATTTATATATTTTTTATTTGAGGTATTTCAACAAATTTCTTCAATGCCAACATATTTGTATTGCTCATGAAATCTATTACTACATCTTATAGACATATTATTTATTTAAATAAAAATATAAAAAATCATTATTCATCCACTATATGCTTTCACCTCACTCTCATGGAATCTTGGTGACTAGAAAGTGCCCAATTATAATAATTACTCATCAAATGATTTCACTTTACCCTCATAGGATCTTGGTGATAAAAAGGTAGTAAATATGTTATATTAAAATTTGTTAAGGACATCACATTTCCATATGCATTTGGATTGATCATATGAAGCAGAATAACACACAAAGTGAATTGAGCAAATGATCTCTAAGAGAGCATGTTGCATCAAGGACATGTACTTTAAGGTGTTGTCAAACTTGATAGGGTGAACAAATTGTTTGAACATAAGTTAATATCTTTGTATATTGTAATCTTGTTTATTAGATAATATATTATAGTGGTGTTGTGTTTCTTGCTAAGTTTTTTCTTGAAAAAGTTTTCCAAGGTGAATCTAGTGTTTCTATGTATGTATGTTTTGAATTGTGTTATAAGTTTTGTTTATCTTTCCATTGCTTAAGCTTGATATGTTTTACTGAGTAATAATTTTCTCTAATTGTCAAAAATGCTATTTTTCCTAAAAATGTATGAGGTATGCACCTTTCACCCTTACAATACTATAATCAACTAAATCCCATCCATTCTTTTCTTATTGTAAAATGTAGGAGAATAATTTAGATTCAAGTAAGCTTCTCTAACATAGTTTTCAAACCACCATTTAAACATTAAAAAAATTCTTACAAAATTTATTTTGGCCCTAAGATGTTTGCATCCAATCCTTGTAAACTTCATCAAACAAAATCATACATTTCATAATCTTTTATAGTGGCCTTTAAATAAAATATCATAATAATTTTGATAAAGTTTATATATTTTATTTTTTATTTTTTAAGAATAAGTACACATTTTACATACAATAAAGGAAGAGGTGAGGCTCAAGGTGTGGTAGATAAAGATACTTTGGGGATTGAAGAGAAAGTGGGCTAGGAAGAAGATGCACGATATAGTGTGTAAACCAAGGAGGTAGAAAGAGTGTAATGAGTGTTAGTGGTGGGAAAGATAAGTGTGTATTGAAACGAAGGTGAAAGCGAAGATGATGTTGGATATGAAAGGAGATAGATGCTTAAATATACTTATATGTTGAAATCTAAACAATTGTACACTTTATCTCTTCAAAACTTCATATACCCAAACTCTAAACTATAACTTCTTAACACTTCACCTTTTTCTATTATTTTTAGCTCTTGATCCTTTAACTCTAAATGCTTTCCCAATAAATAAGCTATTGTTTTGCTAGAAATTCTAACCAACTACAATTTATCAAGTTAATAAATTTATGAAGGATCTTAAATTTTAAAAGAATAAAAAAATTCAAATATGATTCTCTACCTTAATTGTAAAGTGATAGAGAAGGAATCGTACAACAATTTAATCTTCAAACAATTAACTATAAATCTCTATCCTTAACCCTTTTTTTTATATTAGATATCATATACAAAACAAAGTCTTACAATATAAGGAGCTAGAAATCTAGAAAACCAAACATTAGATCACCATAAATGATAATAAAACAAAACAAACTAGAATGATTTCACAAGTCAAAAAGAGACAAGACTAGAATCAACAACTACTCCCAGTAGCACCTAACATTGTTGGATTCACATTGATCACATTCATATGTCCCACTAGGCAACTCAATCTCATCTTCATGGTCAAAATCCTTCACAATAGGTTGGTACTTATAGTTTTTGGCAACATGAACAACAATGTCTTGTTCAATAGGTTTTTGAACCTTCTTCTTTTCCATAAAGTCCTTAAGAATCTCCAAATCCTATTTGTTGAGGTTCTTCCTCCCCTGAGGGAAGAAATGAGCATTTTTAATCTATATTTTGTACACAATAGTCAAGCCTTCTTTGAGCAAGATCATAAATCTATCTTTGGGAATATCCATGATAATAGAGACTTGCAAAACAATGTTAAGATAGGTGAGTTCACTACGAAACTTGGTAAGTCACCTTCTTTTTCCTTGGAAAACCTCTTCATTTCTCTTTTTCCATATAAACCATAAAATCTCATTAGTAAAAACAAGCCAAAAAATATAAAGCTCAACAGAGAAAGCATAGACATAGCCAAAAAGAATTTCAAACCAAGTGAAACCAACTCTGCAATCCCAACCAAGCTTGTTACCAAGAAATAGAGACCAAAGAGAAAGAAAATTGACTTTCAAAAAATAGATGCTTAAAAGTCTCAACTTGATCACATAAAAGTAAATTTCTAACCGAAATGCCAATATATTGTAATTCAACATTGATAACCATTTTTTTCATTAAGAACAACCACCTGAAACAAGCTTTCTTGGGCTCATTAGACTGAGACCAAATGTGAGTTAAGCAATTAGACCAATTAGACACAAACCAACCAATTTTCCAACACTTATTTAACCAAAGAAAAACATCCCTCGTATCTATCAACATAAGTTAGAGCTTCTTAAACATAATCTAATTAAACAAAAAATCATCTTTCTAAGAAATCTGAGAAAGCATAACAAAACCCTCAATCATATTGATAGGGAATTCAACATTTGTCATAGCATATTTCAACACTGAGTAAGTCTTTTTATGATAATTAGGAATATTAAACTCAAGCTTCAATTGATCCCAATTTTTTTAGAACCAATTCTCAAAAATATCTCTAAAGTTAGAAATACCCTTGGTATCCCAAAACTTAGTAGAACATACCTGAGTAAGAGCCAAACGCTTGTCATTCCACACTTAGGTTCCACCAAATCGATCTACAATCAACATGAGAACTAGGAGTCTAAGAGAACACAACACCATTGCAAATTAAATGTTTGACATTCCTCCATGCCTTCCAAATGTTGATAAACACTACAAACCCAAAGAACTTCACCTCAAAATTCCCTAACAAGTAATCATGCAAATGAAGAGGCTTCCAAGATTTACCCTTTTTAAGTTTCGAGAACCAAATTATTCCCAACCAAAACCTTCCAAGGCTCAAAACCATCACAGGCTTTAATAATCCACTTAGTAACTAAATAAATACCTTGGATCCTCAAATCCTTAAGACCCAAGCCCCCCAAATTCTTTGGTAAACATCACGAGGTCCAGTTAACAACATGTCTCTTTTTATTGCCTTTACCATTTGACCACAAAAATTCTCTTAATATCTTTTGGAGTTTTTGAACATGACAATTAGCAAACAACCAAATTGAAGAAAAATAAACAGAGTGAGATGCAATCAATTTTTGTACAATATGAATCCTTCTAGCAAGTGACAGGAGGTGGATTTGCCATTTGTGGTGTTTCTTCTTAATCTTCAAATATAGCCAACCCCGCATGTCTTTCAAGGATAGAGAGATAGCAAAGGGAATACCAAGATATATTACAACCTTATTAGGTCTGACCCATTGCCAATTTTTACTCTTTATCTAATATGGGGCCTCATAGTTCCAACTAAGAATGGTAGATTTGTTGCTAGAAATCTTAGCCCTAGAGGAATCATAGAAAATAGCCAATCTTTTCATCATATTATCAAAGTTATCTTTTTTCATTTCCACAAATAGAGCAATATCATCAACAAAATGATAATTCAACATTTGATTATTATTTGGGAGTCTGATATCATGCACTAGAGGACTAATGAGATTAGTTCTTATAACATAATAAAGGGCATCAACAATTAACACAAAAAGAGTAGAAGCAATAGGGCAACCCTACTTGATGGACCTTTCTAGTAGGATAGGATCACTAAGATCACCATTGATATCAACTTGAGTGGAGGAGTATTTGAACATGATATTGATCCATCTACAAAACCTAGGAGGTAATCTAGGAGCCTTTAACATATCAAGGAAAAAGGACCATTTTATCTTATCATGTGCCTTTTTGAAATCCAACAAAATCATAGACATTTTGATCATTGTGTTTAGCCCAATGCATGCCTTCCCAACTAGTAATTAAATTTTCCAAAATGTACCTTTCTTTAATAAAGCCAGTCTGAGTGATAGAAACTACCTTAAAACATTAGTCAATCTTCTAGCAAGGGTCTTGAACATAATCTTATAAGAGACAATTAATAAAGTAATAGGTCTCTAGTTTTTAATAAGACATTTATCCCCTTTCTTAGGAGTAAGCTTGATGATACCTTTGTTGATATCTTTATCTAGAGGGTCAATTTGGAAAGCTTCTTTGTAGACCTCAACCAATCCCCCCAATCCAATCAATATTAGCTTTGTAAAATTCAATAGGAAGGCCATCAATATCTAAAGACTTACCATTATTAAAAGAGCGAATGGTAAAGGATTTTTTTCATCTATGGAAATATCTCTATCCAAAAATATTGCATCCTCCTGGGAAAATTTCTTTAGGATATTCCTTTGACAAAAGGCTCTAACATCCTTAGTATTGT
Source organism: Sequoiadendron giganteum (assembly GCA_007115665.2). Taxonomy (NCBI): domain Eukaryota; kingdom Viridiplantae; phylum Streptophyta; class Pinopsida; order Cupressales; family Cupressaceae; genus Sequoiadendron; species Sequoiadendron giganteum. The sequence goes on from CM021106.1 coordinate 493,569,476, forward strand.
TGTTCTCCTCAAAAGAAAACAAAGTATGAAAGAAGGAATAAAATTCTTCCTTCATGAACTCACTATCATAAGAAGAAATACTCTCCATTTCAATGTGACCAATTTTTTCTCTATTATGCTTGTGTCTAATAAGATTAAAAAATATATTTAGAACACCTATCACCTTCTTTGAGCTAAGTCATCTTGGCTTTAACTCTATCACCCTGATGTTTATAATTTTGAATCTTCCTCAACAATGTCTTAGTTTTGGCCAATTTAGTTTCAAAATTCAAGTCACAAGATTTCCTCTATAGCTCCCCTTCTAATGCTAGGAATTTTTCTTGCAAGAAGAATTCAAGTTTTCTTTTATCATCTGCCTTCTTACAAACAATGTTAAAGAGATTCCTCCACAAAGAGACCTATTTCTCCCATCTATGGATAACAAAGACATCAGTGTTCAATCTTATAGAAATCTTAGTAGCAGTTTTAATCCTCATTAGTCAATCATAATCATTTAAAAGAGAAGTATTCAATTTGAAACAAGAGGAATAGCCCTTCTTCCCAACCAACCCAATTTGACCCACCACCACCACACAAGCTTCAATGGGAGCATGATCAAACATGGAGGAAGGGAAAACAAAGACCACCCTTTATTAGCCTACTTAAGAGAGAAAAGGTTCATATTTGCATAAAATTTCTCTAAATTGGAATAAATACTTTTACCTAGAGATTGATTATTGCACCATGTAAATCAAATATCCCTGGTTTGAGCTTTCTTTTTTTCAAGTGGATAAGTAAGAAAAAGAGACCTCTTCATTCTAGACTAGAAGAAAAGCTCATTATCTTTCCAAATACCCTCCTTACCTCCAAGCTTATCTTCTTTATATTTCAACATATTAAAGTCACCAACAACAAGCCAATGAACCCTAGAAAAATTGGAAGCCATCCAACTCCAAAGCTCACATCTCTCTTTATAGTCATTAGGCACATAAAGAGAACATAACCCAAAAGACATTGATTTCTAGAACAATCCAAACAAGTCTATTGCAAGGAGAGATACCCCATTGAACCACTGAGTTAATCCACATGGGCTTAACAAGAATAGCAACACCTCCTTTACCTTTTTGAGGGAGACTACAAAAAGCCCTTGCATTTTTCTAGATAAAGTTCATCACACATTCCATCTGAAAACCATCCACCTTAATTTCCCACAAACACAAAAAAGAAAGCATCGATCTGTCCCTACAAAAATCTCTAACAACATTTTTTTGTTAGGAGATTCCAAACCCCTAACATTCCAACTACAAATATTAAAGAATGTTAACAATCAGGAGAGGGGTGAGTCTTTGTTTCTTATAGATCATGTCAAAACACCTAGGGATCTTATCCTCTTTCCCCTTTTTAGCACTATCTTGTCATTATGAACCTCAACATTACAAGATCTATCAACTTGCTTCCTTTTTTTATCCTCTTTGGTTTTAGGTTCCTCTTGACTTGACATAGTCAAGTCTAATCCAATCTATTTTTTTTTTGGATTAGAACAATCCAAAATAAGATTGCTTTTATCAATTTCACAACTGGGCTTTATGGAATGGTTAACAAGAGCAATTTTGGAGGACATTATGGAATTGAATCCTTTCTAAACTCACTGCACAAACTTTTAATAATTCAAGGGCCAATTGTTGAGCATTCTTGTGGGCAAAAATAATCAAACCTTTCCTAGAGTCAAAGGTAGGCTTCAAAATGGTGGAATTTAAGGGAGTTGTAGCTTTGATGACAACTATATCTTTGTCAAATAAAGGGTTAGAAAAAGAGAGTTGAACATTTCCCTTAGTAGATCCAATATCTGGCGGAGAGTTAGTCATCCCCATGTCAACATTGCAATTTACACCATTCTCCACATCCATATGGTTGGAAACATTGGAAGCCTTATTTGGAGAAGTCAACTCTTTATTCCCCATACTAGGGTTAGAAACATCATTGGTGGAGGTATTTTTGAAAGCCCTAGTAGGTTTCATCAAGGTTTAGAACAATCTTAAGTGGCCATTTCTTTTTGCTGAGAAAACGAAGAATTCAAACAACCAAGGAATTCAATTTCACATGAAACAAAATTATTTTCTAATTGAATAGACATAACATTTGAAATGTTAACAATTGGAGAATTAGAAATTAACACACAGACATTCAAATGGGGGAGAGTAACCCTCGACTCTTTTACTTGCAAGACATTTTCTAGGGGTTAGAGAATGTGTGTAATGTATTTCCACAAATGTGGAGGAATATTCTTAATTTCTAACCATCTAGGTGTAGTTTAGCCATAATTTGATCAATTTTTTCCTCAAGGGACCAAGGAATCGCCTTGAACATAGATAGGTTGAGGCTCCAAAACTTGTTTTTCATCACCCTTTCTTGCATACAATGACTTCAAAAGAAGACCACAAAGAGCCCTTTCTGAAGCATTCTATAGAAGGAGACATATATTCCCAACTTTTTACCCCAAACATTGGCAATCCAATCATCAAAGAATTATCTTGAAGGCAAAAAATTAGAGTCCAAACACATAAAATAACAATCTTTTCAAGTCGGCTTTCTTTATTTAAGAGCTTGAAGCATCTCTGAATTAGGAGAAACAAAGAGGATCTTAGCATGGGACAAAGGCTTACTGTCTTCTCCTACTTCATTGATTCCTTTGATGAATCCTCTTGCTCCCACTCCAACTACCCCATACCCCTAAGATTTTTCATGGTCAAGCACAACAAAGGCAACAAAAACCAAGATCATTTCACCTTTGATGTCTACTCTCAAAGCATCCTTGTAAGATGGTTTGCAAGGTAGACCGACATAGTCAAAATTATCACTAAATTTACGAGAATTAAATCCAATTGACACGCCTTTACACTAACCATGAGCCTCACTAATGATGTTGTCACTTGAAGAACCTATTGAGCCAATAGGTACAGGGAGCAACAAAAACAAAGGGAATAAAAGTTGCATTAAATTAACCTGATGCCACTCACAACCAACCCAAATAGAACCACCAACCAAGAAGGAATGACTCAAACTGCCAACCAAACCCAAAAACACGAGAAAAGGATGACAATAAGGTTCAAATTAAAAAATAAACAAACACTAAAGAGTAAATTGACTCCAATCCCACAAAGCAAATAGAAACTAGAAAAAAATGAGCCCTAACACAATAACACTAGAACATAAAAATATGGAAAAAGTAGATAATAAAGTGAACAAAATTAATGAAGATTGATGAAGACTACTAATCTAAGCTCCTTTGCACGATTGCAAAAGCTCCACGAAGCTACAATGTAGAATGACCATTCAATTTCTAGAGAGCTCTGCAATCAACTCATTTTTATCCTTAACCTTTACAAAGATGTGCATGTTTTATATGTAAATTTTATTCTTGTCCTTATACTTGTAAGTTATTTTGTAGTGTTTTTTATTTGGATATTAGTTTTGAGAAGAACTAATAAGGTATAAGTCATTATGAGAATTGACCATGCTTTCTCAATACATAAACTTTTGTTTTCTTAGAAATTCTAACCTGCGATTTATCTTTAATAAATTTATGAAAAATCTTAAATTTTAAAAGAATAAAAAAATTCAAATATGATTCTTTAATAATAAACTTCAGTTCAATTTTCAAACAATTAGTTATAAATCTTTACCCTTAACCTTTACAACAATGTGAATGTTTTACATGTGAATTTTATTATTTTGTCCTTATGCTTGTGAGTTATTTCGTAGTATTTTTTTACGCATTAGCTATAGGAGAACTAATAAGGTATAAGTCATCATGAGAATTGGCCATGCTTACCTTGAGATTTGGTCCTTTATCTTATGATGGTGTCCTTATATGTAATGAATATCCATGCCATTTCTCCGAAACATATATACCTTTTTAATCATACGTGATTATTTTCCATATGTAAAAACTAGAATTATTCGAATGTGTTCATTTGGAAAACAATATGGTGAATTTTCTACCTACAATTAAAAAAAAGCTACGGAGTCCATGGTCGCGAAAGAATAGAAGACAATGATGGAATTATTTTGAATTGTAAACTTCGATACTTAATAACTCTCGTCATGATGAAATAGATAGAAAAAAGCAGAGAGAGTCCCTCTAAGATGGTGTGTACAGAGAAATAGGCAACCTTAAGTTTCAATGAAATTATTGTTATTTGAATAATACCATCTATGGTAGAGAATTTACACTCTCTGCAATCCTATAATGTACGACCTAATCACCATTATCATATAATCCACTATGTACTAAAGTTTGTTTATCTCCAAACTTCTATACACCTGAAAGGATGTCCAACTTACTTCATTCCAGGTGTACAACATCCAAATAAATTGAAATATTGCCTTATTTTCATAAATTTACATTTTAGAGTTAGAGCTTCTTTTAGTTGCCAACGGCAAAGGTCTTGCTTTGATACTCGACATGCATTTCTCCTTCGGTACATTTTTCTTGATAACTTCCTCAACACCATAGCAACCCTATACAGGAATCAACTCAAGAGTGATAAGAAAGCAACGTATAAATGGAAGCAATTACTACTACCAAATGCACAAATCTAAGTAAAAGTCTAAATAAGTTCAAAGAATTCGATGGGATTGTTATGCTAAATATATAGAATCTGAATATCTTCTAATAATAGATTTGTAAGTATCATAAATGTCATTTAACAGATTGTATATTGACTACTCTAATAAGTAATACCTATGATCTCTGTCCTCTTTATTTACAATACCAGGCATTAATCACAATCTAGAAGAAAAAGCGCCCGTCCTTCTTGAACAAGGTACGGCCAAATCTATTTTGTCTTTGGGCTTCTCCCCGGAATCCTTTATGAAGTTAAGGACAATAGACACCAGTTCATCCAGATGTCGAATATAGTAATGATCAGCTCCATCTAAAACATGAAGGTAGTGATTGGGAATAAGCTTATCAAATTCGAAGGCATCAGTTACAGGAATAAGTTCATCCTTCGAACCATGGATAGTCAGTACTCTGTACAAGCATAAGAAAACATCAAAGTCTATAACTAGAAGTTGTCGATGCAAAAATAGACTAGAATATACTCTTGTATGACAAAAACATATGGGAATACTCTAGTTTAAAAACTATGATAAGTACTACTGGCAAAAAAATTGTTTGAGTGAGGATAGGATGTTAATACATATAAATAAACAACAGTCTCAAAAATGCAATTATGATGAACTACACATAAAGCACAACCATAACGAGGTGCACTGAAAATAAGAATAGGGACAAAAAATAAAAACCAAAATCTAAAGAAACCTTTTAGAATAATTTAGCTTTGTTTGTAATAATGCCTATAATGGTTTGTAGGGAAATAGTTCTAATTGTACTAAAGATGGCATAGTTGTTTCTAGAGTGTAGAAAATATTGTTCATTCTCTGGTTCATACAGTAAACCATTTTGCATTGTGATTGTTATGGCTTGTGGGATCAATCTAATATGGTATCAAAGCCTGGAGGATAACTGAGCCAAGTCGATTGCTGAGAGCGAGAGAGGATTCAATTGTATTGAATGGGTGATTTGTGGAGCTGGCCAAATACCTTGTGTTATCCTTTCAGCAGCTGTTGTCATTCCAGACTTTGTTTGTAAATTCCGTATTCTGGAAGGATTTGATCTGTTAATCTCAGGGTGGTTGTGTGCAGCAGTAGAGGCACTTTCTTTTTTACTGTTTATGTGGATTAGCTAAAAGGAGGCTTTTGTTTTTCAAACCTCTTGCAGCAGGAATGGTAGATCTTTGGGGAATGAATTGTTTGTAAGGAGTGAATAGGAGTTTTGGAACCAAAATCTGTTGTACTTGAGATCTGGAACAGTACTTGAGATTCAGAATAGCATTTGAGTAAGGAATGATCCCTTGCCTGAAGCAAATATTTTTGTGTGAAGAAAGAATCACCTATGTGCAACAGTGTATGGAGTAATAAATCTGTGTATTTTATTATATAGATTTGGAAATATATTTAGGGCAATATTTTAGGTTTATGCTTTAATTTTATAAAGTTTATAATATTCAAATAAACTTTATAAAATATATATATATATATTCCTTAAACGTACCCAGGGAGAGGTTAATTGTGTAACTTTTGAATGGGAGGGTGTTCTTGTCTGAAAATTGGTCAGATCGTTTGTAATAACTGGATAAAAATCTGTAAATTTGTTTTGCGCTAGCATTGCTGAATCTCCTGCAGTGATTGTTTCTGTAATTTGCCTAAAAAGATAGTATCAATTTAATATCTTTCAAGCCATTAAGAGTTTGCTCCTGAAATCTTGCAACAATGTGTTTATTGGGGTCTGTGTTACAAGACTTGGACTCGGCTCAGACTTGATCAAGACTTGGTGAAATGAAAAAGCCATGAAATATAGAGATTTTTAAGGATTTAATGCTTTATCATGCACCCTTCAACAAATAAACTTTAAAGACACAATTAACTAATCAAATAGAAGCTCCTTTGATCACATACATGAGTATATATTGATTACATGACTACAAAAGTGGATTTTCATTGAAGGAAACAACACTCTAAATATATAAATATTCATATTGTCAAGTATTTTAAGTGTAGAAAACTTGTGAATTATGATATCTGTGGCATCAAAAACAAAAATCACAATATGGAGTCATGAACTATGGTAGAAAGGAGCTTGTATCACTTGGCCCAACATTGCTAGCTCTATGTGGAGTCATGCACTTGTATCTTAAACAAGTCTACAGATGCCATTACAACCATAGGAGCATTACTAAGGATAGGGGTTGACTCAACAAGCCAAAACTATAACTGTAATTCAATTACTTGGGATTTAATTGAGAAAAAGTCAAAAGGCTGAAGTGGTCTTAATTTGGAGGTGAGCTCTGAGGGTGGTGAGGGAGACGAGCAGTCGTCCTCCATTGTTGCTCTCAAATGCTCCGGTGCTCACACTTGGTCACTCTTGGTCACCTTGGTCTTAGTTTTTCAGATTTGGTGGTGCTAATCCCTTTTTTCTGTGATATCATGTTGTTGTTTGTGATTTTGGTTTTAAATTTTAAAATTTTCTCCTGCTATAATTTTGTTGAAGTTTTAATCTTTGGTTTTTCTGGGGTTATTACCTTCCGGTCTGCTTGCCTTTGGTGGTAAAGGTGGCATGGGGTGGCGTTGGTCTGTTGTGTCACATTTATTTAGAATATTTTTATGATCTGTTGTTGGTGGCATAAATCTCCTTTGGTTTGGCTAGTTGGGCCTCGTACTATGAGTATAGATGAAGTAATGGATGTCAACGAAGGCTTTATTGTAGGAAGCTCAGAGAATAAGGTGGTAGGCAATGATGAAGATGAAGATAAATCTAGAAAATTGCAATTTGCAGAGGAGTTTACATACAGAGAAGTCCTTGGAGGGAAGGACGTGGGTATACCAGACTTGGCGGTGTTTGAAGCTAGGAAAGGAGATGGACTTGAAGGGAACATCAACGTCCAAGGAAAGGAATCTAGAAGAGGAGACGATGGTAAGACACCTTCTTTACCTAAAATCCTCTCCCTTTCTCCCAGTCAAAATATGGTTAATGAAGTTAAAGAGGAAGAATAAATGTTAACGAAGTTAAAAAGAAAATCCTCTTGCAGTTTTCTTAGTTTGTTTGGACAGCAATCTTTTGCCATCTAGTAAAATTTTTGATGATTAGTCGGGCAATGTTTGGGATTAAAAACTGGGAATATATGCTATTTTCTATAGAACAATTCACAAAGGGCTGCTTGTAAAATTTTTTTATTGCATGGTATGCAAGAAAGGGTTAGTAAAATGGAATACTAGAATTTGGGACAATCAATATTTAGAGCCATTCCTTAGTCTATGAAGTCCAAACTAGAAATGGTCTCGGCTAAAACTGGTCCTAGATTGTTGGAAATAAAAAATTTGGCTCCTCGTCTATGGAAATTTATTCCACAAATCTTGAAACCTTTTGGCGATGTCATGCAAATTGAGGAAACCAGAGTAACTCTCCCACATCTCAATGTGAGTTTTAATCTCTTTAACTCTTGGGATTGGAATTTCCAACATAAGTAATATTCAAAATTGAAGAAAACCCCAATTTCCTGCAAAATTAAATTGCTGGGAAGCTTGAACTCTTGCTTTGTGCAGAAAAAATGGGCACCAGAGGAAAGAAACCACTACTAGACCTAAGTAGCGAAAACATGAAAGACACAGGTATGAACAATACCTCAGAAAGTGAGGTTAGGGAGACTGAAACCATCCTGTTGACTAAAGAGGATACTGTTATGATGGAAGAAGAATCTGGGGGCAAAACCCTATCTAATGAAAATAATCAAAATCAAGAAAATATTTTACTTGCAAATAATATTGAACTGGATGACAAGGTGCCTAGTAGTAGTAATCCCGTATTTGAGAAAGAATACATTGCCATTCCAACCAAGCAGATTGGCAAAAAAGCAAATATTAAGCCTCCTATTTTTAAACCTCAAGAAAAAGGGGTTAGGAAAAATGCCCAGCAATTGGCCTTGGAAAGTTTGAGGGACAAAGCTGAACTGGAAAAGTCTAAAGAGACATGCCACCCCATATGCTACTAGAGACAGATTCTGATAAAGACAAACAAGATTGTTCAATATTAAACAAATGATCCAAGAAAACAAAAAGCTGTTTTAGATTGTATAAATCCCTTGTTTTTTGATAAAAGTATGGAGGTTTATCTTTTAAAAGACAAATCTGGCAAGGAAGAAGAAAAGAAAATAATTAGTTAAAAAGGAAATAAGAAGAAATATTGCCAAAATGTTTTGATAGGTAATATGAAAACCAGAAACCTTTGGATTCTCCAACCCCTTCTAAATGATTATAAATTGCACCAGTTGGAACGTTAGGGGTGTAGAGTCTCCTGACAGAAAATGCATTCTTAGATCATTTTGTAATAAGAAAAGTAATTCGGACTTCCTGTGTTTACAAGAAACTAAGGCAGTGGGTTTCCAATTAGAAATTGTGCTAAAATTTGTCTAGAGAAATTCTATATCCATCTCTACTTAGCATGATAAAGGGAAAGGTGGGACTACTATTTTAATAAGTTTCAAAAGGGTTCCTATGTGCTCAAAAATGGATCCTCTTCGTGCAACAGGTTGGTTTGGGTCATCATTGAGAATAATGAATTCAAATTTAGAATTTTCTCTATTTATGCTCCAAATGATTCTAGAGATAGATGTGGGTTCTAGAACTGGGTGGCTCTTTTGCTCCACAAGATTCCTTGGATATTTGGTGGAGATTTTAACATGGTGGAATATAAGGAAGACAAAAAGGGGTGGTAGAGATGCTCTTTGGAAAGGAAATGAATTGTTTTTTTGGTCTAGAATGAAGAGATTTCGTAATATCCTTGACCCCCTTGAGAAAAAGAAAAATAGTAACAGAAAGATCTCGTATACTTGGTGTAACAACCAAATCCCTAGAAAAAGCCTGTATTATAGATTAGACAGATTTTATACTCATAAAGATGTCTTCAATTTTATTTCTAACAATGAGAATAATTTGGTGCAAGTTTATCCATCCACTATGTCTGATCATTAACCTTTTGAAGCTTCTCTCCAAGTTTCAACAATCCTCATGAGGAACCCTATTTGCAAAATAATTTGTTCAAATTGAATGTTTTTCTGTTAAAAAATAGGGATTGTACGGATGGAATACTTTTTGGTAGAAATATCATTAGCTCTCTGTATAGTAATTTCTTTTCAATTGAATAATGGGAGGAGTTGATCAGTGCTTGGAAAAACATTTTAAAGATTGTGGGAAAGAAAAAGGCTCTTGACAGAAAGAGATTTGAATGTGAACTGGAAGAAAAGATGTTTAACTTTGAAATCTTGATGCAAAATAATATTGATGATAACAATATTCATGAGGATTTATTGAGAACCAAGCATCAATTCAGATGTTTACAAAACTATAAAAACTAGCGGACTAAAATTAGGGGTAAGCTTAATTGGCTTAAGGAAGTCAATAGAGGTTCCAAATATTTTTTCAATATTTTGAGATATAAGCAGTCTAAAGAAAATAATAGTCACATTGATGTGGGCGAGACTAAATCTACTAACTTAAAGGAAATGAAAGCTACATTCCAAAACTTCTACAAAGATCTCTTCTCCTCTAATCTTAGTGTTCAAAGTCTAGAAGCTAGAGACTTTTGTTAAAAATTATCCTGAGAAAAGTCAAATATGAAAATGCTACTGAGTTACATAGGTTTGTCTAAAGAAGAGATCATCAAAAGTTCAAATTATTAATTCCTTTAATAATGGAAAATCATCTAGAATTAATGGTATCCTAGCCAAGTTCTATAAAGTTGATAAGGAGTGGGTTGCTAATGACCTTAATGTTTATTCCAAAGCCTCCTTAGGGGCTGGTATTAATAGGGGAGTTTAACTCTTGCCTAAGATGGGGATAAAACCTTGGTGAAAAATTGGAGACCCATTACACTACTTAATGTCTTATTAAATTTTGGCTAAGCTCCTAGCACATAGATTGACCAATATCTTGCCAAATATTGTTTAAACTTTATATCAATCAAATAGGGTTCATCAAATGAAGATATGTTTTGGAAAACTTGATAACCAGTTGGGAGGGACTGAATTGGGAAAAAATCTCTCTTCAAAATGCTAGCATGATTCTTCTTGATTTCAAGAAACCTTATGATAGGGTGGAATGGGATTTTTTCAATGATGTTTTGCAAGCTTTTGGGTTGCAGGGTGTCTTTTGTAAGTGGGTCAGAGTTTATTCAATGATGCTTCTACTCAGATTGATGTTAACGACTCTTTGACTAACCCTTTCTTCCTGCAAAGATTTGTAAGGCAAGGTTATCCTTTGGCCCCAACTCTGTTTGTCATAGCTACTAATGCAATGCATTACATTCTGAAAACTAGGTCTCTTACTCCTCTAGTGAAAGGTCTTATTGATAATAATGAGCTTATTAATGCTTAGTTTGCAGATGATACTGCTTTGTTTGTTGAGATGACTAAAGATAATTTTGATAGTGTATTGAAGAGGCTTGATTTTTCTGCAAGGCTCTGGGGCAAAGATTTCTGAAAGTTAATCCATGGTGTTAAGTTGGAAAGACTCTCCACCAAACTGGTTTGAAAATTTGAATTGACAACAAGGAAGTCCTAATAAAATTGTTAGATATTTGGGTATTCCTTTTTCCATTGAATCTTCCCTTAAAGATGTGTGGAAATGGATATTTAATAAGATTGAAAAGAAAAATGGCAAATGGCAAACTCATCTGTTTTCTTTGGCTGGTAGGTTTCAGGTATGTTAGAAAGTTATTTCTTCCTACAACATTTATTATTCTTCTACTTGGTTATTTGGAAGTTCTCAATTTGATATGATCCAAAAAATGGTTTGAGACTTTCTTTGGTCTAATGAAAAAGGTAGTTAAAAAAGACATGTTGTGAAATGGGCTTGGTGTTGTCTTCCAAAAAATTTGGGGGTGGGGGATGAGGTTAAAAGATCTTCAAATTCAAGTGATCTAATTGGTAGTGAAATGGATTTTAAAAGCATTTAATGGCAGTGAACTATGGAACATTCTCATCACAAATAATATTTCTTTCTCTAAGCCTATAAGACTGCATTACAACCTCAAGATATTTTGTGTTGATGTTATAGCAGTGGGAGATATCTTTCTCTCAAATTTAAAAAATGATGGATAAATAATTCCAAGGCAAGTTGGACTTGCTATATATAATAATTTTATGAAGAGTCACCTTGTATCTTAAAAGAGGCCAACCCAAATGAAGAGTCACCTAGTTTTGTATAAATACAAGGTGATGATCATTCATTTGATCATCAAGTTCATTCATCATAATTCGCATTCCTAGAAGAAGTTCATACTTGAGCAGCAGATCATCATCTTGTAGCAGCAGATCATCATTTTGTAGCAGCAGACCGATTTCAAGGAGAAACATATTCACTTGTATCTTTGCATCTAGGAGAGGTGCTATTATTCATTGTATCAAATTCAGCATTGTGTTGGGCCTGAGTTGTAAGCAGATTTCTGCTCTTATTCCTTCAATATATAAGAGATATATTTGCTGGGTTTTTCTCCCTTGAGTAGGAGAGTTTTCCCAGGGTATCTTGTTGTGTTCATTGTTTTATGTGTTGCATTTTCTGATTGCTTTCATTTCTGATCCTAAATCTAACATGGTATCAGAGCAGGTTGAAAGAAGATCTGATCAGATATTCTCGAAAGAGGAATTCACTGTTGGTCATCTGACATTATCAAAATTTAATGGTCATAAGACCAAATTTTTGATAAAGTAGCGAGATTCAATTTTGAAGAGAATCGTAGCTTATCATCAGAGAAGAATCAATTTTGATTGATTCAATATCATAAACACAAAGACGGGAAGCAGATTTCTGACGAAATTTGGAACAAATCAAATCTGGAGATTATTTTTATTGGCGTCAATTTATTGAAGCTGAATAAGACAATTGATTTGGAGGCCCTGAGAAAAGACAAGGTGCGAAGTCCAATCGCTGTTATTATTTCCAGCTATCAGGATTATGTGCAAATCTATTAAGGAAGGAAATGTCGGGTTATGAAATATCACATCGTAGTCGTGGGGATTGGCGGAACCTGTGTGCCGTGGAACAAGATATGGGAACAATGAATTCCACACTGCATGACAATTAAATGAAATCCTTATCAGGCCCTCCTCTAAACACTATTGGCAGGGAAATCATTGATGATTGGTGAAAGTGTGGACTGGCTGAGACAAAGCCGACAATAATGAACAGGCATCTTAACACATTCACGAGAACCTCTGAGGGACAAGGGTATCCTGTTCGCTAGTTTTGATCACTATAACTGTGTAGTCTCCATTGCTTGGCGTGAATCCTTGGTGTCTAGACGCAACTCTCCTCTCCATTAGTGTAGGAGTTATGACTTCATTTTAAGCGCAAAATCTATTTTGAGAGTAGCTGGGTGTCTCTGAGACTATGTACTTGCTAAGAGTTGGTGTTTCCTGGAGTTGCAGACATCTCTGAGTTTTGCTGTAGCAATTTGAGCTCCTTTCTGGCCTGTGACAACGACTAATTCAGGATGGCCGGATTGATTTTGAAAAGATAAGTATTTTTGTACCTTTGAATAATGATCATGGATTTAAATAATGATGTAGTTAATTCATGCACTAACATTGGGAATAGTGAATCATGTATACTACTAGCATTGATATTTCTTCAGGGTAGTTTGAACTATTAGTAATCTCTCTAAAATGCTTCCAGGATGGATCGAGGAGCAAGAGGGTGATGAGAGATTGCTTAAGGAATTCAAAGAGAGGAAGAGCTTGAGGCGTCTTGTGAGGAAGTCGTGTCGACTGGAGAAATGTACAAGCATGGAGTCATAGCTTGCAGCCATGGGACTGAGTTGGTGGCACTTAACATCTCTCGAAGAGGAAGAACCTATACAGATCGCGATCAATTTCTTCAAAGAGGAGGAAATAACATTCAGAGGGAGTCTGACAAACCAATAGAGGCAACCTTGGATGAGGAGGTCAGGAGGTTGATGTTGTACTTGGAGCTTCAGAGGGAGCCACATCATCATGAAGAATTGTTGTAACGTATATTTCTCTGTGATGGAGAAGTATGAGGTGAAAGCCCTTGTAGTGTATATTTCTCTGAGACGGAGAAATATGAGGTGAAAGCCCTTGTAGTGTATATTTCTCTAAGACGGAGAAATATGAGGTGAAAGCCCTTATAGTGTATATTTCTCTGAGACGGAGAAATATGAGGTGCGAGCCCTTGTTCATCTCTGTGACTGAGATGAGACGTCATGTTGAGAGACTCCATGATGACATCACATTGAGAGACTCCGTGATGAACCCTTGTACTTGTGTTTCTTTCCACACATGGGAGTAGCCATGGTGGACGTCATGTTGAGAGACTCCATGACGACATCACGTCAAGAGACTTCGTCATGAACTTTTGAGTTTTCCACAAATGGGTGTAGCCATTGTGGGCGTCATGTTGAGAGACTCCATGATGTGGATATCTGGAAAGATACCTCCCTAGCTAAGAGGGAGTGTTGATGTTATAGCAGTGGGAGATATCTTTCTCTCAAATTTAAAAAATGATGGATAAATAATACCAAGGCAAGTCAGACTTGCTATATATAATAATTTTATTTAGAGTCACCTTGTTTCTTAAAAGAGGCCAACCCAAATGAAGAGTCACCTAGTTTTGTATAAATACAAGGTGATGATCATTCATTTGATCATCAAGTTCATTCATCATAATTCGCATTCCTAGAAAAAGTTCATACTTGAGCAGCAAATCATCATCTTGTAGCAGCAAACCGATTTCAAGGAGAAACATATTCATTTGTATCTTTGCATCTAGGAGAGGTGCTATTATTCATTGTATCAAATTCGGCATTTTGTTGGGCCTGAGTTGTAAGCAGATTTCTGCTCTTATTCCTTCAATATATAAGAGATATATTTGCTGGGTTTTTCTCCCTCAAGTAGGATGGTTTTCCCAGGGTATCTTCTTGTGTTCATTGTCCTATGTGTTGCATTTTCTGATTGCTTTCATTTCTGATCCTAAATCTAACATTTAGTTTGGTAAATTTTCTGTTAAAGCTTTTCATTCTAATGTGTTTAGTAGCATATAGAGAGCCTAGGAAAGTGTTAGAAATTTAATTAAAAATAATGAAGCATTTGTTGGAGCCAAAAATGTTTTCACTACTCAGATCTATTTCGTATAATCTGAGTTGGAACAACAAGCCTCTTGCCCTATATCAGGGTTGTTTCACTAAACAATGAGCCTTCAAACATCATAGAGTTCAAAGATGTATGTTTCAATGGTCTGGTCAAAGACTGGAACAATTTACAGTCAGTGTTTAACATTTCTGATAGATAGAACAAAGCATATAAAATCCTAAAGAAAGCTTTATACAGGATTACTTTTCGAGTTTTTGTCAATGTAAATATTGAGATTCTTGAGAATTTGAAGTGGGATGATGTGTAACGTCCCCATTTTTACCATTCCCCCTTCAATGCCTAACAGCCTATTTCCGGTAGCCCATAGGCTTGTCAAAGGTAAAATTAGGGTTTCCTATGCTATTGGGATTCTGGAGCAGTTTTGAGGGTTGGCATGTATGAGTTTATGATGCATGTCCGGTGATGTTTTATGGGTTTTTGGAGAGCTTCGGAAAGGTGTGACATGCATCTCCATCAGACAACCTTTTCCACAAATTGCTATTTTTAGCCAACGCATTAGAGTTTCGAGATTTGGATTGCGGATTCTTTTTGGGTTTTCTGAGAGCTTCGCAATGGTATGACATGCAAAGTGAGCGGAGCAACTTTTCAGAATTTACTATATTTAGCAAGACTCCAGTCGGCAGTAGCACAATAAGCTTTTCACTTTGAGCGGAGCAGTTGAGTTTTCCCTAATTTGGCTTTTTGAAGTGCATTTGTGAATAAATGATTTAAATAAATCATTTAATGATTTTAATATTTTTATGACCTTGGCCTAGCATAATAACTTCATATTGTTTTTAAAAAGTGGTCATAAACGGGAGGACATCTCATGAAAGAAATATTTAATATTTCTAAAGTCAATTAATTATTTTAAGGATGGGATGCCACTTTGGAGATGGTTATTATTTTATTAAAAAGTTTATTAACTCCCTAAAGTTTGGACGCCAAAATAAGAGGGAAGAAATATTTTAAAAATTAAAATATTTTCAAGAGCAAGAAAGGGAGTTTTTTTTGGAGAAGTTGAAGGGTCACCTCAAAACTTATAAAAGAAGGCCTTTGCTCTCTCATTTGTTATCTTTGGAAAATATTGTAAAGTTATGCTGCTGGTTTGAAATCCAAAATCCAGCTAAGGGAAAACTTAGCAAATTTACAACATTCTTCGGGCCTGAAACTATGGTTCCCTAGATGGTCAGTTGTGAGTGTGCTTCAATCAAAAGTGCATATTGTGCATCAATGTTGAGGATTTTGGTGAGATTTTCCAGTTTTGTGCTTGCTGGTTCAAATATGGCTGAAACGAGTTTTCATTTACAGTTTTTGAAGTGATTTTAATTTGCATATGGGTATTTGCTCAATCATTTCCTATGCTATAGGCGATCATTCTTGTGCATTTTCAGATTTTATTATGATGTCTACAATTTTCTAGAGCAGGTTGCCTTGTCCAAGAGGGTTTATCATTTCCAGATTTCTTTTTGGGATGCGTGCTTAATAATTAGAAGGGTATTGAAGTTGTTTAATGACTTGTTCTTGGTCACCTTTCATCTAGCTTTCATTTGCAATTGATTTGGTGTCATTTGGTTGAGTATCGAAGGAGATATGAGCATTTTAGTGATCTCCTAGCTTGTTGGTCTGAACATTCAGTTTGCTGGTTTTGTGTATCAAAACTGGGTATTTCCATTTCGTGCTATATTTCTTGGGTGTGTTCATTCTTATTTGTAATAAAAAATATAGTGTCATCATTGCAACTATTTTGGAGCAGATTTCTATTGGAAATCTATGTACTTTGCAGATAATTTACATTGTAAGGCTGAGAATTAGTAGTACTAATCCAGTCATTTATATTTTTGCATTTACTTGTGTTTTAATTCACACATTGTAACCCCTAGATGGTTTACTACCAGTGTGGAAGAATAAACATTTGTATCTTTCTATCTAACCCACTGTTTAAGTGGCGAATTCCCACTATTGAGTGGATTTCTGCCACAGCGGATGAATTAGTTTGAAATTGTAATGCTCTTTCCCCCCCCACTAATTTAAGTGGTAGTGTTGAATCTCTCGTGGCTGGTTCCCGCCTAAGTTCATTTCAGTTTTGTAATTAGTACTCTGCCATATGCTATCACCTCACCTTCCAAGGATCTTGGTGAACATTCTTGGCATTGAGTTTTATTCCTCTCTCTCAATTGTAATCATTTCAGTTATTGAGTTAATTAGATCCTAGGGATCCTCTGACCATATGCTCGCCCCTCCTCCCTCATCGGGTCTTAGGGCGCATTCTTGGTTAGAGTTACTATTCCGCATTGTTTTGGTTTTGGAGCTAACCTTAACGGGTGCATGGTTGCATTGTATTTGATATTAAAAATCAAGAAAAAATTTGAGAGGGTATCTTTCATGATGGTTCTGCCTTTGATAAAATTACTACTAATAAGATATATATCCTACTGACTGATATAAAGGAAATCATTTGATTTCTTAACTCTAGTTGAAGTCTTAATTGGTCTTGTATGCATGCAAATGAAATGAAAGAAATAGCATTAAAATCAAACCAATTCAACACTCTGAATTTCACATGCAAACCTTCGATTGAGCGTGTGTACAGTTTTGCTCATTTGTGATGTGGGTGCTCAATTCATCAACATAACATTAGCATTCTCTAGATATGAAATTGATAGAACTTGGATATATAATGAATGCTTGATGATTGATTGATTTGATTTTATTAAGATATGATGTAAAATGGATTTGATTTATAAATTTGCAAGAGATTTGGTGAATGACTAAGATTCAATCTAAGACTTGAGAACTGATCCTTAATTTGGGGCACTGATGAGGAGATGTGGCATGCATGGGAGAGTTGCACATTATTTTAATTTCTCAAATCAATGTGATTGGGGAGTTAACAGATCTGATTGATTAGTCAATTGTCTGCATGGAGGAGCTAACTGAGTGCATGAGAGAATTAAGAGGCATTGACTATTGCATGGATGAGTGAAGTGGAATTGATTGATGAGTGGGATTGAGAGTAAGTGTAAGTGAAGTAGTCAACTAAATGATGTGGAATTAATCAATTTAATAATTAATTAATTGAGTTATTGGTGCACATGATGTGGAAATTAATATTAATTTATTAATGGATAATGTGTGGATAAATGATTAATTAAATAGATAAATATATGGATAATTAATTTACTTAATAGACAAATAATGTTAACTAAATTTAATTGAATAAATTTAGAAATTATTTAATTAAATTATTAAGCGTTAGGAGCCCTAGGTGACAAGGTGATGACAGAGTGTATTAGGTGATGACATGATGACTTAGATGATGATTGGATGAAACCAAGACCTAGGTGATTAGGTGACAATGCGATTAAATGGATGATAAAGTGATGCAAGTGAAGTTGACATTTTTAGGTGTCTACAGGTCTGTTGATTAATGGTCCTGCATGTTGAACAATATCTGGTTGTATTTTGTTGAGCCAAAATAAGTGTGTTTTAGATGGTTACTAATCTTAAAGAAACTTGCTGCCAATTTTGTGTTGGTTTCTTCGAGCCCATTGGAGTCTTGGACATACTATGGATTATAACTCACAATCAAGATTGATTGATTTCAGATTCCTCAACTAATTCTGTCAATGTGGAAGTGTCATGGCTTTCAGATTTCTACAACTTTTATCCCTTAGAATGATAACCTGACTAGAGTTGTCAATAGGATCCTTTTCTGGACAAGCATCTCCATGTCATCAAGCATAGTAATCACACAACACCATGTTGTGATAGATAACTCGCCTTTTGAGGTTAGAAATTGGATTAACCCTTTGCACCATATGAACTCCCAACACCCCTCCTCTTGTTACATCAGTAAAAAATTTAAGTGTACTTAGCTAAAGTGTATCACAAATTCAAAGGTGTTTTCCTGTAAATCTGTGGAAACTATAATGGTCTACAGGGCATAGGACCTAACTGTACTTCCCAGTGGAGATAAGGTTTAGGTATAGTTTGAAAGTTAGATCACCAAATATTCAAGATCCAACAACATAAAACTAAAAATTCTTTATCCTCTGGACTAAGCATTTGCAATGACATATGTTAGAAACTTTAAATTATACATGCATCCATGTTTTATAGAAGTATGGGTGGTCTATTCTCAAGATTCCCTTATAGACTCCACCTGTATGTCTTGAGAGACATTATAATGTTTTCAAAAAGATAATGTGCATCATGTGAAAGTTCTTGAAATTCACAATTATGGCAGATTTTTGTGCACCATGACAAGGTCAAAAGTATATTTATCCATTTGGAATGTTGATCAATGAATTGGTTTCAATCTAATTACCGTCCAATCGAAGTGGCTTAGATATGGAAACAATTTAGTTTGTATACACAGATTAAAACAATGTGGCCATACATATATATACAAGCATTTACATGGATCTTCACCTTGCACATTGTTAAAATCCAATTAACATAATTAGCATAAAAAATATGAGATATAACCCACCTGCAATCTTTATCAATAGAAAGAGCTGTTGCTTTCATATCAGTAAGAAGTCGATCCATCAAACTCTCCTTTGTCACACGATATAACACATTCCCTATGAAGGCAAGAAAGATTAGGAACACCATCAGTCACTCAACAAATGTTTGTTATAGTTCATATTTATTGACTTTAGCATTCCCTTGAAAAGAGAAAATGAATGGATGACATTTCAAAATGACCAGACAATATATTTTGATAGGAAATGCTCTTTAAGAAAGCCATGATATGAGTAGTCTATGTAACAGGCCAAAAATTGATAAGCAAATGGGACGTTGCTTCTGAGAGATAGTTCACAGTGTAATAAATGATGGGAGTTTTTTGGATGCAACTGCATAGTAAAATTGTTTTC
This sequence comes from Sequoiadendron giganteum, assembly GCA_007115665.2. Classification (NCBI taxonomy): domain Eukaryota; kingdom Viridiplantae; phylum Streptophyta; class Pinopsida; order Cupressales; family Cupressaceae; genus Sequoiadendron; species Sequoiadendron giganteum. Next base: position 493,589,100 of record CM021106.1, read on the forward strand.
TGGCATTCTGGATCTCTCTACTAGATACATCATCAAGAAGAAGCTTGAAGCCAATAGTTGCAGGGCTAAATTATTTTCTGACATTTCAGATCTCTCTACTGGGTCAATTATCACGAATTACATTGAAGCCAATTCTTTCTTCGATGTTTTGGTTCTCTCTATTTGACCCATCACCAGGAAGTAGCTTGAGGCTAGTACTCATTTACTCCTTTTCCTTGAAAAAATTAAAATTATGTTATAAGGGGTAAAATATATCTACTATATATACATTAGAGGAGATTAAGACCACCAAAGCTTCCTTCACTTCATCCCATTTCATCACAACTGCAGCATGAAGCAAACAATCTCATCCAGCTGTATGACTAATTAAGTGAACAAGATTCTTATCCATTTATATTTCTAATTTATATAATTCTGGTTTGCCTGGAGAATAGATTGGGTGGAACTAACGCCAATCAGGATCCATACACCTAAAATTGTCCATCACTGTCATATCTTCAATAGTTTGACTCACTACAGTAACATGAAGTCCCCTACTCCTCCAAAATTTCTCAAACATTAGGGCTGGACTGGACACTTGGATGTTCATTTACTGCTTTATGTTGCATGAATAAATTGAAAAAATGTAATGCTCATTTACATCATACTTCCCTCTAATAAAAACACTTCCACACCTCAAATCTTTTGACAGATTGAGACAAATATGGTACATGTTTGTGAATTCTTGCCATTCACATGAGCAAGTATTCACAGATTTTCACAAGCAAAGCATGCCATCAAAGAGGATACAATTCAAATATTTAGCTTGTGAAAATTTGATTCAAAGCATGACAAGCAGTAGTGTGTTCCTTCAAGCTAAAACAGTCTGTTATTTTTTTGTCACTATTTAGCTCGGTCCATATTATGTGTCTTTCTCAGCTTATTTGTAGTACCATGTACCTTAAAGCTAAAACAGTCTTGTTATTTTTCTGTCACTATTTAGCTTGGTCCATATTATATGCCTCTGTTAATATTATTCAGTCCTTCATCTATCTTGTACTTTGTGAAGTCAAACAAAAAGAGGCCATCTCTTGTTTGAACATTGAGAGAATCACAATATCTTGATTCCTTCCTGTTGTGACCTTTTCACACATCGCCCCATTGCAAATGGGGACCCTCTTGTTTTTTTTTCCTTTTTGGGTTTTTTTGCCTTGGCGTCACAACTGCTAATTACCATGTTTTCTTTTACAATGAGAAGTTTGAGTTTTTTGAAGGGTCACTCGAGCCAAGAAATGATTTTGAGCCCAAATCAGTGCATAGACATCATCAAAGTGTTTAGAAGGTCCGGAGGACGAAGATCGACTATCATTTCAGTCAATTCTGACACTTCCTAAATTTTAGGGTTTTCACCCCGACCCCCTATTTTTTAGGGACTTTTTTTGGCATTTTTGGCCTATTCTCGACTTCCTATTTTTTAGGGGTTATTTTTAGAAAGTTGCTATTTTTGGAAAAAGTTTCTATTTTTGGCAAGGTTTCCATCTTTGGAAAGTGTGCAGGTCATGGTTTCATCAACATCAACTTCAAAGATCCCAAAATGGAAGTCAATGAAAAACTTTGAAAAATTTGAAAATTTGCTTAAGTGTTGAGAATGGCAAGAGTTAATGGCAGATTCACCCAAGCATGAAGAGTTTCATGGCATAAACAATGATGAAGTCCGCCATGGAAGAAAGAAAATGGCATGTCACATGGACAAGTCCGTCATATGCAAGATGGCAAAGGCATTCAGCAAGTCTGCCCAACACAAGTGAGAGATGGCACAAGCCATAGGCAAGTCCGCCCTAAAGGATGGCTTGATCATTGGCTAAGTCCGCCCAAGGAGCAAGTTTGATGGCTTGAGAAGAAGGCAAGTCCGCCCAGCCTAAGTGAAGATGGCACAAGCCATAAGGAAGTCCACCCAGCCTAAGTCAAAGATGGCACAAGCCATAGGGAAGTCCGCCCATAGAGAAATGGCATGAAGTTTGAAGAAGTCCGCCTTATGAAGAAGTTAATGGCATAAAACACAAGCCAAGTCCGCCCAAGGCTTCAAATACATGGCCAAAACATTTAGCAAGTCCGCCATATAGAAGATGGCATGAGACATGACAAAGTCCGCTCCAAGAAGATGGGAAATGGCTTGAGGCTAGAGGAAGTCCGCCCTAGCATATGGAAGGATGGCAAAACAAGTGCTAAGTCCGCCCAAGCATGTCCAAGACAAGGTGAAGTCCGCCCAGGGTAAAGTTGGCATGAAGTTGGTAAAGTTCGCCCTCCAAAGGAGAATGTCAAGACAAGCTCCAAGTCCGCCATGAAGATGTCCAGCCACAAGGTCAAGTACGCCTAGCCAAGGAAATTTGAAAATTTGGCTAAGTAAACAAAAAAAAGTTGGAAAAACTCAAGTGAAGTTTGACCTCCCTCATCAAAGCAATGTCCAAGAACCAAGAAAGTCCAACATGACTAGAAAGCATGTCCAAAGAAGCTTCAAAGTCCGCCTTGCCCAAGAGAAGATGAAGTCCGCCAAAGAAAACTTAGAAAATTGACCAAGAGTTGATACCTTGGGGAGGGAAATTTAGAAAATTGATTGAGTGTTGGAAAGAAAACAAGAGGAAAATAAAGAGGAAGTGAATAAATCCTTGTCCAAGGATGGAGTCGCCCTACTCAGCACAAGCCAAACTCAGAATTGAAGGCAAATCCATAGGCAAAGTTCATTCGAGCATAGAGATGGCCAAAATCTTGGCTAAGTGTTGAATGGTCCACGTGAAGGTGTTACAAAATGAAATTGAATAGCCAAAATTTGGCTAAGTATGGGAAATACTTCATAGAGGAAGTTCCAATTTCCTCCATTGTGGCGAAAGCACAGTGGAGTTTTTCTCCAAATTGAAGGTGTTTGTGGGAATTTCAATGACTTCAAGTCTAAACATTTGTGCCAAGGGGAGACTTCTAGACCTCAAGCGCAAGTGAGAAATCAAAGTCTCAAAAGGAATCCGAGATCAAAGCTAGGAAGAAACAAGCACAAAGGACAGAGTCATCGGCATGGAATATATTCTAAGGCAAGAGCATGGAAAAACGAACAAGGTGACCAAGGAGGACATCAAACCTGCTGAAGTGGCGCCTCGACCAATCAAATTGTTCCAAGTCAACATGTCTAAATTCAATGAACCTGACACTCCACCATGCAACAACTTTCTATTTTATTGTTGGTTCATATTTAGCAAAAAGGGACAAGTGTCCTCAAATGTAATTTTCTCATTGGTCGAGAGGTAGTTAGTTATGACAAGACCTAATTAGGGTTTTATTTTGTAATCTCAGTCGTTGATTCTAAATCAATCTTGGCCATTGAATTGTAATTGGGGAGCCTATAAATTGAGCTCATCCCTCATTTGTAAAGCATGGGAGCATGTTGCAAAACATGTTGAGATAAGTAAATTGTTGCATACGACTACCAAAGTAATAAGTAATGCATTGTTCAAATTGATGGTGATTATTTCTCTTATTTTGGAGTTGGCATGGTTCTTATCCCTCATCATAGTTTAGATTTTATTTCATGTATGTTAGACGAATGCAAGATCGGATAAGTATTGATTTATGGTGAAACTTTTGCTCATACTTTCTTTGAATGGATGATTTTCATTCAATGCGTAAAGTTAGACTGAGCTTTTGATGTGGATACTTCAATGTTTACCTCGAATAATGTTGTTCTATTGATGGTATTGTTTGTAGTAAAGAAATCTTAAGCATAAAACCCCAGAAGATTGCACCCACTTTGTGTAGTTGTCGTTGAGCGTGGCGAAGCAAAGCGTGGTTATTGGTTTCACCAAGTTAATACCGTCTCTTGGATTCTTAGGAAGTAGCTTAGAAATTCTAAACCCTTATCTCCTTTTTTAGTTTGTTTGATCCAAAACCCAAGCAATAGAGCTTTATTGTCTGGACCTTCATTGTGAATTGAACAAAGCCTAGCATAAGTCCCTTTGTGTTACCGGCAAATCACAACGACCACAGAGCTTATCCACACCTAACTTACGAAACATTGGAATTGCCGTATGATCTTTCTTGCAATCTTAGCATACGAGGTGGTTTTTCAAGAGAGGATAGAGCGTCTTTGGATTCTTTATTCTAGAGTGTTTGGTGTGTCATGAAACACACATCAACACTTCCATCCACCAGTCAATTGTGTCATTTTTCCATAGGTATTCTTCCTTCCATGTTATTGAACTTTTCAACTCTAGATCAAGTGCCTTAATAGAAATTTAGTGAACAGTTTTATGTTTAGTTGCTTCAACTACTACTCTAGCACCTGGAAGAGGCTTATATAATTTGTTTGCATCATGTCACAGCACACTTATGTTCTGTATGCTCTACTGACTGTGGATTCTCTGAGAATTTACATTTTCTGCTACTAAAAACTTGACCACCATATATGATTTTTGTAATGTCCCTTACCCAACTTTGCCCTAGAATTCGCTTGTTGATTATATTTAGGGTTTCTTCTTTTATCAAATGAATGTTCTCTTTGACTAAGTAATCTTGGATTGAAATCTGCATTTAATATTTCCACATGTCCATATATCTGTTAGCATTAATATCTAGATATCCAAATATAAATAAGCACCAATCAATAATAAAGACATATGAGGAGTGGCATGGGTAGAGCCATCTGAAGCTATCCATCTAAGCCCAAGAGCACAAGCGTCCTATCAGGACAACCCACCCCTTGGCCTCGAGCGGCATGAACGTCTCGGAGTGGCGTGCTTAGAGGAAACACTTGTACTTGCTTTCTCTACCCATGCCATTACCTCGTAAGACACTCAACCTACTGGGGGAAGCCAGCGGAGCTTATAAGTGGTTCCGGGCCTACCACCCCTCCATGGCCGCAGCGGATTGTTAAGTGGGGTTTTTAGGCACCACTTTTCTCAGGCCCTTCCTCCCTAGTAGGCTTGCAAACACTCAGAAGACAAGCTTTTAGCAATCAAATACATTTGCTTTTATTACTGATTCTTGAAGTCAATATCAACATCATTATCATCATGATAATATTAAAGAAAAAATTACACCAATAATCCAATTAGCAATATTTGTTTCTTATATTCAAAATATGCTAAATATTATTGCTAAATGAGTACATCACCTGAGTTGTTGTATCTTTCCATGTTTTCTGATTCCTTACTCGCCTCCTTCAACCTTATATTGGATTGGTCATAGGATGAGGACAATTCATAAATATACATAATCTACTTATGTTTATATTAAAGAGTCACCATTACTTATAAGGCTTAATAATTGCTGCAAGCATCATTATTGTATATTCACAAGTGATTCACATATATACTTACCCATACATATAATATATATACATATGATTTTATAATATACTTATATATTTTATATATTATTATTTCCAACTGATTTGTTGTATTCATATCTTGATTCGTACTACTTTATTTCATTTCATTCCTAAATCTGCTGTTTACTCAGAAATATCTATCTTAGATTTGTTATCTTCTTTTTATTTCATGGTTCATATTCTATTCCCCCCCTAGCTTTGGAGATGATTCCCTTTAAATATTCCCCCCCTTGCTTTGGAGATGATTCCCTTTAAATATTGTTGTGGTTTGAAAAGTCCTTTGTGATTTGCTGCCTTTTTTCTGCCTTTTGGAAAGCTAAATGAATCGCTGCCTTTGTAGATAGATAATGTCTTTGTTATTTATTTATTAACCACACTTATCGCTCATATATTACCAATGCTTTGATTTATTATTATTATTTATGTTACTTTATATTTGTCATTTGTTTATTCTATATTTTATAGTTGCTTATTTTACATTTTCATATTTAGTTTTATTTGTTATTTATTTTACTTTTATATTTGTTATTTGTTTATTTAGTTCATACTTTATACTTGTGTATTTTATATTAATTTTATCATCTATTATGATTACAATATTTAAATTGTTTTACATTTTAATATTTATAACATTGCATTTTGTAATTTAATTATAATATTAGCTTGTGAGAATTATAATTAAATTACTAATATTTATAATTTTAATATGTGTTTTGTATTTATCTTATGATATAATATTATTATAATAATATTTAAATTGAAATTTTATAATTTTGGTATCTATTTTATTTAGTGTTTGTATTTCAATAGGTTACGATATTGGGGACATGGCAATTTTCTTTGTGTTTGATCAGGCATTTGCAATCAATAGTATTTTCTTATTATTTATAAATGGACAATCTTGGATTTTCCAATATGAACACAAGGACAGTAGGTACTTATTGGTTGAAAATTTTGTATACTTGGGAAAGCGTACAAAATTGTGGTTTCAGCCATAGTACGTGAGATAAACTCTCCTATTTTCAAAGGGAAGGCTCCCCCTTCGCTTTCTATTTTACCAATTCATAAATTAATTCTAGCTACAAATCTATTCTAAACCTGGGTGAAACTCTTGTCTTGTTCTCTTTTTCCAGAAAAGACAATTATCCTTTTCTCTTATTTCAAAAAAGAATCACAATTGAAAGCATAAATGATTAATGAAGTAAAGAAAGAAGCAAAGTTTCCATGAAGGCACAAAGTCCTCCGTTGCTCCTCCGGGACGGGAAAACAAATCGAAAGCTCAAAGTCTTTGACAACTTACTCTCCTATCAACCTTTTTAAGATGGTTTTCTGGTAACAAAGTACAATATGTAGCAGCTCAAAGTCTAATTACATGATGCACTTTACATGCACAAACATAGAAAATAAAAGCAGCACAAAGTTTGCAAGTTACCCCCTTTGCTTGAGCGTTCTACAATAGCTTCAAATGCGACAAACAACTCAAAGTCTGCTGTATCAAATCTGAAAACCAATCTAAAACTCCAAACGCATTAAGTAGCTCAAAGTCTGCAAAGTTAAGCTTGAATCCCTCTTGTATAACACCACAAAACTCACAATCAATATGTAGAAAATGTCGTCACATAACACCTTGAATCAACACAAAGTTTGAAAGCAATTTGCCTCTTTTATTGATTGCAATCTGATTTACATCTAAGCTCAAAGTCTTAGAGTGCACATACAAATTGGCAGAGTTTTGTTGCATTGCCAAAAGATAAAAATTACAAAGGACCTCCTCAAGTATTTATAGGAGAGAGGCCTTGAGAAAAAGGTGGGAGGATCCCAACTAACTGTAATTGACTTATTCAACATTACAAGTCCTATTGCAATTTGACTTGTAAGGTTTTACATGTAATTACATTTTACAACTTTGCAAGTGATATGATTACTCGCAATTACAATTTTCCATTTTACATGTAATTTGTCAAAACTAAATTACAAATACATAATTGAAACTATTTGAAGTGTCCAAAGACATGACTTGAACTACATCATCCTTGATTGGGTCTTCATGCTGCTGTTTGGAAAACATGTTTCCATCTCCGTCTTGAAAGCAGTCCATGCTCAATCATGTCACTTGTTCAACTCCTTGTGTGGCTTCGTCATGTTGTTTGTATCATTCTCCAACTTTGGAATTTGCTTGAAAAATAAGGCCCATGCCTTATATTATTGATTTGGTAAGTCATGTGTGCAAACAAGACTAATGAGAATGAAACAAAGGGGCTGCAAAAGTGAGGCCAAAGCTCAATTTCGGGTTCTGGAAGGCTAATTGCAAGTTTTAAGTGTAGTCGGGATTTTTGGGACATATTGCAATTTTTAAGTGCAAGGTAGGAAAAATAAAAAGGCATTTTGCTTAAAATGGTCTAAACCTTGTAAATATGGGGTCAAAACTCAGTTTTTGGGCAAATAAAGTATGGGCTTTTAGTCAGTGTGATGCCAGGAAGATATTGGCAAAATTTGAAATTTTTGAAAATTAGGGTTTCTGAAATCTATTTTTACTCAAAACCCTAAAAAATAGGAACTTGTCAGAATTGGCTGAAATTAATTTTGATTGGCTTATTTAATATCACGATCACAATGGTGAAGTCGATTTCAGTTAAAAGTCAGTTTAAGGCTGGTTTCACTTTTTCAGGAGAAAAGTTAGGACCTCCGAGGTCATCAATGGCAGTTGGCCAGTACCAGGTATCAATATCTAAGCCTAAAACTCAAAGCAGAACGCTCTACGATGAAAGATGTTGAAAAATATGCTTTTTGACGGAGGGGATTTTTCAGATTGGCAAAAAATGACCAAATCGGGTTGTTGAAGCCTTTCAACAACTTTTTTTTTGACAATTTTGAAAAAATAGGAACTTTTGGCTCATTTAGCAATTTTAGGAACTTAAAGCACCATAAGAACTTTTTGGCACTTTAGCAATTTTATTTTTGTCAAATAAGTGAAATCGGACTTTTTAGCTCTTTTAACAATTTTTGCTTTTATCAAAGAAGGGTTTTTAGCAATTTCGGACCTTTTTGCTCTTTTGACAATTTTTGCTTTTAGCAAAGTAGGGATTTTTGACAACTTAAGCAATTTCAGACCTTTTTGCTCTTTTGACAATTTTTACTTTGACAAAAATCGGAACTTTTTGGCCACTTAAGCAATTTCGGGTTTTTTCATGACTTTAGCAATTTTGCTTTTAGCAAAATAAGAACTTTTTATCACTTAAGCAAAAATCAGACTTTTTGAAGACTTAAGCAATTTTGCTTTTAGGCTTGAAATTCCCTATTCCGCTGAGCTGTCTTAAAAACCCGAATTTGACCAAAAACACAAGAAAAAAGACTCAGAATTTTACAAAATCGGAAAGGGGAGCTGATGAAAGGATGCCCAAGGGGATCATCAATTGAAATCTAAAGTTTTCTGACCTCAACACCTCGTAAAACGTGCTTTAGAGAGAAAAACTCCAAATTTTTGGTAGGTTGCTCCAATTTTTGACAATTGAGGACAACAGTACTGTAGAGTGTAGCCAATGAGTCAGCAAAAGAGTGTACAAATCCTTAAGGTTTGGCAAGTTACTAGGGTGTTCTTTATTTCCAAATTCACTACTTGGGTGGATGGTATGAGATGTCCAAGAGGAAAACCCCTAAGAATTAAGTTAATTGAAAAAGACAGCAATGCAGGTCTACTAGAATTGGTTGACTATAGTCAAAAAGTTTGTCTTTAAAATTCTCAATTCAAGCTGCTTTGCTAGATTTTCATTTTGAGGATAGTACAACATAAAGGATTGAAATTTGACGATTGTGTCTGCAATTAATAATGGAGGTTGGTTTAAATGCATTTTGATGATGTTATAGAATGTATTAGGTATATCGTGTCTTAGAATTATTCAAATGGATTCATGCTTCTAATATCGAATGTTTTGAAACTGGATCATGAACATCATCAATATCAATTGAGTCAATCAGCTATCAATGGGACTGAAAAATGTAATGACCCCCTTACGAATTTTTTCAAACTTTTGCAACAACACTCAACAAGGCACCTGCCAGCGTTAGCCAAAATCATAAACCAACACTGGAATGTAACCCTACACCAAGAATGTACACCAAGATCGCAATGACGGGCGAGGTGTGAGCATATGGCGCTAGGGATAGTTAACTTGTAAATTGAAATGCTGGAAAATTACAATGCAACTCGACCACTTATTCAGCGGGAGTGATTTGACGGCTCAGCCAATCAACATGATGAAGAATGCAAGTATATGGAAAGTAGAGTAATGGGCGGCTTGCCGACCCCTTCCGCTTGTTCAACGGGCAGTATAGAAAGTAAAGACGACGAGGCCTGTCTCTTCCACCAATGGTGGGAATGATAGAATATGCAAGAAAGTAAATAAGGCGGCGAGGCCAGCCTTCTTCCACTAAAGTGGGAATTACAAAGAAATATGTAGAAGTATTAAAGAGCTGATTAGTACTACTGAAACAGCTTTACAATGTGTAGTAAAATCTGCAATAGCCAAGTATTAGTGATGTCCAAGTAGCTGCAAATTATATCAAATGTTTTTCCAAACTCCTGGAGACTTCCAACCATGAAAATCAAGCTCAAAACCCAACTTCTGACAATCTGATATAAATAACCAGCAAAACACAAACTCAGACCAGCAAGCATAGACTCACTAAAATGCTCACAACTCTCTCAAAACTCCACCAAATCTCTTGAAACAAGATGCAAATGAAGCCTAAGGAGAAGGCGGCCATGCTAAGACCAAGAAACCTCTGCAAACATGAACTATTATTTAATGCACGCATTCCAAGGTGCCTATAGACAAAGTACAACCCTCTAGAAGAAGGGCGACCTACATATAAAATCAAAGAGCACACCAAAAAATTTGGAAATTTGCAACAAGGGGTGCCCAAGATGGTAGAAGAGATTTAGCAAATACCCAGAACCATAGAAAACTTGAACAATGACTTAAGATCGAAAATCTACTTCAGCACTTCAAAACCAACAACTTGTAAAACTGAGAAAAACATCAAAACTTCGACAATAATGCTCAATCTGCTATCTCTGAATGAGAAGCAGTCTCATATCCAGCTAGGTACTATCTCTCAAGCACGAAGACTAGAAGGAAGGAACTAGGAGGTATGCATTCCTCAAAGCCAATGCCTGAAACAATTTCAGCAACATTTCAATATGAAAGATAATGGATGATTAGATGAAGAGCCCAACATTCTTATTTATAACCTTTTTCTCCTCAATTTCAAATCTTCTTTTCCCTCCAATTAGGATGCCCAAATGAGAAATGAAACATTTCACTTAATTTGCATTTTGATTTCATCTTGACCCCTCCTTGTCTTTGGCGTCCAAAAGCACATGAAGAATAATACTTTATAAAATGCAAATATCATAAGTTGGACGTCCCCATACACTTAAGTGAAATACTTATATTTATCCACATATCGCTCCAAAGCTAGGCATCCAAGACTTAAGTGAAATAATATTCAAATATTTCACTTAAAGAATATTATACTCACCAAATAAGGCATCCAATTCTCCTTAAGTGAAAAACCTTATAAAAATGCAATTATATTCTCCAAAGTCATCCTCCATGCCTTAGCCAAATATTCCACTTAAAAATGTTATTTTCACCAAATATCAAACCTGCCAAAATAATCACCTCAAATGCTAGAGACCAACTAAATATACCGCCCTGCCAGAAATAGCCATAATACCAAGTTGTTGAAACACTGCCAAAAATAACACCAAGGGTGTTGGAGACCAAACTGCTCAAACTGACCTGCTAGATATAGCCACTGAACTGAACTATAGAAACCTTGCTAAAAATAGCACTGCTAACAATAGTAAGTTGTTCCAAACTCATTTTAACCACAATCCGGGCAATCGTCGTACTTACTAAAAATAGTAAGTCCGGAAAATTCCTCTGTTGTAGTTGCATGTCACACCACTATGAAGCTCTCTGAAAATTCAAAAGGAATCCAAAATCCAAATTGCAAAACTCCAACATGCAAACCTTCAAAATTTGCAAAGAATCAGCCAAAAATGCAAGTCATTATCTTGTCATGCATGTTACCTCATCCCGAAGCTCTCTGAAAACCCAGAAAGCTCCACCAAACATGCATCAGAAATTCTCGCATGCAAGCCTTCAAAACCTCCTTTAAAAGTGGAAACCCTAATTTCAGCTTTAGACTAGCCTACGGGCTTCCAAAAATAGGCTATCGAACACAGAAGAGTGTATGGCTAAAATGGGGACAATACAAAAAAGTGTTTGCAACATGTTATGACCTCATTATTGTACCCCTATGACACATAGAGTGGAGAAGTCTATAATAACGGACTAGTCAATAAATAAGGACACTATCCTAAGAATTGGAAGGGAATATTGGGTTTGAGATTCGCACATGCGAATGAGTACATTATTTGAGCTTATGAAATTCTATATGGATGAAAACATAGGAGGGATGCCTAGTGAGTTAAAGGAAGTCATATTATTGACAAGACTTTACTTTAAGTGGCTCTTATATTAAAAGAGATACACTTTCAAAAGGAAGCATCTATTGTTATGACGAAACATCATAGAATTTTCACTTAGCAAGAAATGTTGAAAATCTTACGGAGAAGAACATCGGAATTGTTACTTGTGCTCAAAAAGGATATATCGAAGTTGAGACTCTCCTATATGATGGAGCTAACAAGAAACATTCATGCTTGATGATTAGGTATGCAATTAAATTTGTTATTATCTAAGGGATCAATATGATTGAACAGGGATTAATACTCAAAATTAGTACCAAATTTATATTGGGAAAATTAGATTGAGTTAAAAGATGAATTATATCTTTAAAAGTAATCCGACAAAAGAAATCCACGGTATGGATGTCCTAAGATAAATGGGAGTCATCTCCGCAAAACTTATAGCCATTATTACATGGGAATTAATGATGGCGTGAGATCAAATAGGGTTTCATTTAGTCAAAGGATAGACTATTATTGGATATAAAAGAACTTATGAAGACTCAGGAATGGAATAAGGATAGGACTGTCAGAATTAGGACATCGGAATGACAAAGGGAATTGTCGAATGAGGAACCACTATAACCTGGAAAAAATAGAGTAAGAAGCTGCACGGAATGTAGCAAGATAATGTCTAGTATACCAAGAAATGAAGACCGAACGTCATCATGGATAGGACATGTAACTCTCTTGGGATTCCAGAATGAAAATGGTAGAACACAAGACAGATCAATCTGTCTACGTTAGTAGAACTAACATAATGTTCTAGTGGATAAACTCATCAAAGTAACCAACACCTTTTGGAAACTTGACTTATAGGATTTTTAGTCCTAAATAATATATTGTGGGCAAGTAGTTGCTTAGTAATCTTGAAAGGTTATTTCAGTTTAGCAAATAATGATAGGGTTGTGTAAACCATCATCATACTATGAAAACATTCAATTGAGCAAATGTGCAAATATTATTATAGTCAAGTAAGCGAAATGGTAGACTAAATTTGGAATGATCTATAAACTTCAACAATGAAGTTTAGACCATTATATGAAAAGAAAAGGTTGGAAACTTTATTAAGCCAAAATAAGCTTAGAAATAGGGTAAACCATAAACTTGATAGAATGTCAAAAAGGAGTAATAGATCGAAGTGATCAATGAAACTTTGTCGATACAAAGCTTAAGTATGAAGCGGTATCAAGATTTGAGAGGTGTCCAAAAGCAATGACATGCTCAAGATGGACAAGTAATCAAGAGAAAGTACTTTATGGTAAGAAAAACAGATGTGTAAGTGGCGTACGGACTCGGTTTATGAGTTGTCTAAAGGTGTAAATTCCAAAGGGAAAGGATGGAACCCACAATGTAGTGTACAATACATCGACATTTCCTTTCTATTGGGATTATACTAAGGATAATTCATGGGCCAATGATTTCCGATCACTATGTATAGTTATTATTATATATTCAATGTGTATGTGCAATAAAACTCTTTGGGAGAGTAAGTATGTGTGAGGCATACAAGTTTTCCCTATGCGATAGTAAGGACCATAGTTGGCTCACTCGCCAAAACTTCAGTTTTTGAAAAACTCGATTTTCAGAAACGAGTTTTTGAGTTTTACTCGCAGAAAGTACAGTCCGTACTTTTTGCAAAAACTCGCCGGAAAAACTCGCGAGTTTTTGCAAAAACTCGGCGAGTTTTTAAAAAAAACCCGCGCGGCCTGTGTCTTATGTCGCGGCCGGCCAAAATGTCATTGTCATTTCATTTTTTCACTTGTTTTCACTTTTAGCAGAGGAAAAAACTTGCCCAAAGCATTTTGCACTATTTATCTGTGATTTGGCATCGAGGGGACGAGATTCGAAGGGGATTTTCATCAGATTTCGAAGGCAAATTGGATTTCCAGGTAGGTTTTCTAATTTTTCTTGTTCTTTCTTTTTTTTCATTTTTTCTTCTTTTTTGTTGATTGTATGTTTAAAAAACATCATGAATGAACTATAAAACAAATTCAAATACATTTATATGTTTAAAAGAAGATTTAGATTCAACAAAACAAGAATTTGTGACACTTTTTATGATTTTTTAATATATTTTGCAGTTTTTTTCATTTTTTTCAAATTTTCTTCAAATTCTAGTTATTTTTTGTAATTTTGATTCTTCTTGTTTGTTGAAAACATGTTTAAATTTATATATTAGCTTAATTTGTTACTAATTTAAAGTAGTTTTCTAATTTTTACATTTTTTTGTAACCCTAGTTTATTATTTTCTTTTTTTAATCCATTTTTTTTGATGAAAAATTGAAAATGTTTAGAGTTTAGACTTTAGAATCTTAAATTAGTTTACTATTTAGAATCTTAGATTAGTTTAGAATCTATTTTGAAATTTTCAATTTTGATTTAATCTAATTTAGCTTGTTTTTAAAATTTCTATCAAAAAACTAACAAGTTGTGATTTCACTTTGTGTGTGTACTGTGTAGGTAACAGGTTAATTGATCATGGCTTCTGAATCCGCTTCTACCCCTACCTCAGCCCCATCTGTGCCTGGGAGTGGGGAATATGTAGGCACTCGTCCAAAAGGAGCTAGAGATCCCGCTTGGAGATATGCATATGAAGGACCAGAACCTGGATCAGTGTATTGCATTAGATGTAAAGAAATTTACCGTGGAGGCATCAATCGCCTCAAATACCACCTTGCAGGCATCCCTAGACGTGATGCTAAGGCTTGCATAAACACCAATGAGGAAATCAAAAGACAAATGAATGCAATACTTTCCGCTGCAGAAGAAAAAAAGATGCAAAAAGCGAAGGCAAAAGCAGCAATGCAAGCTGCCATAGCTTCTTCTCAAGGTGTTGCAAGTGCAGACAACCTTCACTCACTGTCAATGATGATGATGTAGTAGCCAACATAGCGGGCTCTCTTCGTGGTCCACGTGTGCGAAGGCAACCCACCACCACCACCATGCCTTCATCTTCCTCTACTAGAGTACCAGTGGCAGGATCAACACAGACACCTAGAGCCACAGGTTCACACATTGGTGATTTTTTTGTGCCTAGAAACACACCTGGTGCACAACCTTCTTTAGAGGCAACTGGGTGGAATAAGGAGGTGCGTGAGCATGCAGATGTTGCTTGTGCCGATTTTTGGTACTTCAACAACATCCCTTTCAATGTGGCAAGCTCACCTTATTGGGACAATTTGGTGACCGCATTGACAGTTGCAGGGAAAGGCTACAAGGCGCCTTCGCGCAAAGAATTGAGTGGAAGGTTAGAAATTAGTTTATGTTCTTTAATTTAATTTTATGTTTCTTAAGTTTAATTTATGATTAATTTAAGTTATTTTTTTGTTTACAAATTAAAATTGTGTACTTAATTTCACTTTGTACTTGTAGGTTGCTTTCTAATGCTACTGAAAGAGCAAAGGCAGTGATACAAGAACAAAAAGAAGAATGGCAACAATATGGCTGCACTATTCTTTCTGATGGGTGGACGGATGGAAAAAACCGTACCATCATAAATTTTTTGGTTTCTTGCAAAAATGAGGTGGTGTTCTTGAAATCCGTAGATGCCTCCAACATAGTAAAAAATGCAGAAAATTTGGCTAGAATGTTGGAGCAAGTGTGCATGGAGGTTGGGCTTAAAAATGTCGTGCAAATCATAACTGACAATGCAGCGGCATATGTGGCAGCAGGAAGAATCCTCCAAGATAGACACCAGACAATTTTTTGGACACCATGTGCTGCCCATGTCCTTGACCTTCTTTTGGAGGACATAGGAAAATTACATTGGGTCACACCGATTGTAGAGGATGGAAGAAGGATCACTAAATACATCTACAATCACCCTTGGGTTCTGAGCTTGATGAGGGAGCACACCAATGGGAGAGACTTGGTGAGACCTGGTGTGACAAGGTTTGCAACGGTTTTCTTAACGTTGCAAAGCATTCTTGGCGCATTGACGGCTTTGAAACAAATGTTTGTGAGTCAAGCATGGATAGACTCACCTTATTCAAAGAAGCCGGAAGGAGAAAGAGTTGCAAGCATTGTCTTCGAGCCCCTCTTTGCACAAAAAGCAACAGAGATTGTGAAGGTAACTTCAAAACTTTGAGTTTGAATCTAAATTCAAATTGAACATTTTCTTAAAGTTAATGTCCTTCATTGTAAATTTGTAAATTACTAAATTGTAACTCTAATAGTTTTTTGCATTTTTAAATTTATATTGTAGGTGTCAGAGCCCTTGGTTAGAGTGCTCCGTTTGGTGGATGGGGATCAAACCCCAATGGGTTATCTTTATGAGGCCATGGATAGGGCCAAGGAGGCTATTAGAAATTATTATAAGGGGGACAGCCTCAAGTTTGATCCCATTTGGGAGATTATTGACAGGAGGTGGAACAATCAACTCCACCAACCTATCCATGCAACAGGGTACTTCTTGAACCCCCGTTTCATCCATTCAGGCACCTATACAGATCCTACTGGAGAGGTTATGGAGGGCCTCACTACTTGCATTCAGCGGATGACATCCACGCCTGATGAGGCAGACTGCATTGTTAATGAATTGCAAAGTTACAGGGAAAAAAGGGGTGTACTCTTCTCTTCAGACTTGGCAAAGAGAGCAGTATCTAGGCTGCCACCAGGTATAAAATTTGAAATTTACAAGTTACAAAAATGAAAATTTGATAGTTACAAGTTACAAGTTACAATTTTCTAACTCTTTCTTCTTTTTTTTGTAGATGTTTGGTGGACACATTGGGGTGGAAAAACCCCACATCTTCAAAACTTTGCCCTCCGTGTTTTGAGCCAGCCTTGTAGTTCATCCAATTGTGAGCGCAATTGGAGTTTGTTTGAGGCCATCCACACAAAGAAGAGGAACAAACTCGCTCAAAAACGCCTCAATGACCTTGTCTATGTGCAATATAATCTTCGATTGCGCATAAAAAAGGTAGAGGAGATATCATATGATGATCCAATTGATTTGGAGGAGATAGATCCATACAGTGATTGGACAGGGCGAGGGGAGCAACCTCCATTGTTTACCGAGGATGAGATTTATGATTTAGAGCGACAGGCAATGGAGGAGGGTGGATTTACATTCTCATTGGATGACCTTGAGGATGATCCTGAGGAGGAGTCATTGCCAGTGCCACCACCAACAGCTGCAGGAGGATCTACATCTAGGATGGAGGTTGAGGAGCCACAGGCACAGCAGGAGCGGAGTCCTATGATTACACGGACACCCTCTTCCGGTCCCATATTGAGATCTAGACATGGGAAGAGGAAGATGTGATTCATGTGAATTTGTAAAAACTGAAATATATTAATGTTTATGACATATGTAGTATTTACTTTCAGTTTTACAAAAACAAATTGCTATTTCATTTTGTTTCAGACTATTATCATATCAGCACATTGAGCATTCCACATGAGGATGCCATTTTGTATCCAATTTCTTTCAAATCAATCAAATATAGCTTGTTTCTTATATGTACTCATTTATTGACTCATTGGATGCATCTTATCTTTGAATTTTGCAAAAAAAATGAGTTTTTAGTGAAGTTTAAGCAATTTTTTAAGTTCCCGAGTTTTTTGCCGAGTTTTTTCCGAGTTTTTGCCGAGTTTTTGCCGAGCCGAGTTTTTCGGGCTTGAGTACTTGAAAATGCCGAGTTTTCCAACTATGGTAAGGACACACAAAGCAAGGACAAGGTTACTACATAGGATGAAGGTTTTGTAAATCTTACTTATTTTGAGAATTGTAAGTAAAACTTTATCTGACTTTAATTGTATGTTAAAAGGCTATAGATCATCGGGGACGATGATTCACAAGGGGGGAAGTATGTTACATCCCAAGTTGTGAGGTTACTATTTACTATTACTATATAGGGTAAATATGAATGTAATGTGAAATCTGGAGATGCTTATACCTTGTTATCAATATGTATGTTATCTCATTTGACATTGTTTCATTTGATGTTATTCATGGTGAAATACTGCATATATGTGAATAGATGGTTATTCTAACTTTAAAGATGCTTATATATATGCTGCTTATTGTTGTGAACAAAGGACTGCTAAGGTATGTGCTAGTGGTTGCAGGAAAACGTTCATTCTCCAGGGGGAGGGGAAGTATCACTCAGGAGAGGAGCTTGGTCGGTTAATTGGTAATGTGAACTATTTGAGCATACACACGTCATCTTAGATTGAGTAAACTGAGTCAAATATGTTGGTACTAGATAAGTCATCCGTAGCTCATATATTGGCATTAAGAGTCGTGTCTACTTCTTTACGCTTTATGAGTGATGTTTATCTGTTTATCTATCTCGTTGTATTACAATCATTATGATGGTGACGTGAATGAATGTAAGTGAATAGGGAGTGGACATATATACATATGTATAGTATATACACGTATCCATAAGTATACACATATTGATACAAACGTACGTTGGTAGATGGAT
The DNA here is from genome assembly GCA_007115665.2 of Sequoiadendron giganteum. Classification (NCBI taxonomy): domain Eukaryota; kingdom Viridiplantae; phylum Streptophyta; class Pinopsida; order Cupressales; family Cupressaceae; genus Sequoiadendron; species Sequoiadendron giganteum. Next base: position 493,607,428 of record CM021106.1, read on the forward strand.
ATGCTCTTACGGTTGCATCGATATGGTACACTTACACATATGTGTACATAGAGGAATATACTAGTATATGTATGTATATATGCACATGTCTTTTATTATGTGGATATTAATAATATTATATTATTATTGCTTGACAATTTACATATACATATAAATGTATGAATATACATATCAGATGTGTTGACTGGCTCACGGTATAAATATATATTTGTTAAATATATATATATATATATATATATATATACATACATAATTATATATTAAATTTTTTATAAATATATTATAGTTATATATATGTTTAATATATTTAAGAACTATAATTATATTTATATAATAAAATATATAATTATTTCCTAATAAATTTAATATTTAATTCCATAATGGAAATCAAATCATTGATTTAAATATCATTTCTCAATTTATGAAAATCGGATTATTTTCTAAATTGATCTCACTTAGGAAATCGACTTATTTCCTAGCAATTAATATTTATTATTACAATCGGGCTATTCATATTTTATTTGATTTAAAATGGAAATCACTTAAACATTTGAATCGAATTAATTTAACGTCATTGGAAAGCAAATACTTTTGAATCGATGAAGTTTATATCTCTCAAACTTTGGAAATACAATTTGAAGAAAATCGAAATATTTACCACTGGCTTTATGAAACCGAATTATTTTTGGAGACTTCATTTCACGCGAATAAAGACTTTGATTTATAATGTCGATATAGCTAAATATTTAGCAAACACGACACTTTGGTAATTCGCACAACACCAACTACGAGATGCATAGGGGTAATCATGATGGCGATTAAATCCTCATGTTTTTTGACCAAGTCTGTGGTGCTCTGTCTATACAGCCTGAATAATATGCTAGGTGTTTACAAATTATCAGTGACCTTTTCTTTGATATCATTTGAATCCGCTTACTGAAGTTTGGCGTTGCATTTGAAAGTTGTACCTGTAGGTGTCAATTGGTATAATATCATCATGTGCAAGTTTGAAATATTCTCCATCTACTGTCAATAAACTGGGTCGACTCATCACTGTAAGTGCTGAGTAAGGAAATGTAAACCCGCCATTTGTTTGATTGAATTATTCAAAAGCACAAACCTGTCATGTAACATGCCATTTAAAGTGGAAAACGTTGGGCAAGAGGGCTCTATGTATAGCCGCCATTCTTCTGGATTTAATTATTCATTGCAATTCATAGTTCAGTATCATCATTTGTGATTTCACTCATTCAAATTTTTCATTTGAGAGTTCATATCTTCTGTCAAGCTGAAACCTTTACTCAGTTTGGATTACCATTTTCTGAGAGAAAAATCATTATATTTTTCGAGTGACATTTCTTCATGTTGCTGAAAGTGCAACCATCATCATAAATTCTGAGTTTATAATTGAGAAGCTGAAATCAATTACCACTTGTATATCAATTATAGAGAGTTCAATTTCTGAGAGAGAAATAGAATATATTTGAAAGATTGTCGATAGTCTGGAAGTGCCGCAAGTACTGACCAATCCATCAACATTGGGAAAAAGCTTAAACCAAGCATGGGTTATTCTTCTATACATCTCATCTAAGAATCTTTGAATTATTCTGGAGTTATGTTTAATGTCTGTGTTTAGATAGAAGTTTGTTTTATTAAACTACTGTTGTATGTTGAAAAAGGGTGTTTTCAATAGTCTATACATTAGCTTGCATATAGTGAATATGTTATTTTAGAGCATAGAAGATGCATACTTATTAAGAAAAGTGTAATAGGCAAATACTGGGTTTGAAAGGTTAAAAGTTGTATACTTGTGAGATTGCATTATTTGAATGATCCCCATAGTAAGAGAAAGTTGTTTGCACGAATACTATTTGCTGAGCATGTTTGCTTCCAGATAAAAGGTATTGAAACCTTGGAGCTACTATTATAATGTGTTTTAAGTACTCCATACTAGGAGAAAGTACTTGATTGAAGAATTCAACTATATTACATAAGGTACAACATAAGTATTAAATTATACTAGCGATGTTGGGACATAGGATGTTTTATGTTTACCATTGGTACATAAGAAATGAATGGTTACAAACTAGTTGTATTCTTCATTAAATTGTATGATCTCCATATAAGGAAAGTATTGTTTTCATTAGTTACTATATACTAAGATTGAGATGAGGACAGGAGTCAAGTAAATTCTTCAACTTTAGTTATTGGGTTAACTTAAGTAAGTTGAGTTACTCCTAAGATAAAGATTTCCAGTATAGGAGGGGATATGTTAATTACTTGATTATGCTGATTCATTTCTAGTAGTACAGTATGATGTAGGATGTATGAGGTACGGATTACACATTAGAAGACAAAGACCTATGCGTAGTGTAAGATAGCCCTAAGTCAAATCGACCCTGAATAGTGTATGTGACAGTTGACCCTCAGTAGAAATACTGTATGAAACACTTTGATCAAAGTAGTGTAATGTACCTACATCCTCTTAGACTGGGCGATGATTACACTGTCAGTTCACCGTGATCTCGTATTACATACTAGAGCGAGAGTTTGCCAGATTGCATAGGTTCTAGTTATGTAGGACACACCACTATGCTCAGTTGGTAAACAATATTAGTTACCCTACCAATCTCTTCGTTGAAGGGAGGACCATCTATCGAATGATAGATGTACGAGGGACCGCATTATAAGTCCGTGGTTGGCGGAAAAGCACCCGAGTGATGCTTCTCCTCCTCTAAAGGCTACTGGAGCACCAAGATTTGAAAGGTGGATTCCTGGACCTTCTTACCACTATTTGCTCTAAAGCTCATTGGAGCTAAGTTAGTTAAGGTACATTTTCTCGTTACTTGTATTTGTGAAGTTATTGTAATGACATGGAATTTTTATTGTAATTTTATTATGATATCTTGTTCATATATTATCAATAAAGGAAAGAAAAATTATATTGCAATAACTTGTTAGCACCTTTATTTACTCTTCTGATGTAAATTGAATTTTTTTTTTTGTTTACCGAAGGGTCGGGTCGTTACATCTTTTGAGGTGGACTTAATTCAGAGTTCACAGTGGGCATTATTTGGAGAAATTTGTGACATCATTTTCGAAGACAAAATTTAGGTATTTGGATCTAGGTGGAATAGTTACAGAGTTCAAGGTTTGCAGAGAATTGAATAATCGGTATGAATGAAGTTGAGCAATTATTATTATTATTACGGTGCTATATTTAGAAGACAAAGGACTGGTTGGTATGTATAAACATTTATGAATCCATTAATACTACAACCGTATCATTTTGCATCCTTTGAAAATCTTACGGCTTGGTGATTCTTAAGGAGATGAAGGGTACTCCAACATAATTCTGACACTAAATTCCTCCATATTAATGGTGCCTATTTCATGAATTGATTTGGCTGTGTGGGATGGGGCAAGTTACATGGGCCAAAGCATACTATTGCAACTTCCATATTCATGCCACTATTCCCTAGCAAACACATGGTATGGGTATTAGATATACTTCATATAAAGTCACGGCCTGAAGAGTTTGATATTACGACGCAAGGTATATTTGGAGTTGGGTTTGGCAGTGGGCATGGAAGAAGGAAGTTGGGTTTGGTGAAACAAATACAATAAAGAAGTGATCCAAAATGTCGCCAGTTGTGGGTGAATAAAGACGAATTTGACCCATTCAAACTTTGGCAAACATACAAGTTTGGAAAAGGCAATAAAGACACGCTTAGCATATATCTTTATTTGTCTAACGTGAAGTAGATGGATTTCATTATGGTTGTAGCATGTAATGTCCCAATTTTAGGGTTCTCGTGCTTTGCAATTGGAGATGGTTTTCTGGGTTTGTGTCTGCTTGATCAGAAGGGTAGTTTGATGTTACCAATGAGCTCAAATGATTGAGGAGTTATTTGATGCTTTCAAATGTTAATTCCGACTTTTGGTTTGGGCTCCAAGATTCTTGGAGAGTGTTTCTATTTATAGAAAGTCACTTAGTCGGTTCCGTTTCTCATCATTCTTCATCAGGATCTCTCCACTGCAGTTAGTTTCCGTTTCGGATGCATTCTGGCAATTCCACAAAAATGAGTTTATTAATGGCTATATTTTAATTAATTTACTAAGGTTGCTAAATATTAATTAAAACATCTAAAATGCACCTTAGTGTTATAGCTCGTCAAAACCAGGAAGAAATGTTTTAAATCATGGATGCATAGAACAGGGGCCTTCATGTCAAATTATGATTATTTTAATCAAAAGGTCCTTTTCGAAGCAAAAGTAAAGTTTAAAATAAAAAGTGAATATCAAAATAGAAGCTTCTTGAAAGTTGGCAGGAAAAGTATAAAGGAAGGTTTTGAGAGCTCATTTGAGATGTCAAGTTAATTCTATTTCTCTTATTGAAACCCTTGTGGGTCAAGAGATTGAACCTAGTTCATCTCAGCCTTTGGGAGGACAGTAACTCTCTCGAAGATCGGTTTCGATGGTGAAACGAATCCACCCTAGCTGGTTTAGAGGAAAAATCATAGAGGTTTTATAGGTTGGACTTTGTTGGCGTTTCAATTCGCACCTTTGTAGTGCATATTGGAAATGGACAGCTATGCACAAATAAACTACTCTTCAAATTAGAAGGGGAAGATCCCTCTTTTGTTGTCTACAAAAAGTTGGTTGTTTCTAACAACTCTGCTTGTCCTTTCTTCAATGGATATGCTTTTCTTGGCGTACCAATCTACAGACCGAAGTGGCTCCGAGTCAATTTGGTCCCTGGAAAATGTGGGAAGTATAACATCCCCATCATCATCAAATAATCCTTCCACATCCTCTAACAAGAACTCAACGATCTGTGGAAGGGTAAACCTATTGTAGTTCCGCCTTCGCACTTCGAACTCGTCTTCATAGCTAAACCAATAATCCTCCATGGACAGTTTGTGTGAAGAATGATGGCTGAGGCATGTTGAATAGTGACCCCAAGGATCGTATGAGCATCTTTCAATGAAAAACTTAAGGTTAAGGCTCGTCATCTCATTACTCATAGCCTTGGCATCAGCTGCTGATCTGCACCTGTAGATACCCATCTGAAAAGGAAAGTTGCCAATTGTCTTACGTTTGTTGCGTAGGAAGGAGTGGGCTTCGTGCAACTGCCATAGAAATTCCATGAATACCACCTTATCTAATGGATAATGGGGTAACATGGTTGGATGACCTGAGTATCCATATACGCGAATGTAAGTAAAAATGAGGAATTGGATGAACCAATCCGCCCAATCTAGCATTGCCGACTTGGTTGCTGGTGAGATGCGTACATGTGACTTGTGATTAAGGTCCCTTACTGTGTGCATCGGGAACTGGTCATTCACTCACTTGAAGTGTTGTTATGATTGTGTGAATTTAAACTGCGAGAAATGTTCGTGAACCTTCTGCACACCCAAAGTTCCTATAGTATTCAACCCTCTAAACTGGCCTTGAAAGGCTATCAGATATACGAGGTATGAACACGTGGAATTCGTGGGCCTTGAAGAAATCGGTCATCTAGTTGTGGAGAATGTCGCTGATCAAGGCAGGCCAGTCATACTATTCTTTGTTGTTGACAAGTTGAGCTATGATGTAATACATCCATGGCTGGACCTTGTTTGCCTCTGCTTGAACGATGGCACGGTTGAGTAGTGTGATCATGATCGCGTACTCGTCCTTGAATTCTCCATGTCCCACATTCTTGGGCAAGTTGTTTCTTTTCTCTTTAAGACACCTTTTTGTCATTCTTTTCTGGCATTTGTCCTTTGATGTGTTGAATGCACTTTCACATTCCTTCATTGATATGACCAAGTTGTTCGCACAAGGTGGAATGGCGAAGCATCTCTCGATATCCTTTGGCTTGAGACTGCATATTACTCTCCCATCCACTAATTGAATCTCTCGTGCAGTCGAGTTGTAATGCTTTACACAAGCGATTACAAATTTGATGCTTTGCGCTGAGATGGGAAATGATGTTGCCTCAAGCAACCCGAATTGCTCTATATTTTGCATTGTGGTTTGATCTACGCCATCCAACTTGTCCAAATCAACTTTTGGGTGTGCTCGGTACAAATCGATGTCAGTCGTCCTTAGTGAATTATTAAGTAAGACCGATTTGGTCTTGTATTCAACCTGAGAGAATTGCATTCTGAAAACCTTGAAGATTGATTCGGCACACGACACTATTTGAACAACTTTTCATGGCGGCTAAAGATAGCTTCCTCAAGGGGCAATTTTAATGAAAATTCGATTTGGAAATTCCAAATAGTATTTATTGACTATTTTTTGGAGATCCAAGTAGTATTTATTGACTATTTTTTGGAATTCCAAGTAGTATTTATTGACTATTTTTTGGAATTCCAAATAGTGTAATTCCAAATTGAATTCCAAATAGTATAAATTTCTAAGATGGTTTTGTTGGGGATATCTTTTTTAACGAACTCAAGGAAAAGACTGTATCTATGTTGTGGTGGATAGATTAACTAATTTTGCTCACTTCTTTGCAATTACTAGTTCATTTTCAGCAGCTCAAGTTGCAGATTTGTTCTTTCATGAAGTGTTTAGATTGCATGGGTTGCCGAAAAACATTGTGAGCAATAGGGACAGCAAATTCCTAACCACCTTTTGGCAAGAAGTTTTCAGGTTGAGTGGTACAGTGCTCACTCCAAGCACTAGTTATCACCCTCAAACTGATGGGCAAACAAAGATTGTGAACAAGTGGTTGGAGGGCTATCTCAGAAATTATGCTTCGGAGCAGCAGAAGGCTTGGGTAAGATGGCTTCACTTAGGAGAGTATTGCTACAATTCATCCTTCCACATGTCTATTAGGATGTCCTCATTCATGGCTCTCTACGGTTATGAGGCTACTAGCTTTGTTGATTTGGTGTTTGGTGATAGCAAAGCTCCTCAAGCCCAGGATATGTTGCAGCAAAGTTAGGATATTTTGAAGTCCTTGAAGAACAACATCCAGATAGCACAGAATCAGCAGAAGATGTACACCGATCAGCAGCGTGTTGAACGCACCTTTGAGGTTGGTGACATGGTCTATCTTAGACTTCAACCCTACAGACAGTCTACTCTCAAGAAGAGTGGAGCAGAGAAACACAAACCACGTTTCTATGGGCCATTCAGAGTCATCAAAAAGGTTGGAGCAGTGGCTTATGAGTTGGAGTTACCAACAAGCAACAAAGTTCACAATGTCTTCCACGTGTCTCACCTCAAGAAGGCGCTTGGGTACAGCGTTGTAGCTTCATCAGACTTGCCTCTTTTGGATGAGGAGGGTCAGTTGGTGTTGGTTCCAGAAGGGATTATTGATTCCAAAGAACATTCTTTGAGGAGGACAATCAAAGAATACTTAGTGAGGTGGAAGAATTTGCCTTTGGAGGATGCAACTTGGGAGAATGAGTAGATCCTGCAGCATCCATACTTGCGATTGGAGAATGAGGAGATCCTGCAACATCTAGGCTTGCTATTGGAGAATGATGAGATCCTGCAGCAACCAGACTTGCTACTGGAGAATGATGAGATTCTGCAGCAACCGGACTTGCTATTGAAGAAACAAGAGATCCCGCAGCAACCAAACTTGCTATTGGAGAATGAGGAGATCCTGCAACAACCAGACTTGCTATTGGAAAATGAGGAGATTTTGCAGCAACCAAACTTGCAAATGAAGAATGAGGAAATCTTGCAACATCCGGACTTGTGATTGCTTGAGGGCAAGCAATCTTGGGGAGGGAAGACTGTAATCTCCCCTTCTCGATAGTGATCATTGCAGTTGGCCATTAGCCTATTCCAGAGACCCATAGGCTACTCAGACGTGGAAATTAGGGTTTCCTATCTTCTAGGGGGATGTTTCAGCTTTTTCAGGAGCTTGCACTTGGAGTTCGGGAATTTGGTTTGCAAATTCTTTCTAGGTTTTCAGAGAGCTTCACAACGGTATTACATGCATCTCGTTCTGAGCAACTTTCTGAATTTACTATTTTTAGTAAATTCTATTTCTGACAGTGGTCCTGCAGCATCAACTCAGTGGGCTTTCCTCTTCAGGTAGTTTGGGTTGGTAATGTTGATTTTTGGCTTTGAGGTGGAATTTGGGAGAAATAAGTTATTTTTATGATTAAAATATTATATTTTTCACTTGGACCCCTTAGCCTAATGTCATAACTTAAGTTGTGTTGAAAAAGGGGACTTGGAGGGTGGACGCCTCATTAGGAGGTGATTTTAATATTTCTAAAGTTTAATTATTGCTTTGTGGAGATGGACGCCTTTTTGATAAAAGGTATTATTTTATTAAAAAGATTTATATCTCCCTCAAAGTTGGACGCCACCATGAAGGAAGGAATTGAGTCAACACAAATTCAAAATGTCTCCTTGGACTTGGGCGCACCTTCTAGAAGCATCTAGAGGCTCCTTGCAGAATCTATATAAGGAGGTGTTGGTTCTTCATTTTATCATCTCTTGTCTACTATACTATTATGTTGTCGGAATGGTGAGTGAGTTGCTTCGAGGAATGCACACCTCCTAGCTTGGGCTTAGGTTTGAAAGATAACAACTACTGAGAGAGTTGACTGTTTCTTGCTCAGCAAGAAACAGATTGAGACACTGTAATAGGATTCATTGCAGTTTTTGAGCATTTTGGAGTTGTTGGTCTTAGCATAGCTAAAGGTCGATTTTGCATAGAAGTCTTAGAGTGATTTTTGTATTGTTCTGGGTATTGATCTAATGAATTTCTCTGCTAGGGGCGACCCTTCTTGCCAATTTGCAGATTTTATTTTGGAGTGCTTGATTTTATAATGAGAAAATTGCCCCTCTTGAGGCTATACCATTTTGGGTTGTCTTGGGAGTTGTGCACAAAAATATAGTTGCTGGTTTGTCGTTGTTTCTTGACTTGGATTTGGGTGCCACCATCTCTAGAAGCTTATGGATTTTATTTCAGGTCATTTGAGTGAGTTTGGAGAGAGTTACAAGCATTTTAGTGGGTTTCTGTGTTGCTGGTCTGCAATTTCTAGTTGGTGGATTATCATATCAGATTGTAGAAGTTTGCTTTTGAGTTGGGTTTTGTGTGGATTGAGTCATTTGGTGATAGGAGTGATACATTACTTATTTGCAGCATTGAGACATCTTCAATACAGAGCTATTTGTAGGAAATTCTATATCATTGTAAGGTTGTACAATAGTACTGTCAACTATCTTTATCTCTTGCTAAGTTCATTGTAATTCCCACGATTGTGGAAGAGACTGGTCTGCTCCAGTCTTTCTTTATTGCATTTACTTTCTTGTATTGCTCGCTGAACAAGCGGAAGGGGTCGGCAAGCCGCCCATTTACTTTCAACACGTGCATTGTAATCATCATATTGCTGATCGCCCTAGCCGTCATCTTGCTCCCGCTGAAATACACGGTCGAGTTGCATACATTCACTTTCCAGCATTGTACTTTCATGATTTGAAGTCTAATGATCTCCGACGCCATATGCTCACACCTTGCCCAGCATCGGGATCCTAGTGTACATTCTTGGTGTAGGGTTACATTCCTACAGTTGATTTGGATTTGAGCTAACCTTAGTTGGTGCTTGTTGTATTGAGTTGCCATTTTAAAATTGAAAAAATTGGTTAGCACATTTCACTTTTCCGCCAACCACGAAATTATAATGCGGTCCCTTGCACATCTATCATTCGATAGATGGCCCTCCCTTCATTGAAGAGATTGGTTGGGTAATCGATACTGTAAACCAACTGAGCATAGTGTTGTGTCCTACACAACTAGAACCTTGCTATTTCATAATCTCGAACTAGTATAAGGATCACGATGAACTGACAATGTAGTCTCAAGCATCACACAGTCTAAGTGGATGTCATACATTTCACTACTTTGGCCAAAGTGTTCTCATTCAGTACTTCGAATGGTCATCTATCATATACACCACTCAGGGCTATCTTACACTACGCGTAGGTCTTTGTCTCCTAAAGGATAAACAGTACCCCTAGACATCCTACATCAAAATATACTTCTAGAAATGAATCAGCGTAATCAAGTATTTCACATATCCCCTCCTATATTGGAAATCTTTATCCTAGGAGTAACTCAACTTATCTAAATTAACCCAATAACATAAGTTGAAAAGAATTTACTTGACTGTTGTCCTCATTTCAATCCTAGTATATAGTAACTAATGAAAATAGTACTATCCTTATATGGAGATCATACAATAATGCAGTATACAACAAATGCATCTTTTATCTTTAAAATAAACCCCTTTTAATGTGCAATCAGTCATAAAGCAATTATCTCTCAATACTCAACAGTAGCATAGTTTCATTAAACAATTTCCTAACTATATGTAAACAGTAAACACAGATTACCAACATTTATTAAGATTTACTATTGCAAATGATAGTAGAAGAATATCTCATGCCTGGTTTTCAGCTTTTCTCCAGATGATGAAGACTCAATCTATCTTCTCAACACTGCCGACAATCGTCAATTCCCTTCCAAGACTCTCTTTCTCTCTCAGAATTTATCTTTCAGAAAATGATGAACCAAACTGGTAATGATTGCAGTTTGATGGAAAAAATGAAACTCTCAAGTGGCTCAATATTGAAATTTGATGCACAAACTCAATTTCCAGAATAATACAGCTCTCATGAAATGTTGAAATAACACTTTAAACAGAATGTATGCACAAATAAGAAATTCGTTATTGAATAGAATGCATCCATAATGAAGAAATATGGTGGCTATATATACAGCCTCATAGCCCCATCGAATCCCACTTCCAAAGGCATGTAGTTTGACAGTTTTGTGTTTTGAAAAGGTCTACTTAGCAAGTGGTGGGTTTATAATTCCATACTCAGCACTTCCAAAGGTGAGTTGACTCATGTTCTTGACAACAGATTGGAGAATGTTTCAAACTCACACATGATGAAAAGAGAAGGATCGACACCTACAAGCGTCTCCCAAATATGGCGCCAATCATGAAATCTGGCGGGTAATTAATCACAGGAAAAAGTCCATAGTTATTTGTAAACCACATAGCCTATAATCCAAGCTTCAAGAGACATAAACCAGATGAGTTTGCATCCCCTGTGACTTGGTCACAATCGCGCGTGCTTCATTTCTGCACTACAATTTATTTTGTTTTCAAAAGTTCAAAACTATAATTTAACGAAATATTTCTCCTTTCCTAGTGTTGGCATATATTTCCCAAAGCCAAAGATAAAATTTTGATTCATTCTTTTCACATAGTTGGCTGGTAAATATTTCATTTGATTTTTCATTGTTATAAAATAATAGTCGACTGGGTAATATTTCATTTGATTCCCAAAGTTAAATTGCAATATTTTGATTAAATAAGAAATAAGTCGACTTCCTATGTTGGGATCATAATTTGAAAATAATTCGATTTTTCAAATTGAGAGATGATATTTAAATCAATGATTTGATTTCCATTAAATATTAAATATATATTATATTATATATTTTATATATATTAAATAAATAAATAATATATATATAACTTTGCAAACATATCGTAAGCTAGTCAACATATCCGATATGTGTAAATATATATATATACATGTATATGTAAATTGTCAAGCAATAATAATATAATATTATTAATACCCACTTACAATAGGTTGTGTGCATATATACTTGTATATACCTGTTGGTGTGTGTTTTGAGTACGCCACCGAACACAGAATAAAAATGCCCAAAGGACACTCTTATCCTCTCTTGAAAAGTGCTTGCAAAAATCTAGTAGACAATACAATAACTCCAAGGTTTCTTCGGTCAGGTCTTGACATGTGGATAAGGCCAGTGGGCGTTGTGATTGCTGGTAATCACAAGGGGACTTACATGAAATTCTTTTTGCAGGTTGGAGACTTAGACGGTTTTATCCTTGAAGGCTCTTTCGGTGGGTATCTTCAGATTTTCCAAAAAAAAATAAAAAGGATAAGGGTTTAGAGATTTAACTATGCCTAAGAATTTAAGAGACAGCAGCGACTAGATAAAATGGGTAACCACACTTCGTTTCGCCACCTTCGGACAACTACGCGAAGCAGGTGCAATCTTCAACGGAAGTGATAAGAATTTTCATATTTGAATCGGTAATTGAAACAAACAGAAGTTAAGCATCCACAATTTAATGGCTCAGACTAACTTTACACGTCAAATGCAAATCATCCACTCGACAAAAGTATGAGCAAAATTTTATCCGCCACTGCGATCAAATCTATCATTCATCTAACCAATGTATAAATGAAATGCTATTCTAGTTCTAATCTAAGTGTTGAAGGAGAAATATTAAACCTTGCATACTACTTGAAAATAAAAGTTGTTCTTAGCAAATCATGCACAAGAGCTTTTATAAACGGAAATAGTTTCGTCGCTACAATCTTTTATTACTCACTTCACACATTACAAATGAGGGTCCAAGAGTTTATATAGAGTTCCATAAATTGAATAAATGGCTCAAATTAAACATAAGCCGACGGTCAAGATTTAACAACCGAAACCCTAATTAGGGTTTCCCAAAATGACTTCAGTTAACTGGCAATGAACAACAATGAGTTGGCATTCGGAGCTATTTTCAAGGGACCACATCCTGATCCTCTCGAGCCGCCGTGTATTCACTGAATCTGGATACGATCAAGGCAACCTCATCCATGGTAACCTGCGGAAGCATGCCGATTTTGAATTCAAGCCCATCCATGCTCTCAGCGCATCTGGCGAAGGTCTCCTCCCACTCTGGTTCAGTCTTCTCAAAGGACTCTCTGATGCTCAAGAAGTTCGCCAATTTGGCCCAGTCCTGCCTCAAGATGGGCCCAGTGATGTCGAAGATACATTCCTGGACACTTTTCTTCAAAACTTCCAACTGCAGGTCATTCTCTCGCAACACCTCTTTATCCAGGACATCGGCAATTATGTTGAGGATTCTAGCCTGAACTTCCTTGACCTGTTCCTCCAATCTGACACCATCAACCTTGACCCTCTCCAGGACTTCACCTCGTGCCGTCAAGGCCCAATACCAAGTGTGGAAGTCATAGGCTGCTCCCGCTGCGATGACGCCTCCCTCTATCAATTCTTGCTTAGGAACTCCTTTCAGAATCCTAAGGCAAGGGATTATCCTATCTTGCACATCCGGAAGGTTATCCCATACTTCTGCCAAAGCAGCCAACCTAGAAAGTAAGGCAGTGGCCTGACCATAAACCAAAGTTAATCTTTCCAAGAATGCCTCAGCTTCAATCCCCTTGGCTGCTATCCATTCTTTGGCCTCCTGAACCGTGAGCCTGTTTTCTTCTATCTCTTTAATGGCCTCCTGCGAAGAGTTCGGAAGTAGAGGAGCTGCCGTAGTATCTTGATCAAGTGGCTTGATCAAGTGCTGAATATATTCCCTTAAGCGCTCAATCTCTAATTGGCACTCCTTTCTTTTGGCTACCTCCTTCGCCAACCTTGATTTGATGGCGGACACAGAATTGTCCAAATCTTCCATTTCTTGGCCCTTAGTGGTTGGACCCAAGTCAATGGTCGTGATGGCGTAATCCTGTGGAGCCATATCCTCCTGCGGCTTGTCCACTGTAGGCACGGCGATTTGCACTGTCCTGTTGCCGGCCTCGTCTCTCTGTATGCTGGAGAATTTCTTTGCCGGCTTTTTGGCCACGGTTTGAGACAGTCTGGCCAAAAAGTCTGCCGTATCATCCTCTTCTGGTTCATCTGCCGGCACTTGTACCTTTAGCCTTTCCTTCAGCCAATCCGGGATCGTAAGCTGCTCAACACCGTCTTCCTCCGGCACGCCTTCTCTATCAGGAACGTCTACAATTCCCCTAAGGGCTGAAATCATCCCTTCCTGAAAATCCTCATCTTGGGTGCCCACATTGTCGTCATCCGACTCCAATATTTCGGTGCCCGTGGGAGAAGGTGGCGCATCCTCATCTGGCTGAAGCTCCGCGTTGTCTCCAGGAATCGGAGAAGGATCCCTCATATCTGCCAGTGAAGCATCGGCGGTAGCCAATATCTCCTCAATATTTCTGGAGGCGGCTGATTGAGAAGGTTTCATCTTTGCCTGTTTCTGGACCGGCTCCTTGCCTACAGCTATTTCTTTTCTTTTCCTAGACGTGGTGGCCTCTATCACTGGGAGGTCCTGTGATGCTCCCGCATTGGAAGAATAAGACTCTGCCTCGCTTAGCATGTCATAGGTCAGGGTTATCTTCTGGCGCCTTAATTCTTGAACTCGTTGATCAACCCACCACTGAGTAAACTTGATGACAGGCCTCATCAAGACGTTCAAGTCAGCATGCTCTACTTCTGACCACTGGACGGCGGGCAAAGCCGAACTCTCATCAAAGCATGGCTGCGTCTGATTTTCGTCCTCCTCCAATTGATCTGGCACATGACAAAATTCTGTTGCCCTGATTAGACTGAGAAGTAATCTGGACCACATCCTCCGTCTGACCTCAAATTCATCCGCAGCATTTGCCTAAAAGTCCTCCAGTTCGACCCTATGCTTGTATCTCCTTCCATCCACCGTCTTGATGTGGTGATGGGGGTCGTAGTGATTTCTAGCCGGATATGGGGAAAAAGGGTAATGCTGAATCTCGATTCTGGCACTGTCAGCTGCCTGTGATGATGGACACGACTCCAGCATGTTCCCTATAAAGAAGGGGAAAGTTACTGCCGCCTTCTGTTTCACCCTTTGAAGACCCTAGAACTCCTCTAACTGCCTCAACACTTCAAGCAGGACCATCTTATTCGTGGGGAAGATGGGCAGACGGTACGGGCTTCCAGTGAATCCTTGAATTCTGATATACGTAAATCTTGGATATTGGATAAACCAAGACCCGTATTTACCGATTAGGCTTTTGGCCTCATGTGTCAGCCGCTGATGCGTCCCTCCTTGGAGTATCCTAGTGATGTACATCAAGAACGCGTCGTGGGCTCGCCTAAAGTGCGTCTTCTCCTTCAGCTGAAGTTGTGGGTAACAGTCATAAGGCTTTAGCTCATTCTCCTTACTGCCAACTGTGCCTTTGCAGATCAAACCTGCATATCTGTAAGTTCTAGCCAACATATAGATGACGTAAGAACTCATGTAAAACGTTTTGGTCTTCTCTAGGTTGATAAGCTAGTGGTGAAGATTATTGCTTATCATTCTAGCCCAGTTGAACATCTTGACACCTTCTGTGAGGTCCTCAATGAAGTAATACATCCACGGCTCAAAGGGTGCTCCTGAGGGATTGCCTGCCACTCTGTTCAGCAAGATAATAATATCTCCATAGTCTTCCTTGAAGTCCGTGCGCAGCAACTTCTTGGGCATCTTCTTAACAGACGGCCTAGGCTTGTCCAGCCAAGATTTGTTAAGGTTGGCAGGACAAAGACCAGGGCTTTCATCATATAACTTCTGAGCATCTTCCTTAGTCTTATAGACGGTTTTAGGATATGCCGGAATGCCGAAGGCTTCCTGAATGGCCAACTCCGTCAGATGCGCCAATACTCTCCCATCAGGCGCCACAATCCGCCTTGACTCAGCATCATAGTGAAGTGCACACTCCACCATCAGTTCAACACAACACAGCGCAGGCGGGAATCCAGCAGCTTGAAATATGCCGTTTCTCACCATCCTTCTAGCGGCAGGTGTCGGTAACGGTCCGTTGTGTCCATATATCCTCTTTTTAAATTCCATGAGATCGATGTGGCCAAGATCAGTGTCTGAGACATTTTTCCATTTAGACTTTATTCTAGTCTCTGGCTGCGATCCTTTACTTGCAAACTTCATCTGTGCCTGCCTGAATATTTCTCCTTGATCGATCGGCAGCTTGCAAGCACAAAATACTTAACATTAATACAAGATTATTTAAATTTAACGAGTTTCGGGGTGTAGCTTGGACAAATCGCACTTTCAGCCTTATTAAATTAAAAATTTCTGTCAAAAAGCAGGCTGAAAGTAATTAAATTCGCCCATCATGAATGAAATTCGTGCCGGAAATGAAGTAGAAGATAGAAACACAGTGCAAATACATTGTAAACTAACTTCCAAACCTCGAAGATCCCGTTGTGGCTGCAAATGAATTTAAAAATTCAGAAAATCTGCCAGAAGAAGTGCGCCAATATGCTGGAAGTACGACTTCAGCAAAGAAATTAATTACTTCTCTCAAAAATCACGCCTGTCAATAAGAAAATGCTATCTCGATTCTCACAACGATGTTATTCTCACAAATTTCTCCTTTGCGAATGATTTCCTGAAGATTCGAGAGAGATAGCTACTTCACAGCCGGAATTGTGAAGAAATGAGTTGCTGAAACTCATTTTATGGCTGAGAAGTGCGATTTTCTTCAAGGCATTGTTTTCTTTCCTTTGATTTTCTTCCAATTTTTAGAAATGTTTTCTTCTCAGATTGGCAAATTTCTAATTTCACTTTCAGTTATCGAGGCAAGTTTCTAATTTTCATCTTTGCTTGAGATTTTCGAATTTTCTCAAAGAAAATTGTCTAAGTTTGGAAAAGATATTAAATTAATTGTCCAAATTTAATTTTCCAATGTATTTTAAATCTTCCGAACATGGCAAAGTTTGAATTTATCTAAGGCAGACTAGTTTAATCTTCCAAATAATCTCCGGATTTTGAATTTTTAATTAAAATTCCCTAAGTGTCAGGGAAATAATTAAAAATATTAAAATATTAAATTCCAACCCGTTTAACCTTGATACATGGCTAAGTTTGTTCGTCAGAGGCAAAAATATCTTTTTTCAAATTGTCCGCCTAGCCAAAATATGCTCAATAGCTCATCTGCCAAATTTCAACTTTCTAGGCGGAGTTCTGACCTCTTTGGACATTTTTATTTAGCCAAACGATTCATCTTCTGGGTTGGGCGAACTTGGAGATCTCTGCCACTTTGCCATTTTTTTACTAGTACCTTAGGAATTTTCCAAGCTGAGAGGGGCGGACTTCATGCTTGCTCTGCCAAACACTCTTCATTTTGTGCCAAAGAATTTCATTCCGTTGTGCCGAGGCGTGGTTTTTATGCCGGCCAAAACCTCTTCTTCTTCTAGATAATTCTCCGTTTTTCATGCCTTAGAATAATTTTCCTTCCAAAGTTTGGACGAATCTCTTATAATCTCTTGCCTATGGCGTATTTTTATTATCCACTAGTCTTAGACTTTCCTTGCCACGGCGAATTTTATTTGTGCCTTGTCCAACGGCAAATTCCACTTGTTTTAATCATTTAATTCAATTTCCAACGAATTACCTTGCAATTTCACCCCTTTCCAAACACCTTGGAGCGCACCCCTTCATGTTTTACCTTCTCCACACTTCTTGGGGCGGACTTCATGTGCCTCATGCCATTTTCCTTTAGGCTGGGCGGACTTCACAAGTTTCATGCCATTTTCCTTTAGGCTGGGCGGACTTCAACTTCTCCATGCCACTTTCCATATGGCGAACTTCATCATGCCTTAGCTACTTCCTATCTTGCTGGGCAGACTTGGAGACCCTCATGCCATTTGACTTTCTTGGGCAGACTTTGACCTTCTTGTGCCAAAGGCGGACTTGCCTTGTCTTGTGCCATCCATCTCTCTCCAAACATCTTGGGCGGACTTTTGCTTCCTCATGCCAAGGGCGGACTTGGCAACTTTCATGCCATGGCGGACTTTGCAACCTTCATGCCAAGGGCGGACTTGGAGACCACCTTGCCTATGGCGGACTTGGCAACTTTCATGCCAGTGCCTATCTTTGGCATGCCAAAGGTAGGGCGGACTTTGAACTTCTCATGCCATTTTCCTTTCTTGAGGGCGCCATTCTAAGACTTAAGCATTTTTCCAAAATTTTTGCCATTTTTCAAACTTTTTCAATTTACCTTGATTTTCTTGATTTCTGGAGACGTGTTGATTTTCTGCTCTGTGGGATCCAAAAATAGAAACTTTTTCCAAAAATAGAAACTTTCCAAAAATAGAAAAAGCAAAAAGCATCCCAAAAAAATAGGAACTCCAGAATGGCCTAAAAGTGCCAAAAATCAAAAAAGCAAAAAGCAAAAAAGCAGAATCCCTAAAAAATAGGAAGTGTCAGAAAAGACCAAAAGCAATGGCGATCTTCATCTACCAGGTCTTCTAAGCACTTCTATGACGTTAAGGCACAAAAACGGGTTCAAAATCCCAACTTAGCCGGACTGTCTTTCAAAATTTACCCAAATTAAAGACTCTCAAAGACGTTGCACAGAGGGCGGAACCAAACTTGGGGGTCCCCATTTGCGATGGGGCGATGTGTGAAATAGGTCACAACAATACCTCAATGTACACGTATGTGTAAGCATACCATATCGATGCACCGGTATGAGCATATCCATTTGCCAATCATATGCCTGTATCGATATGTATATACATATGGATACGTGTATATACTATATATGTTTATATGTCCACTCCCTATTCACTTACATTCATTCACGTTACCATCATAATGATCATAATACCACAAGACAGATAAACAGATAAACATCACTCATAAAGCGTAAAGAAGTAGA
Source organism: Sequoiadendron giganteum (assembly GCA_007115665.2). Taxonomy (NCBI): domain Eukaryota; kingdom Viridiplantae; phylum Streptophyta; class Pinopsida; order Cupressales; family Cupressaceae; genus Sequoiadendron; species Sequoiadendron giganteum. Next base: position 493,625,935 of record CM021106.1, read on the forward strand.
CACGATTCCTAATGCCAATATACAAGCTACGGATGACTTATCTACAACCCACACAAACTGACTCAATTCACTCAATCTAAGATGACATGTGTATGCTCAGATAGTTTACTTTACTAGTTAACCGACCAAGCTCCTCTTCCGAGTGATACTTACCCTCCGCCTGGAGGAACGGTTCATATACTTGCATCCATTGACACACGCTTTCGGAAGTCATATGTTCACAACATAAGCAATATATATATAAACATCTCAAGAGTCGGAATACTCATTACTCAATAACTTTGCATGCAACATTCATCAAGGATGCCATCAAATAGAAGTAACATTAAATGGAAGAACACACATATTGAAACAAGGAACATATTTTATTCATCTTCAGGATTCTCATTACAATCAATTTACCCTATGTAAATAGTAGCTATACAATCGGGGTGTAACAATTATTTATATTTTTTGATATTTATCTCATTTAGTTATTTGTATTTCAATGTGTTACAATTGTGGGGACATGAAAGAGTTGGATGGTTTCTTTAGTTCAATAGATGAGTAGTTCATGGTTGAGCTTGGATGGTAGTGATGATTTGATCCTTGGAGATGATTTTGTTGCTACCTCCACACTCATCTTTCCTATGTTTTCAATAGGATTTCAGTATGATTATTGCTGCCCTCACTTTCTTTCACTGGTTAGATGACATCGTTTGATGAGCAAACTGATTTTGAATTTGGGCAGGCTTTAGGGCAGTTGGCTGAGAGTGTTTTTCTTAACACAGTTCATTTATTTATTGCTTCCACTCTGGTGAGTGACGCTCACTGCAGTTACTTAATGGAGATATGCATTATTTCAGATGATGTCGTTATGATTGCAGTGGTTTGGGTGTGTTGGTGTGTTCAAAACCTTTCTTTTGATACTTGGAGGTTGAGTGTTGATGCTATGTTTTCAGTTTGCGTCAGCAGAGGCATTACTTGGATGGTAGAATTTAGAGATATGGCAAAGATTGACTTGCTTCATATTTGGGGCATCATGAGGTGTCATGCTAGGGTTTAAGCTTTATTTCTTATGGTTGGGCAAGGTGTTTCTAATGTTGACCAGGATTGTCATTAGCAGTGAGTTTGTTGATGCAGTCTTCTCAAAGTTGCCTTGGCAAGATATATTTCATGGCATTGACTTCAATCCTTTCAAGTATTTCAGTATGGGCTTTTATGATTTCCACTCTTTGGGGGTCCAGGATAGGGGAGTGCAGTTTGGGCACGTTGGTTTGACAATTATGATCAGTGTGGTGCAGTGTCAGCATGGTGGTTCCTTTTTGAGACTAGCTTGGAACCCAAGGATCCCTCTGTGTTGTAGTTTAGCTACCTTTGGGGATGAGACAGCTAATGTTAACTTTCTGGAGTTTACTCTTGTAGCACATCAATTTGGTTCTCTCGAAGGGCATTTCTTTGAGGAGTTTATCCAGTTTATGCATTATTTGATTACTCTTCCTATTAGAGGTTTTCATGAGATCTCATGTGTTGTTACCCCACAGGACAGTGTTGTGAGTAGATGGTGCTACAGATCTCCTAGATTGACTTGGGACCCTGGGATCAATGTTGGACTCAGTGTGGATAAGATTGTTGGTTGCAAGGTTGTACTGGCATTGTTTGAGGACAAGCAATCTTTGGGAAGGGCGGACTATAATGTCCCCATTTTCGATGTCCTTCTTTGGACTAGTTTGGTTCTAACACACTATTTTTAGTAAGTTCTATATTTAGTAAGTGATCTGAGAAGTAGAGCAGTGTAGGGTTTCCTGTTTGGGTAGTGTGTGGTAGTTGTCCAACGAGTGATAATGTCTTGGCCAGTTTGATATTTGGTGAGTATTTACTATTTTTAGCAATTTCTATTTATAGTAAGTCTATTTTGGGAAATTGGTCTCAGACCCATGGTGTCCTCAGTAGTGTTATTTCTATGGTAGTGTTGGTGAGCCTAAGGTTGGATTATTTAATATTTACTTTTAATCAATCACTTAAGTATTTTTATAAAATAACTTTATAACTTAAGTGAGGGGGTAGGTGGTCCTCAAAAAGTACCTTGGTGCCTAATGAGATAACTTAGAGTTGTTTTAGAAGGCTGAATAAGGTAAAATAGTTTCCTTTTGAGTAGGACACCCCTTTGAGGATATATTTGATAATGTTTTAAACTATAAAGCAAATATTAAAAGGATAGAAAAGGGCGTTGGGGTTTTGGAGGAAAAGGATTCAAATTGGAGGTTACCCTAATTTCTCCCTCCACTTCTATTTAATCTGCTTTTTGGCTTCCATTTGGTTATGATGGATTTGACAACTTAAGGAGACTCTACTGGATTGTTTCCAGTTTATCATTGCGGTTGGTTGAGGATAGAAACCCTCATCTTTAGCACTGGTTTCGGTGGTGAGAGACCCACCCTAAATAGTTTGTGGAGGAGATCATACAAGTCTTCTACTTGGGCGTAATTTGTATTTGAGTTTGGTATTCAGTTTGAAGGGTTTACAGAGTAATCCAATCATTTTTCTATTGCATTTCCGGAGGCAAATTTGATGGTAAATGCTATCTAGTTCTTGAGGTATGAATGGAGTTTAATTTATGAAGATTTTTGTTGATTTTATGATTTTCTTAAACCATGCTACAGTACTGTCGCTACAATGTCACACTACAATACCATGCTATATTGTCGTTCTACAGGAAACCCTAGCACTGGTCATAGCCATTTCTCAAGGCAAAGTCAAGGTGTTTAGCTGAAATGTGGTTTGTTGACACGTTGTGGTCCTCTTAAGGAGGACGTGAACTTCTGAAACATCATTCATCTCATATCTATAGCTGTGGAACTCCTGCTGAGAGGTGTGTGAGCATCTGAGGATAAGGCATGAGCTTCCAGCTATAACATTATCTGCCATCTGCTAGATGCGAGCTTCCTCTTAGCTGCTGCGTAGGAATTTGGTGGTCCAATTGTCTATGTGGGGATACATTATACCTGCTGTGTAAATCTGATATGCCTGGAGGATATTCTCACGAGGGTGTGGGGTTGTTTGTGGTCTGAGTATTCATTGCTGATCACTGTATGCCAGCCAGTGCAGTCATTGAAGACAGTGCTGAGTAGAAGAGCCTTTGCTGGGTGTCACTATTGGCAACATTCACAACTTCTCACCTTGGCGTGCACATTCCCAGGTCTGACAATCATCTTCAAATTTACTCTTAACTGCTGTAGCTATCAGTGCATTAGCACTACAAGCTCCTAATTGCTGTTGTATATTCCTGAGTATTAATATTCATAAGTGCTTAGTATCGGTACTCAATATGAACTTGTAAGGGACGATGTGTATTGGTTGTAATGCTGATCATGCAGTCTGATGTTGGGTTGTGAGTTAATTGTTTCTGCTGTAACATTCTGAGCTGTTAGTAAGTGAAGACAAATTCTGAATTTTGCACAGTGCTGAGTGCTAAGTTTGTAACCTGTACCTTCACATTATTTCTGTGTAGTTTAGATCTGTAGCTTTATTATGAAATAGTCTCAGCATTTGATGGACTGAAATGGCCATAAGAAAGTTATAAATCTGTTATTAATCAGATTGCAAAATGGCATAGTTCTGTAGTATATTGATGTTCATATTCCATTGTATGTGCTTATCAATGAGGAAATGAAGCTCAGAAACAGTTTGCATAATCTGTATTAGTGTTCTCTACAAATACTTTCATATATTATGCAATGTTATGAGACAAGTTCGATAAACAGATCATTGACCAAACTGAAAACATTGAACAAAAATCTAAAGTCAAAAAACTCAGAACGGGGTTGGCCATTACAATCAATGTTCCACGGGGTTTCGGGGACGGGGATGGGGGGACGGCAAGGGACGTGTTTCGGGGACGCGGGGATGGGGGGGTCTAAGTTTGGGGGCAGAAAGGAGACGGCGACGGGGGGTGGCAGGGTGCTGAAATACATATAGTACTTGAAAAAATATTTATAAAAAGATGTATAAGTATAAGAATTATACATCTTGGAGACAACTAGAAGTCCCCTAGACGTCTTGAGGACACCCCAGCATCCTTGAAGTCCTAGTGGCGTCTTGGAGACAATGACACTGGTGGTGGGATGGTGGCGCTGGTGGTGGGATGGTGGGGGGCTCCCAAGTCCCCAAGTCTCCAAGAGATCCCCGTCTAGGAAACGCGGGGTTTTTTAGGGGGGGCACTCCCCATGGAACACTGATTACAATTTACTTGTTGAACCAATATTGTCACAAATTGCACTTAGAATTATCCCATACTGAAACACATTGAACTTCAATTAAATACGAAGTGACAAAGTGTTGGTTTTGGAAAAAAATTGGTTTCAATTTGGTGGTGGTCATTACATAGTTGAAAAACTCAGATTCGGCAATAACTTGGTTGAACCAAAAAAAAAATTAAAACTTGAGTCTCAACCAAATTTTACTAACATTAAAAAATACATAAATTTGTAAAAATATTCTTCAAAACATGCATATTATTAAATTTAGAGAGCATATTACTGATTCCTTCATATATAGATCAGAATTATATAGCCAAGATGAGCTCCCTGGCTTTATTACTCAAATACTTGATCACCTCTAATACTTAAATACTAAATCATTTACAGATCCCACTCAGAAAAAGCATTGAAATGAAAACCTCACTTAGAGCATTCTTCTCCACATAGTGGAACAGGAATAGCTAGCATGGATCTGACCAGGTTATCTCAAACTGCCGAAAGGAAAGATCAGAGTAAGTGAGAGGCAGCCACACAAAAAGATTTGACAACTGAACAATGCTCTCCTCTCGTTGGCCACCCTTTTTGCAACACAATACAATGCAAATTGCAACTCTCTTGCTTTTCAAAAAAACAAACCCAAAAAAAAAGTGAAATGACCTTTATTTCATGCAATATTGTATTGCAAAAGTGTGGACAAGTTTTTGATGAAAATTGTGAGTATTTTTTAGTTATGGCGATTTTCGAAAGTTTTTGAGAAAAAAATCACTACGAGTTACTTGCGAGCCAAATTGACTGGCAAGCACTTGCAAGTTTTGTAAGTAGTTGCCAATTTTTCAACTACAAACGTACCCAAGCCCCAAAGTTTTATGTCATACCAATGTACTCAAACCTAAACTACTAACTTATCTTATTTTCCTAAGTCAAATTGAACACTAGAATATGCCAGCATTAGATAACTTTGGCTCACCTTAATGCAAAGAAGCATGTGGCCTTCGCTCTATAACTTTGATCCTTGGGTGGCAAATTGATGCCAAGTTTTGGTACAAGTGCTAGAATTATTCTATCCTAATCATTTGATTTCTAGCTATTAGGTCCTAGGGCCATAAGATAGATATTTTTTTATAGAAAATTCCTATTCAACCTTTTTGCCCTTTTGTGATGGAATTTTTGTACATTTCAGGAGGTTTTTTGCTTAGTGAGGTTGCTAGGATTTTTATTAATTTAGATTACCTACACCTCATTTGTCTTTTACCTAAGATTCCTTGGAGTATAAATCCTTTCTTATGTGTCACCATAATTGTCATAGGGAATATGGGTGTATAACTCTTTCCTTAAGAATCACTACATTCCTTGCAAGAAATATTGGAGTGTAACTCCTTTTCTGTGTAGACATTTATGTGCACACCTCTTGCCAAGAAGAATAGGACACATAGGCACATACTAATGCAAAATGGCAAATATAGAGGCTTGGGGTTACATGCATAACTCTTCTTTTCATCTCTATAAAATAAAGGTTCTCCATCTCTTTTCTTTATGGTGGCACTTAGTTATCTTGAAACCCATATTTTTTTTGTAATTGAGAGATTGTATGCATTGGAATATTTCAAGTTACCTTCTTCATTAATACATGTGGGATTTTCTTCCATCAAACAAGTTCCCCACTTCCAAAATCTTGTCTCACCTTGGTTGTGTTGAGTTTCTTTCAATTTGTTAATTTATTGTGTTGCATATGATTCAATGTTTAGTAGTTGATCTTGGCATAATGTTTTTCTAACAAGGCCAATAATTAACAGTTCTTACCCTTGAGAATATGGAAAGGGTGTGTGGAGTGCACAAATCTTTCAAATTTGCTTACAACCATACATGTTACATTAGTAAAAACTACCCAAAACCTCTGATACCCATATCAGTACAGTTGAGATATTAGTAATGATCTAGGTATGTCCTAGGTAGGTATTTATAGGTCTAGATTGGGTAGTTTGGTACCAATTGTAGCACAGGACATATCCATCAAACCTAGTAGAAGGCACATTCAAATTAAAAAACAATAGAATAAAAGGATGGCTATGCCATGATATTATTGTCATTTTTTTATTATTATTATTAGTTTTCTTATAGATGTATTTATATTGTTCCATGACAGAGTCCCCAAAAATATCAGTGAACACTTATATTCAGACAATAAGTTTATACTGCTAACTTGGTATAATTTTTTGGTTACTACTCTAAATGCTAGAGCTAATTGATGAGGTAATTTACACAAAAATAGACCAATTTTGAAGTTTTTGTTGACACACTTGTACATGGGGTCCAAAAGCTGGCATGCTACATCGGCACATCATAAACCTAATCCTCTAAATATCTTGGCTAACATTCCAATGCACATCTGATCGCTAATTGTAAAAATCAAGGATTTAATATTTTGAAATGCTCTTTTTACATAGCAGCTACTACCCTACCATATTCATAACCGTATGACCTTAACTCTTGCAAGATTTATTTCTCTGCATAGCTACACACATGCTATATCACCTACATTATCATACTTTCAAGCTTCACACACCATATAGATTTAGACTAGGTGCAGTATATTCAATAGAAGTAGCAATGATGTAGAAATAACCAAAAGCCAAATAACATGATGCATAATGGGAGAAAATACAAACAAAATCAGAACGGAATTGAAATAGTGTAACACTAATACCAAACCATCATATATATCTAATTAAAAGCTGAGTTCATTTTCAAATACATTTTTGGTAGCAAGGAAATAGTTTAGAAAATTCGTACCAGATTTATCCTTGACATCAATAAATCCATATTGCTTAAGCCTATGTTCATAATCTTTACCCAGGCGACCCTTTATACCTCTATCTAATGCATATCGTGCACTAATATTGATTACAGTTTCAATATCTTTGTACTTCGAAGCATAAAGCAATACTGCATTGCCACCTGAAATTAAAATGCATCTCAGTGGTTTAGCACATACCCAAGAATTTTTCATAATTTTATAAACTAATGGTGAGACTAAAAGAATGTCCAGAAGAAATAAAAGCCAAATTTTTGACAAAACTGGAGTAATTTTACAGAAAGACAATTGAAGACATTAAGGCAGAAGGATAAATGGCCATCATCTATTCATCTTCAACAAGGATTTATTTTTCTATTTTGTTATAAGTGCATACCAAAATTTTGGTATATTAGATTGCAACTAATACTTAAGTCATATAGATATTCTGATAATGCAATAAACAACAGTAAGGTACTATCTCAGATAATGATGACAGCAGAACTGGACCACATCACAGGATATAGAATATAGCAACTCTACAGCCATTCTCACAGCAAGGAATTACAACAGCAGTCATTTATATAACAAGCGCGTACCATTAATAACTGTGTAAGTTTATAGCAGATTTCTAGCATTTACATGAACTCACTTACCCATGTACAACAGTTATAATTTAGCATTTCACAAAGTCATATAAAGTACAGCAGGTCAAGCTGTAATGACTGCCCTAGTTTTGTTTCTGAGTTTGCTATCACTGATATGCTGTTTGTTTCCACTGTTAAGCTGATTTGGTTTGTTTGAGTAGTTTTTGGTTGTTTGTTTCAAGTGCCAATCAATGTTTTGCACACATAGAATGATCATAACATGAAATACATGAAAACAACATTAACGAAGTGCTTGCAAAGATTCTCTTTCAGATTATAATGCTCAGAAACTTTAACAGAAATTTTCAGTCCTTTACCATACAATTTTCAGACTCAGAAATTACAATCAGACCTGGTTATTTTGAAGCAACAAACAGCATTGAACACCTCCAGTTCGCATCAATCTTCACCCTTGAGATAGACCATCAAACCCCCATGAAACTCAGCACCGAAGAGCACTTCTCCAATCCCAGCAATGGCCCAGAACAGAACTACATTTCACAGACCAGAATTCCGGAAAACAACCTCAGCTAGGGCACCACCCAGAAAATGGGTGATCTGCTCTTAAAATTTGGTTCCTTGCCAATAAATCAAAGTGAATACATATATGGAGTCAGCCTAGATAGGGGTATTCAAATATCCAACACCCATATCGCCATTCCAAATCAAAATGAAGTTATCCACAAATTATCAGATTCAGTCCTTGTAACAAGTGCTCAAAAAAAGTACTGAAAAACACCTCCAAAATCACACCAAATCACACCCCAAAGAAGCCACACTTCCACAAGCCCAAAACCATGAACTACAACTCACAAATATTCGAAAATCTTCATATTTTCTTGACTGAAACTACAACAATGAACCTCTAAAGTGAAACCTGGATGGAACCACACCTCAACCAGCTAGAGTAGGTCTTGCACTACTGAAACTAGCTCCTTAATGCCAAGGGTTTTCGTCCTCAACAACTGATTGGAGACTCCTGGAATAATTCCAGCAACATCTCCTTATGCATCCATTTTCAACATAACCAAATGAGGCTCCAAATGAGATAATATAGGCTCTCACTGAAAAATAAGGGCAACAAGATTTTGAATCCTTTTCCCTCCAAAACCCATTTAATATTTTCTTGCTTTATACTTTAAAACATTAACAAATAATCCTCAAAGGGGCATCGGCATCCTACTCAAAAGGAAACTATTCTACCTTATCCAGCCTTCTAAAGCAACATTAAGTTATCTCATTAGGCACCAAGGTACTGTTTTATGACCCCTCTGACCCTCAATATAAACTTATAAAATCATTTTATTAAAATCATTTTCGAGAGAGGAAATATAGATATTAAAATAACCTAACCTTAGCAAACCCAAAGCCAACTGAAATGACACTGCTGAAAGTAGCCTGTCTTGGACCAGCTTTCCATAAATTGACTTACTATTTTTAGTAAGCACTAAAACTAGCAAATACTCTAAAAACTCAAATTTGGTGTGGAAACTAATATGCAACCTGACTTACTGTAAACAGTAAGTACTAAACTGGTCCCCTACTAATAATAGAAAGTCCACAAGAAACCCCGAAAGCCTCCATAAAAAGGACTGGAACAAAACATTAGAACTCATCAGACAACTTCCACACACTACCCAAACAGGGAACCCTATATTATTCTGCCTCCTAGACCAATTACTAAATATAGCACTCACTAAAAATAGTAAGCGAGCCAAAACCAAACTAGCTCGAAGAAGGACATCGAAAATGGGGACATTACAGTCCACCCTTCCCAAATATTGTTTGTCCTCAAGCAATGCCAATACAACCCTGAACCAACAATCTGATCCATACTGAATCCAAAAATGATCCCAGGGTCCCAAATGAATCTAGGAGATTTGTAGCACCATCTGCTCAAAACTCTGTCTTGCGAGGTACCAACACGAGAGACCTCCTAAAAACCTCCTGTAAGAAGAGTAAACAAATACTACATAGACTCAATCAACTCCTCAAAAGAATGCCCCTCGAGAGAACCAAACTGATGTGCCATAGGAGCAAGCTCTAGAAAATTAACACTGGCTCTTTCATCCCAAACCATAGCTACACTACAACTCAATGTGATTCTCAGGTTCCAAGTGAGTATTAGAAAGGAACCACCATGTTGAACCTACGCCACACTAATCATAATTTTCAAACCAATGTGCCCATATTGCACTCTCCTACCGTAAACCTCCATAGAGTAAAAATCATCAAAGCCCATGCTGAAATACCTGAAAGGATCAAATTCAATGCCACAAAATATATCCTATAAAGTTCCCTTGCCGAAGGAATAAGGTTTTCGTGATTTTCCTCAATTTGATATAGGTCCCATTTTATCAAATTGAAGCACAATAGGGTAAAAGTAATGGTTGGTATTCAATTTGAAAAGCATAAACAATTCTAATGATCAGTTCTATGTTCTTACTTTCACATATGGCTGTGATAGAACATGTTTGCTCAGAAATACATAGCTAATTCTTAAGTTCTCAATCCAACCAAAACTAATAAGCAGATTACATTTCTTAACTCAGATAAGATATAGCAATACATTCTAGGCATCTATTTTAGAGCTGTTAAGATAGATTTATTATTCAGAAATTATCAGTAGTTACAAGAACTGTGATAAGATGGCAGCCTTCACACATCTCACTTCGACTATTTGCAACAGCTAGTACATAGACTAAAGACATCAGATAATAATTTGAACAGCAGCAATAAATGCAAATATTTAAGGTTATCAAACCTGGATAGTGCCACATCTGGATCTGAAACAAGCTCGATATGACTTGAAATTCACACAATCACTACATAACAAACTCACATCTCTGTCTTGTGAGACCCAACGCCTCAGCCTGAAGATACATCGACCTTCTAACACATTTGCAGCCTTGCTTGAAGTCACACGTCTAGCATTCACAGTTCTGGCAATTCTAGAAACTCACGACTTAGTTGCAGCAGTGACTCAACCTTCCTCAAGGCTCACGTGAGGTATGTGTAGTTCCAGGTAAGCTAAGATACTAGTGCGCATGGTCTGATTTATTAACACCAACTCCGAAGGGATTCACGTCACTCCCAAAATGTCCAAATGTCTTCCTCAAAGACTTAGTTGGACATCAACAAAAGCACCCAAGAGTAAAATACAAATGTCATCCCTCTCCAGGAAGCCATGAACTTCAGATAAAAGCCCGCAGATGAGTTCCTTTCAACGCACAGGAAGGGAAACTGTAATGTCCCCATTTTTAGCACTCCACTCTCCAGTGATTGATAGCCTATCCCTGAATGCCCGTAGGCTAGTCACAGGCAAAATTAGGGTTTTTGGCTGCTCGGTGGTTTCTTTTGAGGATTCAAAAGTCTGCATGTTGAAGTTTGGCAGTTTGGATTCTTGATTCCTTCTGGGTTTTCAGAAAGCTTCGTAGTGGTATGACATGCAATTGCATCAGACAACTTCTTTGGACTTACTACTTTTTGTAAGTTATGACGGCTGCATGTTGGAGTTGTGCAGTTTGGATTCTGGATTCCTTCTGAGGTTTCAGAGAGCTTCGCAGTGGTGTGACATGCAACTGCAACAAATGACTTTTCCGAACTTACTATTTTTAGTAAGTACGACGGTTGCTCGGATTGTGGTTAAAATGAGTTTGGAACAACTTACTATTTTTAGTAGTATGCTATTTTTAGTAAGTTCTATTTTTAGTAGTGCTATTTTTATCAGGGTTTTTGCAGTTCAATTCAGTGGCTATTTATGGCAAGTCAGTTTGAGCAGTTTGGTCTCCAACACCCTTGGTGCTATTTTTGGCAAGTTTGAGCTTGAGTTGGGCGTTTTGTTGTACCCCAAATAAAAAAAATCGCTACACTCAGGCATTTTGAAGAAATGAGTCAAAATACTGTCAAAAAGGTCAAAATTGGGATTTGCATGTCTTGCATGGGGGTCAAAACCTTGAAATTTTCAAAATCTAACAATCTAGGTCAGCTCACAGCGACCAAATCAACAATACCCAGATTTCAGTTTTTCATCCCTAAATTTTAGGAAAAATTATATTTTTAGCACTTTTCTAAAAATAGAAACTTTTTCTGGGTTTCTCAAGAAACGGATACTTGTAAAATTTTCTACAAATAGAAATTTTGGCTTCTAAGGTTGAGACTGATTTTGATTGGCTTAAAATACTTCTTCGTCAGGCTGGTGCAGTCAGAATAACAAAAAGATCAATTTTACCCTACTGGGTTTATTCTGCTTTTTTTGGAGCTTTTTCTAGAGAACCAAGGTCATCAACGGAGGTCAGACAGCTGCCAGGTGTCAGAATTAGACGTTGAAGTGTCAAATAGAAGCTGTCAACGACGAACGTGCACAAAGAACGAGAAACGGAGAAAGGAGAGAATAATTTGAAAAAGTTGAAAAATGCTAAAATTGTCTAACTTTGGTGAATCCAGGCGCCTCCAGTCAAGAAGGGCACCCAACCTTCCATGCCTTCAAAAAATTTTGTATCCGACAATCAAGGCCCATAGAAGCACGTCAAACGAGGAAGGAAATTGGAAATTGCCAAAAAGTTTCTAAGTCTGCTAAACTTGGGCGCCCCTAGAGAGGAAGGGCGTCCATCTTTTTAAAGCATCAGATGATAAAACCAGAAGTGCAGCTCCCAGGCAATGTTGGTCAGATCCATCTCAGCTCCGTAGAGAGCCTGACAGCGTAGTCATACGATCACTCAGTTTCTGACAAAGTCAGATTAAACAGAGGCCATGATGAGAGTGTTTAGAACTTTGAAGGTAAAAACGATGAAAATATTCTAACACTGGTGAACATGGGCGCCCCTGGAGAAGAAAGGCGCCCAAGTTTTTAAGAGGTTAAATGAATGAATTTGCAGAAGGTGCCTCCAAAGTGACTTCGTCAGACTTGATCAGGCTGTCCAACGCAATCATCGCCACGTTCGTCAGAGTAGGCAGCCATCAGATGTCGCAGGCTAAACATAAGAGAAAAAGTGAATGAAATGACAAACGACAAAAGCAACAGTGAAAAACTCAGAATAAAAACTCTCTGGAAGAGATGGTGCCCCTGAAAGAGAAGGGCGCCTAGGGTTTTGGGCTGCCAGATGTCAGTTTTCGAAGATGAGGTATCCAGAAGACCCCTTCCAGAATCTTCATAGCTATCCAGTGGACCTGACAACCAGTCAATCTGACAAGTACAACGCCGGATACCATGAATTCATCTGAAGGTCAAAAGACGAGCATAAATTCGAAGATCATAAAAATGGCCAACACTGGAGAAAGTGGGCGCCCCTGGAGGAGAGAGGCACCTGACTTTTTGAAGGGTCAAATGAAGTTTTCATCAGAAGTCTCCTCCAAACAAACTTTGTCAGATTCGATCAAGCTCTGCGATGAGTCATTCAGCTTGTTCATCGGATCAATCTGGAGGCCAGAAGTCAAAATCAAACTAGGGTTGAAAATTGAGTTAAAGTTGAAAATGACGAAAAAATGGTTAAAGTCTGAGTGAAATAGTCGCCTCCAGCCAAGAAGGGCACCCAACTTCCAATGACTTAGTCAAACTTTTGAAAATTTCAAAAATTGAAGATGAAAACAAAGTCTAAGTTCATTGCACAATCTTGAGTTAGGGATTTGAAGAATTAGGGCAAAGGAAAGTTGTTTTCTCAAGGCAAAGCTTACTTAAGGCACCTTTGTGTTTCATTATTCATTATTTTCTTGCAAGTGGTCTTCAAGGAGAAACAAAGCAACAACTTCCAACCCTTATTTTCAAGATTCAAGAGTTTAACTTGCTGGTTTTTCAAGAAATTTTTAGATCAGCAATCAAGAAAGCTTGTTTTTTCATATTTTTTCATCCAGAACATCAAATCTTTGAAGAAGGAGGCCATTGTTTTCAATTTTGCAGTGAGCTAGTTTATACTGGTTCTATCTTCTGGATATTTTTTGGAGAATTTTCTCAAGGTTGCAGCAGCTGCTTTTTATTTTGCATGTCAGAGAAAACTTCAAATTTTACAATTTCTAATCTTGTGGGTCTATCTCTAATATTCTTCTGGACAAAACCCATATCACAGCTTTTTTAGAGAAACTTCAAGTGGCTGATTTTTCAGTGAAACTTTGAGGTTTTCAAAATTTAACTAAATGGGTTTCATCCAGAATGTGCCTCTGAACAATACCCAGATGACAACTTTTTCTGCTTTTTTCGAAGAAAATTAGGGTTTGCTGCTTTTACAGTCTTCACTCCAAATTTTCAAAACGGACGATCTGGGTTTGCTTGTAATGAAATTATAAACAAAACCCATATCTCAGAAAAATTTCCAAAAAATTCATCCGTTTGATGAAGAAAATCAGCAAGTTATTTTTAAGGTTTGTGCTGAGCTTGTCAGAACCTAGGCAAGTTTACAGTCAATCTTCAAGTTTTTCAGCATGAAGTACTCTCCCATCGAATTCAGAGCCAAACAAGTGTTGTATCATAATTATCTGAACGAATGATGTTGGGAAGCATTTTTCAGTACCATCATGACATAAAACGTCATCATCTCAGTTGAAGAACGTGCAGAGGGAGTGGTATGAGCGAAAGGACAAGTGTCAGAAAAAGTTGCGCAATACTCTTCCATGGGAGAATCAAGAGAAGTGTCAGAATACACAAAAGTTGCAGAGCCGCCAAGTTATCAATTAGTGAGTCATCTTTTGAGGCAGCGATGATTTTCAAGAATAGAACTCATAAAGAAGCTGAAGATGTCAAAAATTCTTTAAGTTTGATTGCAAAAGGGGAGAAGATCTTAGAAAAGCAGAATATGGCTATAGATAGTATCAACGCTCCTGATAGAGAGGCAGTTTCCCGCTTTTTGGCGGATGTGAGAGATTTAAAACGACAATCTTCTAGAAGCTTTCTCCAACCTTTCTTTCCATTCTTATCTCACGCTTTCTTTCTATTCTTGTCTCAATTCTTATCCATTCTTTGAAGAAGAAGGAAAACAAATGTAATGAGTTGGCATTTCCTATTTTACATGCTTTCTTAGGTTTTAAATGTTTATCTTCTTTAGGTTTAGAAATAAAGCTTGCATGTTGGCAAATCTTAGTTGTAAAAGCAAGAAGATTTTAGGGTTCCCTACTCCTCTGCTTGTGTATAAATAAGAGCAGTGTTTGCTCATTTTAGTTTAACCGTGCTTGTGATAACAGAATCGCTGAGCTTATGCCTTCATGTTTGTTATCGTTTAGTGTCAGTTCACTTTGTGTAAAAAGCAAGTTAGCATGCCTCCTTAGCTGCAAATCCTTGTTTAGTGCATGTGTTATGTGTCAATTATAATCAGGTTGATCACATGTTGCAAGTATTTTGCTACAACTTGCTGTCTCGAAATTGTAATCTTTGTGCCAGAAGTTTGAGTAAATAAAATCTTAAAGCTTGCTTTGCTGCCCTCGATATAAATAACTCAGATTTCCATTTATTGTTTTGTTCCAGAAGTGTGAGGAAATTAAATCTTGAAACTTGCTTTGCTGCCCTTGAAATAAAGTCTCATATTTCCGTAATACTTTTATGATCTCCTTTTTCAGCTTGCATTGAAATTTAGTAGATGTATGTTGAGGAAAGTTTATTCAAGTATCTTTGTCAGAAAATCAACCTTGTCCATTTCTAGACTCTTTTTCTTTGCATTTACTCGAGAGGATAGAAACGTTTTAGAGTAAGTTAAGTTGTAGTTGTCAAGTTTCATTAAAGGGAAAACCTCAGCTGCAACGTCTAGAGTTCTATAACTTTGTGTTCTCGCAGCTGAATCAAAAAGATAGGCAAAAATTAGTTTTAGTTTACTTACTTTATGGAACTCAGCAAAAGAGGGAGCTTCCCCTCCTAATTCGAAGAGCAGTTTACTGCACATAGCTATCCGTTTCCAAAACGCATTCCAAAGGTGCGATTTGAAATGCCAACACGCTTCACTTGCAGAGGTAAAATATTTTAATAAAGTGAGTTTTGATAATGCTTGGTGGACGCCTTTAGGAGAAATAAGTGATTTTATTAAAGTCATTCACTTTATTATATTTGGATGCCATTTTATACTTTATTAGCAAATTTAATAAAGTATATTACTTTCTTGATGTTGGACGCCTTGGAGACATGGGGAAATGAAATACAAATGAGATAATATTTTGAGGAGAAATATTATTTTATAAAGTGTCTCACTTTATTACCTTTTGGACTCCACATTATACTTTATTGATATTTTTAATAAAGTGTTATGTCTTCATGAAGTGGACGACTTGGGAAGAAGATGAAATGAAGTGCAATTCGACAAACATTTGCAAGATGAATGTGAATTTGGATTAGGTGCCCATCTTGGAGGGAATTTGAATTTGAATTTGGAGATAGAAGGCTATAAATAAGAGTGTTGGGCTCTTTGTTTTTCATCCATGAAAAAATATATCGTTACGTTGCCGAAATGGTGAGTGAATGTTTCGAGGAATACATACCTCCTAGTGTGTTTACTTGGTTTCGTGCTTGAAAGATAGCACCTAGCTGAGTTTCAAAGACTGCTTCTCATTCAAGGAGTGCAGATAGAGTTTCACAGTTGAAGTATTGAAGTTTTTGTTGTCTACAGGTTGTTGGTTTTGGCTATGGCTGAAGTATATTTTCACTTGCAGATCAATACATGATTTTTATTTTATTTTGGGTACTTGTTATATCCATTCCTAGGCCTTAGGCATCCCATCTTGCAAAGTTTGGGAATTTTTAGTGAAGTTTATGATTTTATATTGCTGGTCGCCCCTCTCGAAGGCTGAATCTTGCTTGCCAAAGTCTAGGAAATGTTTAGAAAAAAAGATAACTCCAGTTTGCAGTGGTTTCTTGGTCTTAGCATTGTCGCCTTCTCCTTAGGCTTCATTTGAATCAAATTTCAGGAGATTTGGTGGAGTTTTGAGAAAGTTGTGAGCATTTTAGTGGGTTTATGTTTGCTGGCCTGAATTTGTGTTTTGCTGGTCATTTATATCTAATTGTCATAAGTCGGAGTTTTGGGGGTTGTTTTCATAAGTTGGGAGTCTTTAGAGTTGGAGAGACATTCTTATATTACTTGTAGCATTGGGGTCTCTCTAATTCTGTGTTACCGGCAGGAATTCTATCTCATTGTAAGGTTGAACAGTAGTACTATTAGCTATCTTCATTTCTTGCTAAGTTGCTTTGTAATTCTCACGATTGTGGAAGAGACTAGTCTTGCTCCAGTCTTCTTTTACTGCACTTTCCTTTCTATATTGCCCACTAAACAAGTGAAAGGGGTCGGCAAGCCGCCCATTTACTTATTGTACTTGCATTGTAATCATCATACTGCTGATCGGCTAAGCCATCACTAATACATAAGACCCCCTAGCACCATATGTTAGCACCTAACCCACCTTGGGTTTGAGTGCACATTCTTGGGTTGGGTTACTTTCCAACATTGTTCTTTCTTTGAGCATTGAAGATCCTCGGCGACATATGACAACACCTCTTCCATCTTGGGATTGAGTGTGCATTCTTGGCGTAAAGTTACGTTTCAGTAGTTGTTTGGATTTGAGCTAACCTTAACAATTGAGAGGGACAACTCAAGCAAAGAAGAGAGAAAGATAAAGAGAAAGCAAAAGGAAGGAGAACACGAACAAAGGGCACAGGGGGATCTGGCTTCGATGGGGTCAGATTTGCGCTTGTTTGTATAAATAGTAGGTAACCGCGGTGCAAGAGCGAAAAATCATCAATCCCCAACCAGATCAACAAGAATGCACGGAAGACAAAGTAAAAATAAAAAATAAAAAATTGGGTCAACATGGAAGGAAGCCTAAATGCTCCCAACGCTTTGCATCGTCCCCAATTTGCTGAAAGTCAATCACAAACATGGAAGAATGATGATACAAATAGAAGAAGGTTTACAACACAAATGCCACGCCTATATCCAAGCAACAACAAAGGTGACAAGGGTCATCCAAGCACACAGCACGATTATCGGGGGACACATCACGACACACACACATCTAATCTAAAAATAAAGGGGTCTCCCCCTAACACTGGTCAACCAAGAGGTCATCAGCTTCCCACTCTAGATCATTGTAGGGGGAAGGATGATGAACCTGCAGTGGCGGAATATTAAGGGGAGGAGCTTTCGACCCTCTTGCAACAAGGGCTAAGGAAGGACCTGTGAGGTTTCCTTCGCTCAACTCTTGTGGGTCTAAGGTCAACGATCTCACGAAGATTGCTGACAAGGTCGAAACTTCATCCACCGAGTCAAACATGCACTTAATGGGAGTGCCATGTTTCACCTCAGCAGACGGAGGAGTTTGCAACCGAGGTTCACCACTAAGCTCATCGAGAGACTTGGGAGCAATAACGAACTTGGCAGAGGTTGGGACTGGTTCCACCACTAAGATAGAACAAGTCAGCACGAGACCACCTTTCAGAGAAGGTGGGCTCCTCTTATGTCCTTCATTGCTAGAGGGACTGCTCTCTACCTTCTTGGTCAGAGGAGGTGAACTCCCCACAGACGAAGCAAGAAGGGCAGAGGGAGAGGAGGAAAGAACCGCAGTAGATACAAGCGAAATGTTAATCATATCTATAGGTTGCAGGAAAGGTGGGACATCTGAAACGGATGTCAATAGAGGCGGCTCCACCGAAGGGGCGATGAACACCTGCACCTTTCCAGATGCATGCACACTCGCAGCGGAAGCCGAGAGCGATACAGAGCTGGTTTGGATAGAAGGGAGAAAGGACAGGGCAGGAGGTCTTGATATAGGAGTGGTTGTCTCCTCTTCCTTCTTCTATGAGGTGGCCTACTTAGCTAGAAGAGCCTTTCGCCAACGCTTGCACTCGTGTGCAAGGCAGTTTCTACGACTCTTCGAACCAAAAGCCAGAGGTTGTGAAGGAGCGGAAGGCTCCTGCTCAGCCATGGGAGTGTCCTCCATAGCTGTTTCCAACGGAGGGACAGACTCCTGGATGGGAGCAGGAGGGACAGGCTTAGAATCAGCAGGAGGAATCGACTCTAGCGCCTTGACGGCGAGCCTCTTCCCGTTCACTGCTTTAGGAGCAGGAGCAGGAGCGGTAGGAGGCTGTGGAGGCCGAGACATAGAGGATTCTCCACGGCGGGCTTTCTGTCTACCATACCGAACGGGCCTAGGTTTCGTGGGTAACACAAGAAGCTCAAACGCAGGACGCTTAGCCTTTCACCAAGCGGGCACCATGGGATTCTCTCGCAAACGCGAGGCAGAAGCAGATGGTACCACAGGAGGGCGAGAGGAAGCATCAACTTGGACAACGAAAGAGGAAGGAGGATCTTGAGACCGCTTCTCTTCTATGTGCCTTAGCGGCATCACTGTCAGCTTTCAGGCAAGCCCTATGTGAAACAGCACAAGGCGAAGGAGGGCATCTCACTTTCGGCCTAGAACATCCTTTCTTGTAATTTTGATATGTGCGATAAAAGAGGTCCTTCCTGGCGGGAGAGGACCAATAGGTGCAGGCCAAAAGTAATCCAAGGTGTAGCTGCTACGCGCGACCAGCGGTCTATATCCGGTGTCATAGACAACATCTATCGAACCCCCATGAATGAATTTCAGACACTTATGCACAACCGAGGTAACTGCATTCATAGCTACTAGCCAGGGGATACCTAGCTTCACTCTGAAGAGTTCAAACCGGGATGATGTCAAACATGAGGTTCACAGACTTAGGTCCTACGAGGACCGATAGGACAATACTCCCTATAGGAGGTATGAAAAGTCTGTCGTATGTGGGGACAGTACTCTCAGGTGCATCATATCCATCCTTATGCACGAAGTTGATTAGCATGATCTCCTAAGTTATAACGTTTACTCGAGATGTCGGATCAACGAGAACACTTGCTACAGTATTCCCATTTATCCTTGCAGGAATGTAGAGAGGAAATGGTTCCCTCTTAAAGCCCATCGGCAGGTCCTGTGAAGTGAAGGTTATACCAGTACCACTACTCATAGGTTGCGCAGAGGGAATAGGTTGATTTAAGAAAGAGGCTATCACGCACATTGAACAGTACTTCCACAGAGCCTCCTAAAGGTTACGGGATAAGACAATGACCCAATTTTGGTTTCGTTACGCAACACCTTTCGAACCTTCCAACTACGTCTACTAAGGGTCGCAGGTTGGGTTGCAAGGCGAATGCCTCACAACACTCACCTACAACGGTCCTAGGATACGAGGAAAGGGACTTTCAGTCTCGCAAAACGAAACCAAAACGATTCACGTCGGGTTCACCAAAAATGTAAGAGAGGGGGACCAACCACTGCAAGGCCCCAGGTCACGGAGGGCGGAGAGCAGTAGGCTGCCCTAACTTACCTCAGTTTAAGGGGAAGGTTAGGAAGAGCGAGATGAGGACTATAAGGTCTTTCAATCACCCTATAAACCCGAGAATCTAAAGGATACTAGGCGAGTCGGTTTTCAGGGTGAACTCTGTGTCTCGAATAGCTCTCTGTCAGAGGACAGAAGCGCAGTTCTAGGAAGATAGCGCGGCGTGCTGGCATCTCTCACGTGCGCTGGCATCCGTATGGCCAGGCAACCAGAAAGACAAGGTCTGACTTCTCAAAAATGAACTAACGGCCTAGTTAATAGTTTCTAAGGGAACAGAATAATACTATGAAATACGAAACATACAAACGGATGTGATAAAACAAGTATATTACTACCAGGGTGATGAAGGTGATCTCACACAGTAGCTTGTTCGCCAGCTCACTCCAAGATGTCTCCACCTACACACAGAAGAGAGGGAAAATGTTGGGGGGCTATTTAGGGGTCTGCCTCAGTCAGACCCCCGTTTTGGTGTTTCCACCTCCACGGACACCCAAGTTTGCAACAATGTAAAAATGATATGATAAAGAGGGAAATACAAGCAAAGTACACTAAAACACTACAAAATAGTAATGTGCTAACTCAACCAAGTAATAGAGAAGATGAGTGAGAAGCTTACCACCTCCGCCCAAAGCGCTCAAGGCTAGTGGGGGAGAAAATGAGAGGAACTCAAGCCTTTGTTGCAATGGTGTTGTCTTACGCTTACTCTATTGAAGTTATGGAGTGATGGACTTGCTGCTATGGAGTGTAAAATGCTGCTTCAATGCTTGGAGTGGATGCTAAGAGCTTGTGGATGAGTGTGTAGAGACCAACTAGAGATCAACTAGACTTCAAATGAATGAATGAGAGGTGAATATGAAGAAGAGAGATGAATAAACGGCCATATTCAGGTCGGCCAACTGAAGGGAGGCGTTACAATTCGACTTCCAATAGGAAGTGCAACGCCTTTGCAAACTCCAGCCGCAAGAATCTGCCAGGGCCATAAGCGCGCCGCGCGAACATCTGCGCGTCGCAAGGGCGTCCCTGACAGCAACTCCCCTACCGACGCTCAAAACAAGCGCCAAGTGGAATGAAAACAGTGCGCTTATGTGGAATTAAGCCTTTGAATTTGGCTTTCTAAAGTGAAGAAGGGCAAAAGGGGAATTTGCGTTAGGGGTGCAAATTCGTTCCTATATAGTAGTATGCTCATTGATTTATGTATAGATGTTGACTTGTGTTTTATGACAACACCAACACAGAATAAAATGTCCAACGGTCACTCTATTCTCTCTTGATCAAAGTGTTCCGCATGCTAAGATTGCATGAAAGTTCATGCGTTTGACTCCAAGGTTCCATTTATTGCGAATAGACTCAGTTGGTTGATGTGAATATGCTGGGTATTCCAAGGGGACTTACGTAATTGTTCGATTTCTTTACTCAAGCAGATGAAAGGTTTTGGCTATGATGCTCTGGTATTTGAACGGACCAGGAGATATTGAATTTAAAGGACATAGGGATAGGAATTCTACGATCTATCTCTAAGGGTGAAATGCAAGGACTAGCTTTAACAATCTTCAAACCAAACTTTGTTTCGTCTCCCCTTCGGACAACTTTGACAAAGCTGGTGCAATCTTCAAAGGATGGATAAGATGTTCAAATTGAGATTCAACATGCGCATCCCTTCACGACGAAGCAAGTGGGCACACAAATCACAACCGAAGTTAGGTGCTGAGATTCCAGTTGACCACATAGGGGCAGACTTACTGTCAGCAAGCCTGCTAGTGGTATGGATACAGGAAGATATGCTCAAACCAACGTCACATTCCACAATT
Organism: Sequoiadendron giganteum; assembly: GCA_007115665.2. NCBI lineage: Eukaryota > Viridiplantae > Streptophyta > Pinopsida > Cupressales > Cupressaceae > Sequoiadendron > Sequoiadendron giganteum. The sequence continues at coordinate 493,647,735 of CM021106.1, forward strand.
AACACTACTTGCATGAAAACAAAATCTACTTTACTCTGCTCTATTCGAATTGGAAAGACGAAAAGATCTCGTCAACTGCCCACAATGCAAAATGAAGTCACCAATCAATGAAATCCTTATATTATGACAGTTTTACACAACAATCTTTTACAAAACTTTCAAAGGGAAAGTTTTCTTTCCTTTTCAACTAAGCTAACTCCTAGCTCTACTTTAACTTCTATTTAGCTCAACTCTATCTCTAATTTCTATCTAGCTCTGATATCTAATCTAATTGATTACAAATGAAGGGGGATATCCCTTTTATATCTAGCCCAGTCCGTTGGACGGCTTAGATTCAAATACAATGGAAGACCCAGATCGAGCCACCTAAGCCCTAACTAGGGTTTTAGCCCTAAAAACCGCCACTAAGAGGAGTGGGGCAATGAATGTGCCCTCCACTCCTCATCAATGAACCACTATCTGCCATCAATGCACATCGTCCCCTTCCAGAAGATCATCATCCAAAAGGGCGTTTCCTTTCTCCTTCTCGCTGGCTGCAAATCTGATGAACCTGGCCAATACTGCCTCAACTTCCTGATCTGAAATGGGAGGAATGTGATCCAACTGAAATTCTAAAACTATAACTATTTGCCCATGTCGGGCACAAGATTTCTTCCAGGCAACAAGGGCGTCTTGGGTGTTCTGTATGATACTGGAGAACGTAGAAGTGTTCTCGAAGTCATCCTGTGTGAAGATCTTCACCTCAGAAAAGAATGGCGTTAATCTATTCTTCAATCCATCTGCAATTACCTCTTCAGAAGTCAACCTCCTGGCAAAGATTGCCTCCAATGTGTTGAGAATTCCATTTAAGATGTTCGTCATGGCCTTTCTGACCCTAATAGAATTTGTCTGTGATGCATCGTAGAATCCTCGGCCTGTGACTACTAAAGAGTACCATCCGGCGAAGTCGTATCTATCTCCCTGCTGAATTACACCTCCCTCAACCAAAACCTGTAGAGGTATGCTCATCAAAGCCCCTAAACGGAGAACGACTCTCATCTAATAGATACGCGCCTCACCCCAAGAATGGTTAACTGCATCCATCCTTGCCATAATATCGGAGGCTTGCTAATAGGCTTGTGCAAGATCCTCCATAAACATTCTTGTTTTAGCGCAGACGCCGGCAACCCATTTGTCTGCCTGTTGTGCAATTCTCTTCAAATCTTCTAACCCACTGATTGATTCCCTGGAAAATTCAGCTGGAAGCTCAATTGCCGAATTCTCTTGCCCACAAGGACAGGACAAGTGCTGCACGTAGCCAATTAGTGTCTTGTGCTCTACCTTCAACTTTTTGTACTTGCCCTCAACATAGGACAATCTATCCTTGAGTGCTCGATAGGAATTATCGCACTCCTCTACTAATTGTGCTCCAGTAGGGCGGCCAAGTTCCATAGTTATAACAACATAATTTTCGGGAACGGCCTCGTCTCGATCACACTTTGCCCGAGGCACTGCCACATGTAAAGTTCGAGATCCATCTTCATCTGTGGATATTTTGGAGAACTTCCTAGCCTTCTTCTTCGTTGGAGGTGCACTAATCCTCTGTGACAACTCCTCCATCTCGACTGCGGGATCAGTCTCATCTACAGGATCACGTCTCATCCTATCCCTTAGCCATCCTGGCACCTCCTGCCGCATATCTAACATAACAAAAGGCTGCTCAACTTCGGCCTCCACCTCATTAACTTCATTTCTGCCTTCATTCTGACGAGGCTCATCATCATCAATAGGCTCGGTGTCCCCTGAGCTCTGGGCATCCTGATCGAAAGTGGCATCATCCTCAAGAACTACCTCAATCTCCTACTGAAACTGAGTATCCGTGGCAATCCCCTCATCTGTCTCTTGCTGATTGTCTTGTTGATTATCCTCTCGGGGCATGTTGATGCTCTGACCCACTGATTCTCTACGAGGTGGCTGACTAGCCACTTGCACTGTTTGTTCCGCCTGCAATCTCTCCCTCTGATCAGCAAATAGTGATACCTCTGCATACTCGTAGAATGCATCCGAGATGGTGTATGCAAGGACTCCTCAACTCTCAACGGCTCGGGCTGAACTGGCTCTTTTCCTCTCGGCTTTGGAGTTTGACTTACCGGCCTTCTCTGTCTAACTGCTGGTGATCTGTGATCTCCCATCAAATTATAGTTAAGGGGAATTGATTGTCCCTTAAGTCGGCTGACATGCCTCTCTACCCAACTCCGTGTGACATGCCTCTCTACCCAACTCCGTGTGAAAGTTAAGACTGGGATACAGACCGTATCCAAGTCGGTAATCTCTGGTTCCGACCAATCTGGGAGTGGTAGAGGTGTATCTCTCACTATCTCGTAGTCAACCTGTACAACATTTATGTCCTCTTCGATTTGATCTGGTGTTGGGACAATCTCGCACTCTCTGATCATTACCAACGGTATCCGAAAGAACATTCTCTTCCTGATCTTGATCTCATCCACTGCACTGGCCCAAAAGTCTTCGATTTGTGCCTTGTGTCTGAACTCTTCTGACAATATCCATCTGATGTTCCTGTGGGGATCGTACTGGTGCCTGTTGGTGTGGTAGGAAAGATGGAAGAATTGGAGCTCATTTTCTGCCTTCCTAGCTGCTTGCAGCGATCGGCAGATTTCATCTGAATTCCCCATGGTAATTGGGAATCCGAGTCCACCTTTCTTCTTCTTCTTTTGAATCTTATCGTAGGCAATAAGTTGCCTAGATACTTCTAGCATCACTATTCTGTTGGTGGGATACCGGGGCAATTGTAACGACCCCAAAACCGGGTAAACAAAATTTTTCTAACATTTCTTTCCAAACATATAAAAGTAACAAGTAACAAAGACATTGCAATAAAATTCTTCCTTTCTTTATTGATAAATACATGCAAGTTACAATATATATTTCCACATGAATTCCATTTTCATTGTAAATATAAATCAGAGTACAAAGTAAAATAAATTACATACATAGCTCGTAAGCTTTTGCACAAATAGTAGTAAGATGGTCCAGGTTCCCTTCCTTTCAAATCTTGGTGTATCCGTCGCCTGCGGTGGAGGAGAAACATCACTCAGGCGCTTTTCCGCCAACCACGGACTGTTAATGCGGTCCCCCGCACATCTATCATTCGATAAATGGCCCTCCCTTCGACCGAAGAGATTGGTAAAGTAACCGGCTGCGACAACCCAACTGAGCATAGTGCTATGTCCTATACATCTAGAACTTGCTATTTCACAATCCCGAACTAGCATGATGGATCACAATGAACTAACAGTGCAGTCTCAACTATCTCACATCTAAGTGGATGTCGTACCTTCCACTACTTTGGCCAAAGTATTCTCATTCAGTACTTCGAATGAAGGTCATCTATCATATACACTACTCAAAGCCGATTTGACTTAAGGCTATCTTACACTACGCGTAGGTTTTAGTCCTTCACTGGATAGTCAATCATCCCAGACTATCCTACCTCAATTACTTTAAACAGGGAATGGAGTACAATCAACAAGGGGTCCCTCTGGTACTTCCTAACATGGAAATCTTTTTCCATGCAGTACATAGCTTTCTCTAGTTAACCTATTTAACTCTAAAGCTTTTAGACTACCTTGGTACTGAATCCACCCTCATCCTAGTATTTAAATAACTAGTCCCTTTCCTTTATTTAAGGAGTTCAAGCAGTATTCAAGTAATACAAAACATAAGGTACTTTTACTAAGAAGTAATCAAACATTTCCCTTTTTATGTTATTCCTTTTCAAATTCTCCTATGAATTCAAACTAATTCATTTCAACAAGCTTTTAAGCTATTTCCAATTCATCAAGCTCTTAAGCTATTCCTTAATTCAATAAGCCTTTTCTAATGAAATTTAAGCTATTCCCAATTCAACAAGCTCTTAAGCTATTTCCAATTCCACAAGCCTTTTCTAATGAAATTTAAGCTATTCCCAATTCAACAAGCTCTTAGAAACATAGAGGCTTCCTAATGATTTTCCTTTCATACTACAGCATAATGCAAGGCATAATCAAGCAAACTAATAACTCATTTTAAAAGTCAATGACAGAATTTCTACAAAGATATTCCTCATGCCTGATTTCCTTTTGCGTATGAGCTTGATCGGTAGCTTCAGTTCTTGCTCCACCGTCCTTCGCAGCCTTCTCTCAGCTTGAACAAATACTACTTTCAGGTAAATGCAATTTGGTATAAGGAAAAGTTGCTCTCAGCAATACAGTCTCAAATTGCAAATGGCTTTCACAAAATGGTAAATGGCTCTCACAATCTATCTCACAAAATAGTAATGATGGTTTACAGCCTACTGAAAATGCAACAGCAGTGATGGTGGATAAAGCTCTCACAAAATTCAACAACAAAGTGGAAATTTAACACAGAAAATACCACAGTATGAAATTCGAAATTTCCAATGCAAAGGAGAGTGAGAGAATGAGTGAATGAGTGATTTCTAACAATGAGAGTGAACCTATATATAGGTTTCGAATTCTCATGTTTACTACTTTGTAGGCATGAGAATTCGACACCTCTTCCTTTGATAATGTCAAAATGTGCAGTGGCAACCGAATAACCAGACACACGGCAAAAATGAGTGATGATTCAACATATTTTCAAAGAATGTTTCAACTTATCACTTGTGAATTTCGTGAAGCAACCACGTACAGGTTTAATCATTAACCATGCCCTCAGAAATGGCGGACTGAAAGAACAAATAGCGTTTTAAGTTGCTGTTGAAAACGTCAAGGGTTACACACAGTCGTTTTTAGCTTCCTTTCGCCCACGCGTCCACAATGGTGGCGTTTTAAACATCTGCGACCAAGTCCTTAATGTGCGAACTGGGCGCGGAACTTCAAATGCTGCCATTTTCAATTATTCTCAGCTCAAACAGTCGCGCGATTTCTTCACGGGAAGAAATCCGCGATTTTCAAATATTTGTTTTGAGTCTTTCAAAAGTCTATAGTCAAAACATTACACTTCCTTCATTAATTTTTATGAATTTCCAATGGTCCTATAAATTCGAAATTCCTTTCCTTTATTTAATACTTTCTAAAGTTTGAATATTTCGAAATTCCTTTATATGGTAATCCCAAATAATTACCAAAGATTAAAAGTCTATTTCAAATCTTTCTAAAGGTTTAGTCATTTTAATATTCACATTAAAATGTATTAACATATTTTGTATTATATTCAATATAATATTATTATAGTTTTTAATTTACCTTTATTTAAATATATAAATATATCTATATAATATTCGAACATTACATTAGATATATTAATTTATTATATTATCGGTAAAACTATAATAATATCGATATTAAATATATTAATAAACTTACCCAGTTTACACTTAAATATATCTATACATGTTTATTTTCAAATCTCCAATTATGTTATTATAGGCCAATCAGAGCAGCTTTAATAGACGTAATTGCACAAACACGTATATATACTTTTAACTGTAAATTCCAGGCATCGGTAACTTATCAGTTCACATTCAAGGTTCACAGAACAATAAGTCAGTCAATCAAGGAGCACCACTCATAAAGCATAAAGAAGTAATCAAAAACTCCTAAGCCTAAGGATGACTTATCATGACAACTTAATCTGACTCAGTTCCCAAAACTCTCAGTGAAGTGTGTGTATGCTCAGCTTGATCAACTTTACCGGTTACTCGACCAAGCCCCTCTCACGAGTGATGTCTCCCCTCTGCCTGGAGGAATAGTTCCTGTTCCTGCATCCACAGACATACAATCTCGGCAGTTACTTGTTCATAACATCAACAGTATACAAAACGTCTAAGTTAGAATATTCTCAATTCAATACTTTGCATGCAACATAACATCAATAGAAGTACCAACCAAATGAGACAGTCATTTAAATAAAGAACATTCATTTTGATAACAAAACACGTTTTATTCATATCAAAGATTCACACAATACACTCATTTGCCCTATGCAATAGTAGCTATACAATCGGGGTGTAACAACAATCTATAAGGATAGGAAGAGAATCCTTGCAGCCTTATGTAGGTGAACTTTGGAAATTGGATAAACCAACATCCAAATTTCTCAATCATCTCTTGTGCTTCCCTGGATATTTTGTGATGGGTTCTTTGTTGCAAGGTCCTCGTAATATGCATAGTGAAGGCGTCATTGACCCTTTTGTAGTTAGTTGTGCTTGTCAAATACAATTGTGGACAAGCCTCATGTATTTTAAATTGATGGGAACCACACCCAATTGGTTCCTTGTAAGACATCCCCCTATACTTTGTCATGCGAGCCAGCATATAGACAATATAAGAGCCCATGTAGAACGTTTTCATTCTCCTCACACCACGGAGCTGCTCGTGAATGCTGTCACTGATCAACAACGCCCAATCCATGTGATCTTTGCCCTCTAGTACCAAGTTGACATAGTAGAACATCCAAGCTTCAAAGATGAACGCTTGGGGGCATCCTCCAACTCTGCTCAGCATCATTATCAGATCACCAAACTCGTCTCAAATCCTCCGAGATTATCTGTTTGGGTAATTTTGTACGAGTTAGCTTGGGCTTGATCATCCACCTGGCATTTATCAAATCAGCACATCGGTCCGTTCTGGATGAATACATTCTTTCAGCCCTTTCTTTTGTTTTATAGATCATCTTCTCATGAACTGGAATCTTGAACGCTTCCCCGATCGCTTCAGGTGTCAGGTTGGCCAATATCTTGCCATCTGGCGAAATGATCGTTCTCTGCTTTGTGCTGTAGTGGTGGGCGCATTCCATGATGAGTTCTGGACACCGGATAGCTAGCGGAAAACTGGCAGCTGCATACAACCCACTCCTAACGATATTGTGTGAAGTCACTGATGGGTGATGGCCTCCAGTCCCCATTATCCTTCTTTTGAATGCCTCCAGGTTGAACGAGCCTAAATTTGTGTCAGCCAGCTTGCCCAAATCTGATGAAAATTTTGATTCCGGCAAGAAGGACTTGCTCAATTTCTTGATCACTGCTTGTCTGGATTCGGTGTGGTTGTTTCTGCCTGCAGCTCTTCAGCTTGATTCAGCCATTCTCAACACTCTTGTTCACTTCAGTATTTTTAGAAGTTTCTGTGAAATTTCTGTAGTTATGCAACTTCTCTTAAATTCGTACTTCTCCTCCAAAATGCACTTCACATTCAGCAACTTCAGCAATTTGACTCTTCAAATTCGAACTTCAGCAACTTCAAGACTTCTCAATCTTCAGATTTCTCAGCAACTTGGGACCTCTCCTCACAAATTCGTACTTTCTCAGGAATCTCAAGCCTTCTCTTCACAAATTCGCACTCTTCCAGCAACTTGAGAATATTTTATTTCTCTAAAAACTCGTACTTCAACTTCAGAAAATGCTCTACATTCAGCAACTTGTGAGGAGAATGAAGAGGACTTAGAATATTATAACCAAGTCGAAATCCAGCAGAGGCTATACTTAGCACATTTTCGAATTCCACTTTCCCTCTCTTTTCCAGACGTAACACTTGTCATTCGAAGCATTAGAATCTCAAGCTTCTAGAATTATGAATTTCATCATTTCTGCACAGGCCTGCCTCATCATATTTGATCCTTTAAAATATTAGATAACTCACTCTGTTGAACAATTTCGAATTCATTTGGCTAAGTCATTTAATCTCATCTTAGCCTTGGCAAAATTATCTTGTTCAATCTTCCAGCGAAACATCTCATCCATTTTACTTGTTTGCCTTAGAGAAATTCTTGAAATTTGCTTTAGGAATTTTATCAAAATAGACACCGGGCAAAAATATCCACCGAAACGATGTGAGCAAGGCGTGGAATAAGTTTAAACCATCTTGCAATCGAAAATGTTCAACACCCAGAAGAAAATTCCCCTCAGAACTCGTTCTTTCCATGTGTATCCGGATGAAAGGGTACTTTTAATTTTTATTATTTAAAAATAATAAAATGGCTAAGGTTCGTTTCTTTTCACTCCGGACATCTTCCACTCCTGCAATCTCCAGTTTCTCTGCCTTGGCATTTTTCTTTGATTTTCCCTGTAGAGAATTTTCCTTCTGAAGAATTTTCTCTCTGGAAATTTTAGCATCACTTGTAGGCCTATTTTTCATTTTCTCCTTATAAAATGCCTTAGGAAATTATTTTAAATTTAAATTTTATGTCACCCTTGAAGGGCGTATTTGAGCATGTGGGCTTCCACGTTATATCCCTTTTCTACGCCTTAGCAATTTCTTGCCTTAGGAAATTTATCTAGAAAATTCACTTTAGACTACCCATGAGGGGCGTACTTCACCTTGTATCAATCTTTGCCTCTAGGCGCATACCACATGTGGAGGGGGAAAATTATGTAGCCTTAGCATTTTCAAAATCGCGCCACCCCTAGCTTCACCTTTACCCTTTGGCGCATATAGCATGTGGAGGAGGAAAACACTTTGGGCGCATATCACACATGACACTTCCACTCTAGGGCGCATTTAGCCTAGTCAACCTCCACCTTTGGGCGCATTTGAGGGTGTGGAGAGGAACTTCCCCAAGTCTAGTGCATTTCCTCAACACTTTTCACGTTTTACCCTTTACCTTGCCACCTTGGGCCCATATGCTATGGGGAGGAGGAACTTGAAGGCGCAAATGAGGGGTAGTGAAGGAATTCCCACGCCCATGGTGACTCTTCACCTTCCTTGAGCGCATTTCACATGGTGGGTTTCTTGTCTTGGGCGCATTTCAACTATGTGAAGGAAAGTGCCATCATCTAGTGACCTTTCACCTCCCCTGGGCGCATTTAGCCTATGTTGCTTCCATCCTTGGGCGCATTTGAGGGGTCCTCGAGGAATTTCAATGCCTTAGTGAATTCTGCCATGTCTTTGCCTCATGTGGGTGCATTTGACCCCTGCTCAGGGAAATCTTGGGCGCATTTAGCATATGCCACTTCCATTTCAACCTCTTGAGGGCGCACATGAGGGTGTGTGAGGGAAATCCCATACTTAGAATATTTTCTCCATGATTCAAGTGTATTTGATGTGTCTCCATGCCAGTTATCACTTATAAGTTTTCAACGCCCTAGCCATGCCTTGGCTTTCTATTTTTAGCAAACTCGGAGCAATTAGGGTTTCCTTGCATTTCACCCCGTTATGAGCTGGAGCTGGCGTGGCTGTGCCTCCACTTGGCCTTGCTACCTTGTTTATGTCTTCTCTGGCACAATGTATGCTATTTTTAGCCATTTGCTATTTTTAGCAAACCCTAAAATTGATCAATTTTTGTATTTTCGTTTGCTCTGAAATTCATTCCATTTGTCATGATGCTATGAGTGACCTGTTCACATTTGTCTCTGGTACAGTACGTGCTATTTTTAGCCTTTAGATGACTTACTAAAAATAGTAAGTATTCAGATCGTGCTCAAATTTTGCCAGTAGGCAGCCTGAAAGATGTTGATCCCGGTGGCGTGCTTCGTTTCAGCATCTCTGCATTTTGTTCCATCTATTTTTAGACATAGCAGGGGAAACCCTAATCTGACTTGCATGCGCTCTAGATCACTCCCGATCTTCTTGATTTCTACTGTTTGTCACTCTGCTTGCTGGACTGAAGTGCTGGGTAACCACTGGGTTGAAGTTGCTATTTATAGTAAGTGTCCGGAAAGTGGTCAGTCTGATGTCAGATGAGTTTGCATGTCACAGTGCCCGTGGGATCTCAAAAAACCCAGAAAAACCTAGAAAATTGGTCAACATGCTGGCACTGGCTAAAAATAGTAAGTCTCTTAAAACTGACTCATTCCGCTTGCATGTCATACCACTGCGAAGCTCTTGCAAAACCCATATGGAATATTCGGACATGCACTGAAAATCTCTGCATGCAAACCCTAAAAATAGCCTTTGAAGGCTGTACTGTTGAAAGTCCTCATCTCGGTTTGCATGTTATCTCATTGAGAAGGTCTTGAAAAACCCAGATCGATTCTCCTACCATGCATTGGAAAATCACATGTTTAAATCCTGAAAATAGCCTCCGAAGGCTGAACTGCTAAAAATAGCCAGTTGTCTGAATCTGTTGAAATTTCATGTGTAGGCACTCTGAAGCTGCCTGAATGTGCTGAAGTAGTTAGAATCCCGAAATCCTGAGGAAAAGACCTCAAATTAGGTACTTACTAAAAATAGCAAGTTGTCAGATTTCAGTGGGATCCTGTCTTGGGTCTTCTGACTGTACTGCAGCACTTAGATTTTACCTTGACAACTCAATTTGACCTTAAACAAGCCTGAAGGATAGGACCCTAATTTTGTAGACTTTGGCAATCATTTCAATCCAGGTCAAAAGACGGGACACCCCCGAAAGGACAAAAGATCAAAGACAGAGAGAACCAAAGCCGAAAGACCAGAATGGAGCAAAAATTAGGGGGTCCCCATCTTGAATGGGGTGATGTGTGAAAAGGTCACAACATCTGGCGACTCCACAGGAAAGTGTCTAGAAACACTTTAAGATTAACCTTGGCCAAACCCCTCTAATCATCATACAGAAAAGATACTTACTCAAAAGGGGAGAAGAATCCGATATTGGATCAAAACACCTTCATCTGAGATCTTCTGAACATATGCATTTATCTCATCTCTAAATCATCTTGACTCTCGAGACCAGCTACAACGAGTTATACAAGTATCTTCACTTCAAAAGCATCCGGGACATTGCCTTGCTGCCAGTCAGGCGTCCATAGCCTCGATGAGGTTGTCGCTACAATTCTCACGAATATTGCACCGCTGCCAGCCAGGCATCCATTGCCCCAGTGGAGTTATCCGTATATTCCCAAACCAATGTTTTAAGTATGATATTTCTTTCATTTTTCTTCCTTCTAATATTTCTTTTCTAGCATATTTTCTTATCTTCTCTTGATTTTCCGTCAATTCCATAATTGGTTGGCAAGCAATGAAGCTACCAATGGGTTTGAGAATTGCAGTGGCGCTGAAGCAAGATGCAAAATTTTCACCTGCCATAACTTCTCTCTAAGAATCAAAATGACTCAAAGTAGCTTGTTGAGCAGATAGGACACTATGATCTCAGACTCATGTGTTGAACTTGAGACACAATAACTGATTAACCTTCCGAGTCGAGTTTATATGAGACCGGATGATGATAAGAGGAAAACAACCTTGGTGTTCTATCATTTGCATACATGAAAATTCAATGGAAGTAGACCAAACTGTGAAATGAAAGGCATCATCACCCCCATACGCAACGAGAGACCCAAAATTCATGTCCATTCCAAACCAAAACCAAAACCACTTGAGCGGACAACTCAAGGGAAGAAACACCAAAACCAAAAACCCCAAAGGGCAACAAACCAAAACCAAAACCAAAAGGGAAATCGGGAAACAAAACAACCTAACCTAACTATGTACAAAGTAGGATCCAGGAAGGAACCTACGCTTGGAAATAATGCTTGAGGAACCGCCCATTGACCGACAATGGGATATCCTCCCCTGTTAACGCTTTCAATCTGAATGCATTATCTCCCAGGATCTCAGAAATCTGATATGGGCCCAACGATAATTTATCGAACTTGTCATGATCACCTTTTCTTTCATGGGCCTTATCCCAACATAAAACTAAATCTGAAATCCTGAAGGCCTTGATCTTGGCCCGTTTGTCGAACCATCTTTTCACGACTCCTTGATGTTTAGCCAGATTTTCCAATGCTTTATCTCTTTTCTCTTCCAAATGCATCAACTAGGATAACCTAACTTGAACTCGGTCCTCTCCTTCCAGATACTCCTGAATAAACTGAAGAGTCGGGATCCTCAACTGAATTGGGAAGGCTGGGTCTTGCCCATACACCAAATGATAAGGAGATGTTCCCAAAGAATTCTTCGTTCTAGTCCTGTCTGCCCACAAGGCAAACCTCAACTGCGTATGCCAATCCTTGGGATTCTTATCCAGCAGTTTCTTGATAGCATTCAGCAAATTCTTATTTGTGGACTCTGCCAGTCCATTCCCCTGCGGGTAGTAGTTGGATGAGAACTTCAATGCAATCCCATATTAAAATGCCCAGTTTGAAAATTTCAATGATGAAAAGGCGAGGCCGTTGTCGCACACCAAAGCGTGTGGACATCCAAATCTTGTAATAATGTTCTCTTCAAGGAACTTAATAACCACATCTGTTGTGCAAAGCTTGAGAGCTTGAGCTTTTGTCCATTTGGTGCAATAATCTGTGGCTGTCAGTATGTATTTGTGCTGTGCCGAGGAAGGTGGGTTAATCATTCCAATAAAATCCAATCCCCACTTTGCAAATGGCCTGACTTCAATTACTGGCTCTAAGGGCATAACTGGATTCTTCTCTCTGTATGCGGTCGTTTGGCAAATATGGCAAGTCTTTACATGTTCGTAAGCATCTTTAAAAAGCGTGGGCCAATAATATCCAGCTCTTGAAATTTGATGTGCTGTAGCCAAACCACCTCCGTGACTTGTTCCAAATTTCTCATGGAAGTGTTCCATTAGCTGTCTAGCTTCTCTTTTCCCTACACATCTTAAATAAATTCCCTCGTGATTTCTTCTATAGAGCACTGATCCTTGCAGCATAAATCTCTGGCTCTTCATTCTTAAAGCCCTTCTCTGCACTGGATTCAAATGTGAGGGACATCTGTGATTCAACAGATAATAGACAGTGTCATCGTACCATTCCCCTGGTGACACTTCTTGTAACACATAAGTTTGTTGTACCAGCCCAGGTCCTGCCATTGCAATTGTTTGTGCCAAAGCTTGTCCTCGAACTAACTTCATCGGTTGTATCTCCATATCATATTCTTGCAAAGTGGCAACCCACTTGCCTCTTCTTTCTCCTAATTCATTCTGCATCAGCAGTGTTTTTACTGTGGCGTCTGGAACTATAGCATGGACTTTGCTCCTTAGGATGTAATGCCTAAATTTCTTAGCTGCTTTTACTAGAGCATAAGCTTGCTTTTCCACATTGGCGTACCTTAATTCTGCTTCCTTCAATGGTGCACTCATAAAAGCAATTGGATGTTCATCCTTTTCTTCCATCCTCTGGGTCAATACTGTTGCACAGGTGTGCTCTGAAGCAAAAGAGTATAAGTAGAATGGTTTCGAATAGTCTGGACTGACTAGCACCAGAGCATCCACTATTGCTTGTTTGATTTCCTCGAATGCCTTCTTTGTTTGAGGGGTCCACTCTATCTTGGCGTCCTTCTTCAGCATCTCATTCAATGGTCTGACAATCTCAGCAAACCCAGTTATGAACTTTCTCACAAAATTAATCTTTCCGAAGAAAGACCTTAACTCTTTCTAGCTCCCTGCAATGCCGATCTTTGCAATCGCTTCGATGCGGTCTGGGTCAATTGATATGCCCTGTTCTGAAAGGACATGTCCTAACAATCTACCTTTAGTGACTCCGAACACGCACTTCTTGGAGTTGAGAGAAATGCCAAACCTTCTGCATCTCTGGAAAATCTTCCTCAAGTCTTCAATGTGATCTTCTCTTTTCTTGGAAAACGCGGTCAGGTCGTCCATGTATATAATAATGCATTTTCCGACTAAATCTCGGAAAGCGATGTCCATAGCCCGTTGAAACGTGGCCCCGACGTTGATTAACCCAAAAGGCATTCTTCTGTATGCAAAAGTTCCCCACTTGGTGGTGAAGGTTGTCTTTAATCTATCTGCTTCTTCAACCATCACTTGGTTGTATCCTGAATAACCGTCCAAGAAGGACATCATTTGGGAACCATTCACGATTTGCAACACCTCATCCAACGAGGGCAAGGGGTAGTTATCTTTCTTGGATGCTCTGTTTAGGTTGCGGAAGTCAACGCACAACCTCATCTCTCCATTCTTCTTCCTAACGGGTACCAGATTGGCGACCCACGTTGAGTGCCTTAATGGGAAAATGATTATGGCTGAAAGGAGCTTCCTTACCTCCTGATATATCAATGGTTCTAGTAGCAGGTTCACCAGCCTCTGCCTTTGTCTGAATGGTTTATTTCCCAGTTTTAACGGGATCGTGTGTGTGATCAAGGTAGTGTCATATGTCTTTACACCCTCGTAGCCCCAGGCTACCACATCGGAGAACTCTCTCAATGCTTGCACTATTCCTTCTCTTTCTTTTGGGGTAAAAACCTTACCCACAAATACATTCTTGACTTGTTCATCTGTTCCCAAGTTGATCGTCTCGCATTCATTTCCTTGAGTGCCCTGATTTCTACTCAGTTTATCAGGGTCAAAAACCCTTTCCAACTCAACCATTCCTCTAGGAATGACATTTGTCCTCAAATTTAAGATTCCTTCGACGTCAAATTTTGCTTCCTCAGTCTCTTCTTCATCTATAATCTGTGCTTCAAATACTCCTAAGTTTGTTAAGAATTCCAAAATCTGCTTATCGTCGTCAAACACCTGGAAATTCTTTATATTGTCTGGAATTGAAGGCGTGGAGATCAATTCCACTGTGAACTTCTTTAAACCTTCCATGGCCAATGGTTCTAGCGAACTGGCCGCCTGTGCGAGAGAGTTTGCCACTGGATTTCTAGATCTATACACCTGCTTGATGTTAAAGGCATCAAAGCTTTCGATCAAGTCCCACACTTTGTTCCGGTAGCAGCCTAATCTCTTGTCATGACAAGCATACTGTTTTCTCACCTGGCGGACCACTATGTTAGAATCCCCAATGGCATGCACAGTTTTGGCACCTTTCTCTATTGCCAGGATTAATCCATGAATCAACGATTCATATTCAGTAACGTTGTTGGTGCAAGGGAACTGGAGCCTGCAAGCACCTAGATATGCTTCTCCCTTGGGGCTGATGAGTTCAAACCCTGCTCCATTCCCCTTTTTAGACTTTGACCCATGAAATCTCAGAGTCCATACTTGATCTTCTGTGTGATTGCTATAGGTCATGGGATCATTCTTTTCTACTGTGGGCTCGATCTTCTCACTTTCTATCCACTCTTTCATCAAGGAGTCTTTTTTCTCATTTACTTCTTCCAGTTCTTCTACGAAAGAGACTTGTAGAACTCTCTTTGAAACTTGCTCTACGGCCATTTTGCACATGGTGCATGTGAATTTTGGATGGAATGCCTCATGGATCCTGCACCAATTAGGCATTAGCATACCGCTGATGGAAGCATCCTTTCCTGATTCTATTCTTTGGTTGACGTTTTTTAGCACGCAATTCCTGAAATTTTCAAACATCCCTTCACTCTCGCTTGAGTCATCTTCAATCAATACTTCAGTAGAGGAGGATGTGTTTTCCAAGGGTTTTTCCTCAATCACACTTTGTAGCATGAGGACCTCCTGCTTGATTGGCTTGTAAGAGCCCAGATCAGTTTCTGCAAACAAGACTTCATTGTTATCACCATACTCGGTGATTATCAGCCTGAGTCGTGGTGTGCTCTCCACTCTTATTTGATTAGGAATTCCTCTCCAAGGCAACCACATGTGAGAAAAGTTGGTGGCAATATACCCGTTCAATCTTCGAGACCAATCTCTGCTGAGCAACATGCCATATCCGTCCGGTATATCTACCACGAAGATATCAATGCGACTTTGGATCCTAGGATCCGCTGCTAGCTGCATGTGAATGTCATTCAGTTCCCCCACAACGGGAACTTCCGTTTTATCTAGCTGGGTTACCTTTTTGTTGGTGTGAAGCGGGATTAGACCGAACCTTTCACATACCTTCAAAGGCATGACGTTGCTTGAGGCTCCTGAATCGATCAAACAGTTGTGTAGCATTTTTCCGAATATTCTGACTGAAACTAAGAATGGGGCTGGTTCATCTTTCCCCTGATAAAATACTACTAATTTTCTTCTTTCATCTGCTACATCATTTCTCCTTTCATCTTTCTTGTCGGGTTGAACTTGTCTATTTTGAGTCTCATCCCTCGTATTCTGCTTAAGCTTTGTGGCATCATCTGGCTGAGAACCTCTCTCGGTTTCAGTCTTTCCAGGAGTGCCTAAAGAATTCAAAACCATGCCCTCAAAGTTTTGAGGCTGTTGTTGCGTTTCCCAAGAATTATAGGATGCTTGTGGCACACTTTGTACCACATTTGTGTTATGTGCAGGACGGGACTACATGAGAGTCTGGGGATTCCTTGGCACATTGGGTGCCTCTTGTGACGTGCTTCTTGCGGAGGGGCCTTCAGTCAATGTCCCCAGAAGAGTGTCTCTTACTTCTTGAACCTTCATCAACTCATAAAGTGGCAGACTTACTTTCATCTTCTTGAATTCCTCCAACACATAGGAGCTCATCTTCTTTATGTCCTCTCTAGGAGAATTCCCCTTTTGTCCCCGTTCAATTTGGTAAACAGATTGCTGAGACATTTGTGGCCCATTCAATCTTGTTTGTGTGGGTCCCTATTGTCTATACTCCGGAGTCTTTCGGTGTAACCGGCACGTTACTCGCATTCGGATGCGATGGTGTAGAAAAGTTGTTCGGTGGTGACGAAGTCAACGGCTCATGTCGGGGATAACTTCTCTGATACACTTTAGGAGGCCCACTTCTAGTTGTCTGGAGAGCTTGTAATTCTCTGGTTCCCTCCACCAAGACACTGTTGTTAAGAGGCGGAAAATTGTAACCATCTCTGCTTAGGGGCTCGTCTGGTGATGCATATGTGGCATGTGCCTTTGAAGGCACTTGAGCTTCCGGCGTTCCTACAGGACCATTTGTCGAAGCTGGCGGAAACTTCTGATTAACTGGCGGCGGTGTATAACTTTGGAATTCAAGCAGGAACTTGAAATCTTCTAAGATTAAAGCCTGATCATATCAAGGTGCTGGAACTATTTCATACCCCGTGATTGGAGGATTCTCTGCAGGTTCTATATTTTTCACTTCTCCTCTGAAGATGTCAGCGGCCACTTGAAACTCATGGCATTGTAACTCGGAGTGCTGACTAGTATTGTGCAATCTACACCATCCTGACAAGGCAGCCTCTGCCAAATATACTCTGCAAGTCGGTTCTCAGGAGGTGGCGGGTTATCTAGTCGTGTAGGGACACCTCCATTATTGGGCCCCGTATTCCAGGATCTCTTATGGAATCCCTGATTATTGTTCCTATACCCATGACTGTTCTCATGACTGTATCCCTGATGGGTATCTTGATGGTGGTTTGGAGGATTATTTTGATATCCTCAATTAGCACCTTGGTGTGCTTGATTATTTCGTTGCATGGATTGTATCTGATTGTTTTGATTTCTGAGGTATGTTACCTCAGTTGACAGCTTCTTCACTTGTTCCACCAACTCTTTTATTTCATCTCTTTCTTCCTTAGTCTTTGTTGGTGGCACCGTGTTCTGCAGATAAACAGGGTGTGTTGTCGATGCTTGAGACACAGGTGCTCCAGGATGGAGAACCAACTGATTTGATGGGGCAGCTGTCTGGTAAGCTGGTTGTGGAACCGGATTCAACGCTAGAACTTGCTGATTCCAGGTTTGTATTTGGCTGTTCGTAGAACTTGAGCCAGTATATAGTGAGGGACCAATTGTATTTTGTCCCATGTTTTGACTTACTTCAATTGCCTTAGCATAAGCTAAGTTCATATTTGCTGGAGCGGGGTGAGCTTCTCTCACGAACATTGCAGTTAATGGATCCAACGCTCCGTAGTAGTTTTCTCTAGCATCCGTGACGGTGTAAGGAGTTCGTAATCTTGTGAGAGCCTTTTGAAATCTATTATTAAATACATGAATAGGCTCCTTCTCTTGCCTCCTTACTTCTACAAACTGTCTGAACAACTCTACGGGAGTGATGGGAATACCAAATTTTCCGATGAAGGTCGTCTTCATCTGCTCCCATGTTCTGATTGAACCGACTGGTAAATGTATGAACCAATAATGGGCCTCTTCCCCCAAAGAATAAGGGAACAACCTGCATGCTACATCTGCATATGCAATCTGCCTATTGTGTAGGTGGTCCTCAAACATTTTGATGTGATCCTCAACAGTGTGGTTTACGTCGTGGACGTGGAACTTGGAGCAAAAACTCTCCGGATTCTTGGGCATGTCGTGATAGTCGGCGAACTCTAGCGGGGATGGATTGGTGACCAACCAGGTAGCGCCATTTGCAACTGGCTGAGCCATTGCTTGCCTTCGTCGATATACAGTAGCTTGAACTGGTTGTTGCTGTTGAATTGCTACTAGTGTGGTATCTCGTGCTGGTCCCTGTTCGGCAAACCTTGAAATGCTAGGCGGAGTTCTGAATAAACTTGAGACTTCTTCGCCACTTACTACCTCTTCACTCAATTGAGCTTCTTCGTTCGATAGAATCTCTTCACTTGAGGAAGCCTCTCCATCTAATCGAGTGCTCTTCTTCTTCCTCGTTCTGGTAGGTAGCTCTATAAGTTCCTTAGATGAACCGGGTCCGGACCTCAAAATTCTTTTCAGCTTATCTGACAAGAATGAACTGATACGATCCAAAATGAAACTACTTCTTTTACTGGCGACGCACGGTAGCGAGTGGCTGTCTTTGATTTAACAAGTTTCTTTCAACAGCAACTTGGATTTTGATAGCTTTCTCTTCTTCTTCTTCCAACACGCAGCTTGTTCTCATGTACTCAGCTGCACTCCTCTTCGTCCTCCACGCGAGATTGTTCAATCCTAAAAGGATATCTTCTTAGTCGTCATTGAATCCCAAATTTGGCTACAACACTGGAAATATTTCTCTATGAGGTAGCACCATCTTGGTACATTATACTTTTATAATTCCTTTTGCTTGAGTTATAGTAGTAGCCCTCCTTCTAGCGCCAATTTTGTTGTGTTAGGAGGAGAGGCGAGCATAAGCATGATACAAAACTGGTGGAGCAAAGAGTTCTTCTCTATTTCAGTCTCGAGCGAACTACGTTCAACCCTCCTTCTAGCGCCAATTCTGTTGACGTGTGTTTTATGACAACACCAACACAAAATAAAAAGTCCAATGGTCACTCTATTCTCTCTTGATCATAGTGTTCTGCATGCTAAGATTGCGTGAAAGTTCATGCGTTCGACTCCAAGGTTCCTTTTATTGCGAATAGACTCAGTTGGTTGATGTGAATATGCTGGGTATTCCAAGGGGACTTACGTAATTGTTCGATTTCTTTACTCAAGCAGATGAAAGGTTTTGGCTATGATGCTCTGGTATTTGAACGGACCGGGAGATACTGAATTTAAAGGAGATAGGGATAGGAATTCTACGATCTATCTCAAAGGGTGAAATGCAAGGACTAGCTTTAACAATCTTCAAACCAAACTTTGTTTCGTCTCCCCTTCGGACAACTCTGACAAAGCTGGTGCAATCTTCAAAGGATGGATAAGATGTTCAAATTGAGATTCAACATGCGCACCCCTTCACGACGAAGCAAGTGGGCACACAAATCACAACAGTTAGTTAGGTGAGAGATTCCAGTTGACCAGCAGGGGCAGGTCAACCGGCCTCGCAGAACTTCGGTTCACATGTGCCCACTTAATGTCGTATGTGCATGTTGAATCTAAATTTGAACATCTTATCCATCCTGAAGATTACCTAGCTTTGTCAGAGTTATCCGTCAACAAGCCTGCCCCTGCGTGGTCAACTGGAATCTCAGCACCTAACTTCGGTTGTGATTTGTGTGCCCACTTGCTTCATCGTGAAGGGGTGCACATGTTGAATCTCAATTTGAACATCTTATCCATCCTTTGAAGATTGCACCAGCTTTGTCAGAGTTGTCCGAAGGGGAGACGAAACAAAGTTTGGTTTGAAGATTGTTAAAGCTAATCCTTGCATTTCACCCTTTGAGATAGATCGTAGAATTCCTATCCCTATCTCCTTTAAATTCAGTATCTCCCAGTCTGTTCAAATACCAGAGCATCATAGCCAAAACCTTTCATCTGCTTGAGTAAAGAAATCGAACAATTACGTAAGTCCCCTTGGAATACCCAACATATTCACATCAACCAACTGAGTCTATTCGCAATAAAAGGAACCTTGGAGTCGAACGCATGAACTTTCACGCAATCTTAGCATGCGGAACACTTTGATCAAGAGAGAATAGAGTGACCATTGGACATTTTATTCTGTGTTGGTGTTGTCATAAAACACACGTCAACAATAGATACCACAAATTTATTTTTTTGGGGGGACCTTGGGACAAACTTGGGCCATATGAGGACTTCAAAATCTGTGGGAAATATTCGATCAATGTTTTATCTGAGGGCAATAGAGTCAAACCTATCACCTAACATCTAGACATACAATGAACTTAAAATGATACATGGTTGAATCCTGATAGCAATATCATAATTTGACACACTGTGGAAATCACCTCCTACTTATCAATTGATGAGCTAAAGGGACTCTATAATGAATGGTTCATAAGGCACAACACTTGCTGAAGGTTTTGCAAATGGGGTTGCAAGCTAAGTGGGCTTAACCTTGGGGAAAACTTTGTGGTTAAGCGCGCTTGAGTTGGAGTAGTACTGGGATCTCCCAAGAAGGCGCAGTGTTTCACCTTTGTGAGAATCACCTACATGCAATGAGTGCTAAGTGGATCATTCATTATCACGAGAGATGAGTTCTTGTGAACCACTATTCATGAAACATGGGTCAATGAGTTTGACTCTTAAAAACTAGACTATTGAATCCTAATAGCAATATCATAATTTGACACGCTATGGAAATCACCTCCTACTTATCAATTGATGAGCTAAAGGGGCTCTATAATGAATGGTTCATAAGGCACAACACTTGTTGAAGGTTTTGCAAATGGGGTTGCAAGCTAAGTGGGCTTAACCTTGGGGAAAAATTTGTGCTTCAGCGCGCTTGAGTTGGAGTAGTACTGGAATGGGTGACCTCTCAGGAAGGCCCAGTGCTTCAGCTCTATGAGCATCACCTAGATGCAATGAGTGCTAAGTGGATCATTCATTATCATGAGAGATGGGTTCTCGTGAACCACTACTCATGAAACATGTAACATACACTCCTGATTTTTTTTTCTGATTTCATCTTCTTGCTGATTGCTAACTGTGTGTTTATGAGAGGGTTTTTGCTTTGTGTTTCATGTATCATTCATTGCAAGAGGTTTGCATAAAGAGTAAATTGCATAGAACTTAAATAAAGGAAAATGCACAAAGAAATGAAACCTTTCAAAGCTTCCAATGTTCAGTTCTTTTTTGACAGAAAATTACTGTTTATTACACAGCAGTATCAAATCAAAATACAAGTAATTTGCAGACCTGGAGATCGCTCCTATACAGCAGATTGAAGCTTCATGAAGGACAGGTCCAGCACCCTTGGAGATGGGCTTCTAGCTCGGAGCAAAGCTAAACCAGAGACGTCTTTCCAAAGGGTCCCAAGAGTCCGAAACTCTCTCAGAAATATGCCAATCAGATTTGAAACAAACACCCAGAATTTGGTGTCCCAAGCAAGAGGTCAACTTGGCCTAAAATTCAGATTGTCCACCGAAAAATGCAAGTTAATGCTTGTTAAAATCACCATCGATAGAGACTTCATTTAAATCAATACCCATTTTGAAACTCCCAACCTTTCGTGAGATAAGAGAAAAAAACCAGGTTCAGGTCCAAAACTGAAGTACCAAGAAATTGATGAAAATCACACCAAAACCTTCATAAAATCGCACCAAACTGAAAGCAAACAAACCACACCCAAAAACTCCTCAAAATATCTGGAAAATCTTAATTTTCAATCACCAAAACTCGAGCTTTGTTAAGATCTATATGATCGTTGTTGTGGAATCACTCACAATCTAACTAGGGTGGATATTTCACCACCGAAATCAGCCCAAACGAAGAGGGTTTCGGTCCTCAGTTCGTAGCCCAAGCAATCTAGAAGAAATTCAACAACGTTATGTTATGTTGCCAAACTAGAGATATCCAAATGAGAGTCAAAATGAAATTATATAGAGATTAGGGCGACTGGACTTGAAATCTTTCTTAATTCCTGCCTAAAACCCAAGCCCTTCCTTGAGCCTTTGAAAATTTAAAACATTTTAAATAATTCCTCCTTCCTTGGGCGTCCCACTCATAAAGAAACTATTTCCATTGCAGCCTTCTAAAATGACTTTAAGTTATTCGCCTAGGACCAAGGTACTTTTTCAATGACCATTCACCCCCTCAACTTAAGTTTATAAAATAACTTTATAAAACAACTTAAGTGACTGAATAAAACAATTATTAAATACTGCAACCTTAGGCTCTCCAAACCAAATGAGAAATAATGTTGTTGTGTACATACTGGCCTGGGACCAACTCTCCAAAAATGACTTACTATAAATAGCATTGCTAAAAATAGTAAGTGTACACCAAATGCCAAATTGAGCAAAACTGAAGACCACTGAAGAGTATTGTGACCAACTAAAGATAGCAGACATCATAAACCGGCCACTGCTATAATAGAAAGATGCCAACCACTGCAATTGTCACCATAGCCAGAAATAGTAACCCAGTGCTGAACTACTATTGGAACCACTGCCAGAAATAGCACTGCTAAAAATAGCACTTACTATAAATAGCATACTACTAAAAATAGTAAGTGACTTCAAATGCATTTTAACCACAAACCGGGCAACCGTCACAACTTACTAAAAATTGTAAGTCCAGAAAAGTTTATCAGATGCAGATGCATGTCATACCATTGCAAAGCTCTCTGAAAACCCAGAAAGAATCCAAAAACCAATCCTACATGCAAACTCCTAATTGAAATGCATGTCACTTTCATTAAATGCATGTCACATCTCTCTGAAGCTTTCTGAAAACCCAGAAAGATCTAGAAAACACACTGCCAAACTCTTGCATGCAAACCCCTGAATCCACAAAAGAAACCTCCTAAAAAATAGGAAACCCTAATTTTGCCTCTAACTAACCTAAGGGCATCCGGAAATACGCTAACAGTCACTAGAAAGTGTAGTGCTAAAAATGGGGACATTACAAAACATGGGTCAATGAGTTTGACTCTTAAAAACTACTCGATTTAATCCTGATAGCAATATCATAATTTGACACGCTGTGGAAATAACCTCCTACTTATTAAAATGATACAATAAAGTTATTTACAATTTGGACTGATTTGATGTAGACTGCTCATTCTTTTTGTAGGTTTCATAAGCAAAATTTTGACTAACTTGGTCATCAAAGTTAGCTTCTAAAGTTTTCTTGGCATGGAGGTGGTAAATAATATAACCATTTATAAGGTCACCTTACACAAGCACAACTAGCGAAAATGGTTGGAATTGCTTATTTTGATTAATGAAGAATCCCTTGCTTTATTTTATTGTAGTTTACTTTATTTTAGGGCGTATTGACAAGACTGCAAGCTTAAAGTTCAAAGCAAAAAGGAACCTATTCACGCATGTATGTAGGGAAAACTGTAGAATCGACGGCGGTCAACCTTAACTTATCACGACCTTGATTTATAGCAGAAAACACACCAAATTTAGAGTTTTTAATGCAGGAGTTGTTAGCACGATTTATGGCAATTTTTTCATGATTTTAATGCGAAAAAAATTGCAAATTTCAACGATTTTTTGCCACTCAACAGTTTGCGAAAAATCGGGGAAAAAATCGGTAAGCCTGAGGATTTTTTCAAGATTTTTGCTTCTATGGTTTAAACACATAGATCATTATTTCATCAAATGTGAAGGTCTACTTTGGGCCACAAAAGTAATTCTAATGCATAGATTTGTGAATTGATCAAGATGTTAAAGTGCAAAGAATTGGGGTTCAAGGATAATATATTCTTAAGCTAGATATCATTTACTACATTTCCGATTTTATTTCTATGCATATTTTCATAATTGAGAAATTTTAACTAGTACCTATCTACAAAGGAAACTCCTCAATGACTTACACAACCTCAAGGAGAAAAGAGACTGCTTACATAAATTTACAATCTCCAATTTCATAATTGATGATAGCATTTAAAATAGAAAATATGAAGTGAAAAAGCACTATATGCAGGATAGTTCTCTTCACAAAGATATCTTACCTTGTAGCCACAAGTTATGTCCCAAAATTTGTAGCCTTGTAAGTAGTGTGGTGATTGTGAAGAGGTCAGAAATTGCCATTTTGTTTCATCAATAGTCCTTGGGCAATTCCTGTAGCTAGATAGAATAGAAAAGGTTCACTAGATTACATCATGGCAATACTAGTTGCATCTGAACTAGAAACAAAAGCAATTTCCTCCAATGCTATGGCAACTATTTTTTTTATGGATCATAAGTTCATATATGGTAGTAAAAAGTTATAGTTTCAAGCAAATATCTGCATACATAGATATTAGGGGTGATTTATTTCTTGGCAGTAACCTTCTTGTAATGTCCCTAATCAGGATTATATTTTTTACTCTAAACTATCAATTTCCAAGCAAATAGCAGATTTAGAGGGTACCTTGGCTCGATTTAATCCCTGCAGACAAGTTAGAAATCAATTACAACAATCACCTAACAGATACTATATCATGGTTTAACATTAATAATTCTAACGTAAATTCGTTACTCTGATTGTTACTCCACCTTAACGATGCTCAACCATGGGGGATCATGGAAGAGGAGGGAGTTTGAAGGGGAGACTGAAATATCCCCCCTCCAAATGGATATTTGCTAGCTGATTTTCTGCCTTGTCTGATTGCTTTTTGTTTTATGGTTTTTTTGCTTTTTTTGAGTTTTTTTAGATTTTGCTAGGAAATGAAATGAAATATATATACAAATAATTGCAAAATAAACAAACTACTGAAGCAAATACAATATACTTTCAAATCAGATTTATCATTGCATTGCATTTACAAAGAATCTCATACCCGAAGATCAAACAGTAGATTATTACAAGTCTGAAATATTCTGATCAGCAACAGTAAACCCTCTTGTTTTGAACACCTAGCTCAGTTGGGTAACTTCTCCACATTGGAATTGCTGCTGAGTAATAGCTGTGGTCTAGCCGCCCCAAACAATGATGAAAGGATGCTGAAACTCAAGGCGTTTCAGCCTTGAAACCAAATGCCACAGCCTTGGACTTGTATGGCCTAGCAAGAAGTTGTACGGCCTGATTAATAACTCCCACGTGGCTTCGAAAATGAATGCAAACAACAATGAAAGCTATCAACAATGCTTATTCCTCCATCAATTCTGATCTGCACTTAAACCCTTAACAATTCTTGATGATAATCACTTCA
Organism: Sequoiadendron giganteum; assembly: GCA_007115665.2. Taxonomy (NCBI): domain Eukaryota; kingdom Viridiplantae; phylum Streptophyta; class Pinopsida; order Cupressales; family Cupressaceae; genus Sequoiadendron; species Sequoiadendron giganteum. The sequence continues at coordinate 493,672,867 of CM021106.1, forward strand.
AATGTGCACAAATGTGACTCCAGGTTGAAGCCACCTGATAGGCAAACTTTGGGTGGTATTTCACACCTGTAGAATGCTTAATCTAAAAGAGTTTTCATTCTCAAAGACTGATTTGCAGCAAGAAACCCTTGTTTCTCCTCCACACAAAAAGCTTTGGTAATTTACATAAGTATAAATAGATGAATGAATAATTAATGTTTTTTTGTGAGTGCTTTTATACTACTCCTAAAAAGAACGACTTGTCTTGCTTTTTAATATTTATAATATTTTAAACATTTGCTTTTGTTGCTTTAATAAAATAATCCCCATGTGTGGCGCCCACTTTAATAACTTAATTAATGACCTTATTTTAAATAACACCATATATTATAAGAGCCACTAATCACCATTAATGATATTCATTTAATATTTAATTATTATTAAAGTTATCACTTTAATAGTAATCACTAAACCATAACTCCAAAAATATCAATGTAATATTGATTCTGCCAACACCATGGGATAACTCACGACTTCCTCTGCTCACCAGACTGGCTTACTATAAATAGTAAGGTTGGACTCAACCATCCAAGTGATTTACTAAAAATAGTAAGTGTGTAAACAGAGCCCGAAACACCTTAAGAAGGTCGTCTCTAAATATTGCTAAGCACTGGAGAAGAGAACACTGAAAAATGGCACCTGAAGAACCAGATAGCTCCCACATAAGGCCCTCAAAACACCAACATTAGCCTACGAGGACCACTGATAGGCTAATCCATCAAAACTCTGATACTGGCTAAAAAGGGGACATTACAATCCGCCCTCCACGAAATTGCTTGCCCTCAAGCAATTTCAATTCAAGATCCCCAACAAGCTCTAACTCAAGAAAGAACATAACACCACCAAGATCCCAAGGGAAAAACTGTATTTTGTCCTTCTCACCTCCAGATAAATTATCCCGCACCAGTCTAAACACAATAGGTGTACCATGTTGGCCAAGCTCAACCCTTGTATTATGTGTCCCAAAAGCATGGTCATATTGTAGAGGCAACTCTGGATACCTGGACGGTTTAACTCCCTCATCCGCGAAAGGAGAAACCTCATACCACTCATCCAACACATGTGTGCAAGCTTTGTGCATTGTAGTCAAATCATGTACGATCGGATTAAAGGTAAAACTGTGTGCACTCCACACGATATACACGCTGTGGAATACATGTGAAAGCTTTGACTATAGGCCTGGTGCACAACTGGGATCCCATACCCTATGATCATTGCCCAACTCCACACAAGGGTCTAAAGGGGGGCCATCATCCGGCTAAAAGAGTGGATTGTCATAAATCAAACCAGCATCATCCTCAAATAATGGATTAATAACAAACTAACATTACTCGATTGTTGCTCTTAATTACCTCTTTTTGAACTTCTAGAGCAATGAATGGAAGCATACTCCTCTTGGGATTGATCACGCTCCCCCAACACCTGTTTAACCTCTTTCCATTTTCTTCTACTCTTCTCCCCACTAATGGAGATGGCACATAGTCTCCCCTTAGCCATTCCTCTCAAGTTCTCAACACACATATTTTGTCGTTTACCTCAAATTTTATCTCCATCTTGGGCAGGTTGAGAGTGAACTAGCCAATGGCATGAAGCCACTTCATGCCTAATATGTCCATCTCACCCATTCCAACCACATAGAAATAGGCCTGAAAATCATAGTCATTCAACTACAGGGTGAGATTAGATATCCTCATGTTGCATGTGAGAGTAAAACCATCAGCTACTCTCATTTGGAACCCTTCAAATTCTTTCATCTGGAGTCCACGTCTTGCAACTAATCCCTTATCAATAAAATTGTGAGTGGCACCAATGTCAAGTAGAGTGACCACACGTTGACCTACCAAGACTCCTCTGATCATAAAAGATCTCTCATGTTGTATGTCAAAGAATAATGCTATAGGGGATAGCTTTGCATCTTTTCCTGAACCCGTGGATGCTCTTCCCACCTCAATATACTCTGAATCAGTTCGTTGTTCGTAAATTTCTGAATCTAATTCATCTGCATAAAACCACTCCATTTGATTTGTCCAGCCTATCAATGGATACTTACGATCCTTACTATATAGCCCCTTACATTTGCAACATAACTTCTTTCTTCTTAAATCATTCATGGTTTCATCAAGTTTAACTGCTAATTTCTTTTGCTGATGAGCAACTTGATGTTGACTCTCATCCTTTTGAGGGGTCATGGTTTTAGGCGGATTCCGCCTTTTTGGGGCAGCCAACTCGATATCTCTTGCCTTCTTCATAGCATCATGTAAAGAAGGTGGATCAAAAGCTTTGACCCATCCTCACAAAGGTTCTAATAATCCCTCACTGAATAACAGCACTAACCTTCATTTTGTGATATTAGGCACCATCCCAGACAATCTCTGGAACTCTGCTATGTAAGACTCCAAAGTACCAACCCGTTTGAGCTGAGCTAGCTCCCTGAAGTACAACTCTAGGTCCTTACGGTCAAAGCGCTCAATGAGTTTGTTAGTAAACTCACCATAGGTGGTAATAAGATGATGTTGGAGTGTCACCAACCCGTGGTACCACCACTCATGTGGTAGACCATCTAGGTGTAATGTAGCGAATTTAATCGCATCCTCCTCTGGCATTGGTCTCAAAGACAAATAGTTGTCCAATTTCTGGACCCATGACCTCGCAGTGCATTTATCACTACCATCAAAGTGTGGCAAGGTAACCTTGCTCACAACCTACTACAAATCTCTAGGAACCTGTGGTGCCCTATGCTCTGTCCTAACTGCGCCTCCCCCTCTAGACCTTTTCTAATTCAGGCATTGATCTAGAGTCAGCAACTCCCTGATCTCAGCTAGTAGGGTCATATACTCAACATAGTGGCGTGTAATATCAATAGCTGTGATAACCTGCAGTTCCTGCACCTGAACCTATGGAGTCTGTTGTGCCTCCCTAGGAGCAAAGGTCGACTGCATGGGTCTAAGGACTGAACTTGCTGAAGTAGTTGGCCTAGTAACTGCCACATTAGGCTGACCAACTCCTTGAACACCACTAGTCTCACCAGGATGACTAGGTTGTTGAGATGGGGTGAACTGTCTCATAGTCCCCAATAGTTGTGACATCATATCCATCATATTATCCATTTGCCTCTTAGCTCTGGATTCAGGACTAAGTGAACCTACACGTCCCTTATCCCTCTCTACCATGGCATATGTCACACTCTCACTGTCACTAGAACTGTACCTGTGAATACCCAAATATCCTGACAATGTTTCACCCTTTGGTATCTATGGTGGTTCCCACTAAGCTACACCCCTGGTATACTGTATATTCTTTTTACTCATGAAATATTTTTCAACACAGGATGGCAGGAAAACTACTATGATACCACTAAAATTTCCCCCTCCAAATGGATATTTGCTAGCTGATTTTTTGCCTTGTTTGATCGCTTTTTGTTTTATGGTTTTTTTGCTTTTTTTTGTGTTTTTTAATATTTTGCCAAGAAATGCAATGAAATATATATACAAACAATTGCAAAATAAACAAACTACTGAAGCAAATACAATATACTTTCAAATCAGATATATCATTGCATTGCATTTACAAAGAATCTCATACCCGAAGATCAAACAGGAGATTATTACAAGTCTGAAATATTCTGATCAGCAACAGTAAACCCTCTTGTTTTGAATGCCTAGCTTAGTTGGGTGACTTCTCCACATTGGAATTGTTGCTGAGTGATAGATGTGGTCTAGCCGCCCCAAACAATGATGAAAGGATGCTGAAACTCAAGGCGTTTCAGCCTTGAAACCAAACACCACAGCCTTGGATTTGTACGGCCCAACAAGAAGTTGTACGGCCTGATTAATGACTCCCACGTGGCTTCCAAAATGAGTGCAAACAGCAATGAAAGCTATAAACAATGCTTATTTCTCCATCAATTCTGATCTGCACTAAAACCCTTAACAATTCTTAATGATAATCACTTCAAATTTGCACACATGTGACTCCCAGTTGAAGCCACCTGATAGGCAAACTTTGGGTGGTATTTCACACCTGTAGAATGCTTAATCTGAGAGAGTTTTCGTTCTCAAAGACTGATTTGCAGAAAGAAACCCTTGTTTCTCCTCCACACAAAAAACTTTGGTAATTTGCGTAAGTATGAATAGATGAATGAATAATGAATGCTTTTTTGTGAGTGCTTTTATACTACTCCTAAAAAGGACAACTTGTCTTGCTTTTTTATATTTTTTAATATTTTAAACATTTGCTTTTGTTGCTTTAAAAAAATAATCCCCATGTGTGGCGCCTAGTTTAATAACTTAATTAATGACCTTATTTTAAATAACACCATATATTATAAGAGTCATTAATCACCATTAATGATATTCATTTAATATTTTATTATTATTAAAGTTATCACTTTAATAATAATCAATAAACCATAACTCTAAAAATATCAACATAATATTGATTCTGCCAACACCATGGGGTAACTCACTGCTTCCTTTGCTCACCAGACTGGCTTACTATAAATAGTAAGGTTGGACTCAAACATACAAGTGACTTACTAAAAATAGATGTGTGTAAAGAGAGCTTGAAACACCTTAAGAAGGTCGTCTCTGAATATTGCTAAGCACTAGAGAAGAGAAGGCTGAAAACTGGCACCTGAATAACCAAATAACTCCTACATAAAGCCCTCAAAACAACAACATTAGCCTAGGAGGACTATTGATAGGCTAATCCATCAAAACTCTAATACTGGCTAAAAAGGGGACATTACAGAGTCTTAGCCTCCTTGACCTCATGTGGCACATGCCATTCATATGAGGTGGCTCCCTTGACCTCATGTGGCGCATGCCATTCATATGAGGTGACCCCATGTGGCGCATGCCAGTCATATGCGGTGGCCCATTTAGTGAGGATTCTAATTCCCTCACCATTCCATCCCCTTCCATTTCCTCATGATTGGGCTCCTTATAAACTAATTAAATTTGTATTTGCAATCTGGCTGATTTGTCCTTCCTTTATTCCCCAATCAATTGATATGTTCTCAATATTTAAAAGATATTGCTTAAAGAGAAACATACCGATTAGTTTTAATTTAGTTTCAATTGAATTATGATATATATAATTGATTTCAATCTTCCACTGAACATATATAACTTATACACTTATATATTTATACATCTACTTGTATTTAATTATATTAAACTTACTCCTCTTATTGCTGATTGATCGTTTATCTTCATATATCTTTCATTGATCCATCTTCTTCTGCACATATGCACCTTCCTCCCAGATCTGATTATATTATATTAAAGTATCTGCTGCTATCTTCCTTCAGAAATTCTGTTGTGTTTTAATGATGTGTCTTTTACTCTCCCCATAAGATCTGCTCTTATTTACTTCCTCCCTTTTTTATAATTATACTTTTAAATCTGCCTCTCCATGTCTGTACAAAATCCTCTTTTATTTATATCCCATCTTCTACTTTTTAAATCTTTCTATCTTCTGTTTATACCTACAGATATATTCCAATGCTTTATCTTTTTCTATTCCCTGTGATTAATTCTTCCTCTCCAAATCGATGCCCCTTCTGCTTTGAGAATGATTCTCTTATAATACCCGATATGGCAGAAAGACATAGCCTTTGGCTGGGGACATGTCTCCTAGCTTAATCGTAGTCTTTTAGAGTAAGTGTTAATCGTTGAAAACCCATTAATGAATCGCTGCTGCATTATAGTCTTCAACAGTCGCCTTTAATCGCTGCCAATACTTAAGGTAATCGCTGCCTTTTCATCCTTAACTGTTGTCTTTGATTTGTTGTGTTTGTATGGTTATCATGTTGTATATTTAATATTTGTTTATATTAGTTATTATTATATTATAATAGTAATATCAGATCCATATATAATGGTTTATATTTATTTATTATAGATCATAATCATAATAATATTTAAATGGTTAGCATTTATATTTTAATATTTATGATGTATTTGATAGTCATAATTATAATATTATCTTTGATAATTATAATTATGGTAATATTAAATGGCTAATAGGTATTTTATTTATTTACTTGCTTTTTGATGCTTCATATCCTAGTGTTACAATTTCGGGGACATGACATTTCTGTTGAAGAATACTATGCTCAAAGGATGCTGGATAGTTTTTAGACAGGCTACTGCTAAAATTCAAATGATGCATAGATCTCAGTGTATGATATATCATATTCTTTTGTAAATTTATGAAGCTGAATCAAGAAAAAGCTTTTTATTTATTAAAACAAAAGGATTTGGAATATAGCTGGATGCATGCCATTTTATTGTTTTGGTGAAGACATTAGAAATTAGGTTCCAGTTTCTAAATTCAATCATGTTTCTAAGAGCAAGTTTTATCCTGCATGGGCAGGAAACCAAACTCCAGCAAACAATATAATTGGTTACCTGAAGAATTATGCATGCATCCAGATGAACTCCTTCATGGAAAGTAACAAACAATGGTAGAAGAACACATGCCTCATATTTGTAAAGAATTCTGAAAACTTGAACTGTAAGAATAATGACCTGTCCAAAGTAAGTTTCCAGGAGTAGATCATTTAGGGAGGAGATTCTTGAGTTCATACCACAAGCAATAAGGATGCTATAATCTAATAAATACTTGTTCTTCTGTATAAAAATTGAAGCGAAGGCATTGACTGCAAATCTACTTATTTCCAAAGCCACAAGCATGTTAGTTGTAAAGTTAACTACAACACTTGTGGAAAATGAATGTTTATGATGTTATTGATGATCAGTGGAAGCAAGAATAGTTTTCAGACAGGATTTTGTAGTGTTCCACGGGAACAAATCCCTGGGGGTTAATGTGAGGTCAAGGGGAATAGAGATCAGTATGGGATATCTTCTTTTTTGTCATAGCAAATTCAGCATAATGCATTTAACTTTAATAATTTTGGCTTCTTTTAGTTTGTCTAAGTTATTTTAATAGCCTTCCTGCCATTGTCTCCAAAGTCTGGGAAAAAAATTGTTGTCACCGAAGCTGCATCCCCTTGTCCCCCTGTCCCATTAACTTGGAGAAACACTGAGACATTATTGGTAGTCTTTGATACTCACGACATCTTTAATACCACAGTTTAACTCCAACTAGATTATACTTTATTTGCAAAGACTCTAATTTGAAGCAAATTGGTAAAAGAATATGTGATCTTTTAATAATGTGGAATCCAAAAGAGTTTTGTTTGTGTATGATGACAAAAAGCAACACTCCTTCAAAATTGCCATATCAAAGAATCTACATATAAGAACTCCAGATTTCAGCTGTAAGGCATTACCTTTGCTGTGGCCAATGATAGTGTTTACTTTGAACTCCTTCCCTCTAAAATATATAATTACAGATCGCAAATCTTCAGCCTCCTTCCAATAATTTCCATATAAAAACTGGCCTTCACTTTCCCTGAAATCTAACCCTGCTCAGTCAGTTTGCTTAAAGAGAAAATTCAGATATCATGTAAAGTGCAGAATCAGCATAGGCCAATGTACCAACATACTACAAAAGAATTTCCATGTAGTTTCTGAGCATCTCATCAAGGCAGATTCAAAAAATTGGCTCTCAGAAAATATGAATGGATGCTAAGCTGGGGCACACCACATATCATTACTTGCATCACTATGGTATGAAAAGATAAATAAATTCTGTTTAAATGGAACTTCACCATAAACATAATTTTGCAGAGGAATGTTAACAGGGATTATAAAGATTTTCAGAATCACACAGTAATGATGGCATCTGTTACCTTAGATACAGACTTTCTGTAGAAGTTATCAACACTCTCTACTTACAGTTATGGAATCATTTTAGAATAGACTAAAGAAAGAAGGGCAAATGTGAAGAGTAAATGCATACAATTTAGAAATTTAAGGCAGCAGCAGATCTCCTTACGAGTTAACTTACACGGAAACCATACTAGTTGATTGTGTCAGCTTGCAAGTTTAATCCTCCCTTCCATACAGCCATGCCTGGATATTGTGCCCAGAATGCCCCAAAATATACAGATTCGTATATCTAAATGAGCCTCAATAGGGTTTTAATTTCATTCATTAAGTCATGTTAGAATTAAAATGAATAACTTATATAAGGGTATAATTTATTCTATTAAATTTTAATTTGTCAAAATATCAGTTAGTTGGCACAGTATAGGATTAAATAGATCTAACAATGGACTGATAAGATCTTATTGGCTCTAAATACAAAGTGATCAACTAATTAAACCCCAAACATGCTTAATCCACTTCTCGGTAACCTAATAATAGGTAAAAGTTAAAACTAAAGGACATTCATAATAAATATGAAGAAAAGCATGCCTTCTGTTTTGAATGCCATAACATCAAAATTCTAATAGCAGTGAGTTCAATGATCCATCATTGAATAACAAATTCTGATGATTCTCATCTGTCAAGTACTAGAGTGCTAGTGTAAAGGAAATAAAATTTTTGCTTCTCAAAAATTGAGCCATATATTATTGAGTTTTGAGGTCAATTAATCCTTGATTAGTAGGAACTTGGAGCTTTTACATGGAAGAAGGAAGATGAAAGGTCATTTTCCATTGAAGAATCTTCAAGCTTTCCCTTTGGGTTGCATGTACCCCCATTTAATAGTCCCCTTAGTTCCCTATGTGGTGATTGATTTTTAACATGTTTTACTGTTGACATATGTGCACTAGACTTTTGCTTGGTAAAGTGGATGGGTGCTGTAATAGTGACCTTTCTGGGATTTTGAGCCAAAGAATAGAGTGGTAAACAAGTCTGAATTGGTATATGACATAATTTTGGAAAATAACTTTATTAAATGGTTGCATGGGGGGTACAAGTACTATAGCAGACAATGAATGAATGGAAAAGGTGGAGTAAAAGTAAATGAATCTAGTTGATCACCAAGTTCAGCTGTTTGAGTTCAATGCCTATTTGAAGTGGATGGACATGATTTTGGCCTCATAGATGTGGTTGTGTCTCGCAACCAAAAACTTTGCACTTTGGTGGCACCAAAAGTTGAATATTTTTATATATCGAGATTCCTCTAGAAAAGTTATGCACTTTCAAAGAAAAGGCATCCTGTTTCAAGTCTGTACACAGAAGTTATGAACTTCTCGAAGATGGAGGACCAAATGACTGCTGAAGTTTTTATTTCTGCCAAAGGCAGATTCAGAATGGCAAGTTTGTCCCCGTAACTGCCAGTCTACATGAAGGGGAAGTTTCAAAACCATTGAGGCAATTACAAAACCATGGTGTACATGAAGGAGCGGTTTTGTTGTGATGACAAGAATGAGGATGTGAATTGAACAGTGTGATGTTTGATCTTCTAAATTTGATTCTAGACACTTGCCAAGCACGAAGGATCCTCCAGCACCTATTTAAGATATGTATGGAGTTGAATTGGATCAATTGGAGTCATTCCAGAATGAATGCACCATCAATTGGAGGATTGAGAACAATCTACCAAACACAGTCCACTTAGAGTGAGAGTGCAACATCCAAGAAAGAAACTTCAAGCAGATTGCAAAACTTGTGTGGTTGAAGTATCCAAAGCCTTAGAGCACTAAGAATATAGGAAACACATGGAGTGAGTTTCTCACAGTTATTGTTTTCATTTCCAGGAAAATGCTTGGAAGATATATAGTTGCCAATTCCAACTGGTTTTCCTCTTATTGAGGCTTCCAAGAAAATAATTTGTGTCTCTATGGTACTGTTAATTATTGCTATCTTTCCAATTCAATTATATGCTCTAATCTCTAAATTTGTGAAGAATTCCACTATAATTTGAATGAAAATTCAAGTTGCATAGTATGGATTGAAAATTGTTCGACCACTAATTACAAGAGCATTAGTTTGTAGTCAATCACAAATCAGTTGGTATCAGCACAGCAAGTTCCTTGAGGTTTGCAGGAGTTCTGGTAACACATATTTGAGTGTATAAACATATTTTTCAGATTTTTGGCAAGGTGGTGCAAGAACTGTTGGTTGCATGGTTCAACCATTGCAAAGTGTCCCTAAAGAAGAAGATTGATGATTTCCAAGCATCCCATGCGGAGGTGCTAGTTGAGAATAGAGCTCTTTGGAAGGCAGTGCATCACTTGGAAGAAAAAATCAAAGAGTTGCAAGCTAGTAGGGAGAACCAAGGAGAATTCCATATTGGAATTCTTGAGAAACTGCAACAACAGTTGATGATGAAAGATGAATTACTATAGAATTTCCAAAATGGGGGAGTCAATAAGAAAGAAGAATTTACAAATGAAAGTGCACTGGCCTCTACTCCAAAAGAACAAAGACTTAATGAGGCATGCAAAGAAGGCACCCCTGAGCATGTTTTCTTTCGAGAGATTAATTTTGAAAAATCCATTGGCAAGTTTGGGGAGCATATCAAGGGTATAATGCTACAAGTTGCTAACATGAACGAGTTATGATGGAAATGGACTTGGCGATGGAGGAGCATCTAGGTCCATGAGCAATCTTGCATCACCGAAAATGGAATAAAGGTGGCTGAGAGAGTTTTGGCTTTTGAGGAATAAATGGCATACTTGAATGAGTCTTGAGACTTAAGAATGTTTTAGTTGACTTTGGCAACAAAAGAAAACACAGTTGCATCTTTGGCAGCATCAACTTGTGTGACTTCAGTAGCAAGCACCTTTGACAACAACTATGACTTCAGTAGCATCTAGGACAAATTCAACAAGGCAGAAATGACAGTTGGTAGTGATGATTCGTGATGACATGAACTCCAAGGGACACTTGGCATTGTTTTTTGTCCAATTTGGAAATTTTGTGTCTCAACCAATCAATAGTGATCATGTGATGGTTGTATGCCTTTCTTGTTGGAACTTGAACTAACAATTGGCATGTAGAAAAGCAAGACAATTGGATAGAGTATTGGCTGTCTTATTCCTTTTGGTGGCTGATTATCTTCATACTATGTAATGGGCTACCCTGTTCTGTACTTCCCTCACCGAGCCTTGGCACTAATTTTTTTTAACATTTACCAATCGTTCACTATTGCAACAATATGTTAAACAGTTTTATACCATCAAAGATAATAAGTTTCCACAATCCATATTGTTAATTGCAAAAGATTTCTGGATTCGATTGTGTGTTAGTTTTATACCAGTCTTAACAACAATACTTCCAGATTACACTGAGTTAAGCAATATACTTCATTTGGTAGAATAGTATCAACAGGTTGCATATCATTAAATAAGAAAATATAGCTACTACATTTACCATTCATTCACTAATTCAATCTTCTATTCATAGAACATAAAGATTTGTTGGTGACTTGCAAACAAGGTCTTCAATATTTCATTTCTTCTAAAAACTGATATCACAATTATGGGACTGCTAACCTAGTACTAGCTCCTTATGTTGAGTCTTCCAAAATCCTCAGCCTGCCCTGAAGAAACTCAGCTACCCCTTCAAATTGAGCTGGAATTTACCTATTCAGTGCCCCAACCATTCCTTCCAGGTTACCCCCAAATTGCCTTTTCTGAACACTCTTCATCTTTATTTCCCGAATGAATTCAAAACTCCTTCCAAGTATAATTGCCTCCAAGAATACATAACAGCAGTTTAAGGACCCATGCTATCTCTTTAACTTCAGCGGCTCTTTTACTAGTACTTGCAATGACTTTTACAATATTAACCTCCAGCAGCAGCGATACTAGCCTTGACTAGTCCTCCCTTTCTTCTTTAATGCCATGTAGGCTCTTAAGTTGGCTTCGTCCTTATGGCAGTGCTTCTAAACGTCAATGCTGTATAAACTTCGGTTTCCAAATTACTCTTTGAGGCTGCGAAGGTAATTACAATGGCAAACTTACAAACTGGTCATTTATTTCCAAGTCAGCTCAAGTTCCTCTGCTACGGGAGTCTCACGACATCAACATGTATCAACTGCATTGTAATATGACGACTTGTTGTCTTCCAAAACTGACCCAGCCAACCATTAAGCCTTTTAATGTCAGATGAGATGCTTCCAAATCATCACAAGGACTGTGATGAGTTCCTTGACTCGGTTCTAAGGCATACGATACCCTTTAACCAAGCTATAGACAAATTTGACTCCTTCCAAATAATAGAGGCATTGAATTCAATCGCCTGAAATCCACAATTCATTATCATGCGTTCTCATATATCCATTCACAGCATCCACGATACCCTGCCAATTGCCATGATATCCTTTGATATTAAATTACTTAAAGATTTTCCATGGCTCTATAAAGATCAATTCTTCCTTATAATATGATGAACCTTTCTTGATTGTAAAGGTATGTCTTTGGCGTTTGAGCTTCCATGACTACTTGACCATACCCATCATTATTCTTATATCTGTGATTTCTTTATATGGTATAGTGTGGTGCTTCAAATATTTCCAGCAGTCACCAAATGTAGCCAAATTCCTTTGAAACTCTTCCTGTTGTATTGGTCGACTCTCCTTGACAAATCACGAATTGAGGCAACCATATATTTGAAGCTTCCACAAATTAATTTAAAATTCAAATATGATATGTCTTAAACTATATCGATTCAATTCTTGAGTTTTACGGCAACATCCTTTCCAATAGCAATAGCTCCATAAATAAAGATTCTCTGAAGCTGGGTGGAATTCTTCTAATGGAGAGGCGGCAGTCACTTCAAAGACTTCTGCCGAGTTCAACGTTGGCCATTATACTTCTCTAATAGCTAACATAGCAATATCAAGATTTCGTTAGCCTCAGCTAATATTGCAGGAATCTATTTAGCTCATATAACATAACTCTTATTACTGCAAGCTTCCTGTTCAACGAATTATAATATTAATCCTGTACTTCAGAACCAACCATAAATTAAAGCACAAGATCACTGCATACACACCAATGAAATTTTGGATACACTTTATTAATTTTCTCAAAACTACGATTTGGACAGTTGCCTTAGCAAATACTTCACAATTTACCACAATAAATCAATCGATTAATTCCAAGCGAGAAACTGGTGTGATTTCTCCAGCAATCACCCAGGGAGTGTCTCTCAACATTATTCAGGCCTCAAGGTAAGCTTTGACCCTTCATAACTATTTTTGTCATTATTCAATTTACTAACTAATTGCTAATTTTAGTTGACAAATTTTAGCAATTAATTTAGGCCCTAAGGGTTTCCAATTTACATTGTTACAAATTACAATTACAATTTTAGTTTTACAAGTGAATAATGATCAAATTTTTTTTTTTTTTAAATTTTACAGCAGCAATATTTAGGTGTTCAAATTTATTTGTTATATTATTTATAAATGTTTCTTTTGTAAATTTGCATAACTATTTAATTAGAAATTTAAAAAATTAAAATTTACACGTCAAATTAGGATTTTGTCTTTTGTGTATCCTTTGCTTCTACACTTCATGTGACCTGAAGTAAAAACAAACAAAAAGAAAATCCTTGTGTCTTGAGCCTATGCATAATTTATTATTTAATCACATTATGACAGGTATGGTAAACATAAAAAGAAATCTAGTGTGACTATAAGTTCTCCTCAAAACATGAGTGAAGAAAATCACAAAGAGCCTATGGGTGTTCAATTAGAGACTCTGACTATAGATGTGGGGGGTGCGAGAGGGCGTGTAGGGCTAAGGCAACTAGTTCTATTGGTAGTGCACATTTTAGTTGCCCTTCCAAATTGTTAAAAAACTTTGCCAAGGGTCATTTTCATAAGAAGTCACCTTTAAAACAATTTGCCACTGAATTGCTAGAGAAACCTTGATCAACAAGGGGCACTAGGCTATGGAGATGTTATTTTTGTCAACTTGATTTTCAAGGTAGCATCACGAGAGTCAATGCACAGCTTCTTTATGTCACTGGCAAAGATGTAGGATTTTCTTTGGGATTGTCACTTGAAAAAAGAATTGAAATAAATAAATTGTGGGGTTATGTTGGTGACCAAAGTCTTGTACCTGCCACTTTGCCATTGAGAGCTCTTACTACTCTTCATACTAGGAAACCCTAGATCCACAAGTTTCAACTCGTTCTAATTATTCTTTTCCATCTAGTTCAAGGAAATTCATAGTAGAGCCTAAGGGGAAACATAGACTGACCACTAGTGATGTTGCAAACATAGTGGCAAAGTTATTCAATGTGCATAACAAAGATGGTGTTGATAATGTCGTTGGCAAATTTTTCTTTACCAATGGTGTTCCATTCCATGTGCTCACTCTCCTTATTATAAGGAGGTTGTTGTGGCAAAAATAGACAAAGAAAGACCATCATATGTGCCACCAGGGGAGACAAAATTGAGGAAAACAATCTTGGATAAGATCTATTCCAAGAATAATATTCTAATGGAGAAAATAAAGGCAACTCAGGTCACTAAGCATAATCATGGATGGGTGGATGGATAGCAAGCATCATCTACTCATCAACATTATGGTCACATGTACAGAGGGCCCTTATTTCCTTTGAGCTATCAATTGTTTAGGGCACCACAAGGATGCTAATTTTCAATTCCAAGTCCTTACATATGCTATTGAGGAGGTTGGGCAAAAGAATGTGGTGCAAGTAGTCAGAGATGCAACATATGTGTGCAAAGTTGTAGGGAAATTGATTGAGGTAGCCTAGAAGCATATTTGGTTTAGATGGATCAAAGATGTGGTTAATGATACTAGCAATGTGTAGATATTTATCTACAACTACCATACTTCAATAACACTCTTTAGCAGCTTCTCCAGAATTTTAAGCTAGTGGATATTATATATGCATCATACTTCATTATCTGGAAGAGAATGCTTGATTTGCAACAGGTGTTGCAACTAATGGTCATAACAGCAAAGTGGAATCAATGACCCAATTCTAAGTCAAAGCAAGGGCAAAAGATGAAGGTGATGAGGAGTGATGCTTTTTGGGCTGATGAAAAATACATTGTTGCCATCATTATTTCAATCTTCTAAGTTACTAGATATGGGGATGCAAATGCACCTAGCCTTGGAAAGGTGTATGAATGTATTAACAGTATATTTCGCCAAATGAAGGCCATTGTACAAGAGAAAGACCCCACATTAAAGTTCCTCAATGAGGATATTCAACCAATCATTCATCATTGATGGGTGAAGCTCAAAACTTCTTTGCACATGGTTGCCTATGCATTGAACCCAAAGTGGTATGTGCAAAGGCCGAGCATAAATACTCCTATACAGGATGTTGAGGTGAAGGATTCAAGAATTCCATTTAGAAGATGTATGATTCTACACAAGCCAGCACAATTTGCACTGAGTGGAAGAAATTTGCCTCTTAGGGGATATTTAGAAGAGACCCAAATGGATAGGGAGACTATGGCACAAGAGGATTCAATTCTATGGTGGACTATGCATGGGCCTTATTACGTGAGTACCACACTAGTTATTTGTCTATTGTTCCAAGTTTCTAGTTCTTTTGTTGTTGAGAGGAACTAATCTACTTATAGTTTCATCCACTCTATTAACAGAAACAAACTCACCTCCAAGAGAGCAAAGAAGCGTGTACCTATATCATAACCCACATTAAAGATTTACATAAATCATTTACTTTTGCATTTATAAATCAATACATATTTTATTAGTAACATTTTACTTAAGGAAAGTAAAATATAAATAAAGAAAATAAAATAATAATAAAGAAATAAAATGATAGGAAAAATAATAATAAAATAATCAAAAGAGAAATATAGAGATAGAGGGAATAAAATAATAATAAAGGAATAAAATAACCCGTATATAAAGAAGAAAAGGAAACAAAATAAATGAGAATAATAAATAAATAAAATAACAAAGAAATATACTTAACGAATCAAAGCATACCTTAGAAACATTCAAATCGAACTTCAGCCATGCGAAGAGACGCAACACACGGAGCAAGCATTTCCAATGGTCACACCATCTGAATCAGGTCGCCACCATTGAGAAAGGGATAAAAGGGAACTCGATGGACCTGGAGGAGGTAGAACGAACCAGAAACGTGGAGACAAGTGGAGCCCTGTTGCAGATCGCGATTTGGTGAGTTCTCTCACTTAGCCTATATCGAGTTTTTGATCAACATAATACTGAGTGTCGTCCCTTATGATTTATATTATGCACTATTAAATTACCTCTCTACCCAAAAGAAATAGAAATATAGAAACACAAAAAATGGAAATACGTCATCCCAATGGGATGACGTCTAATTGGATATAGAACCGAATGGCATCTACAGGTCCTTTTTGCGTACATTGTCTATTGCTAAAACTAATGTAGATACTTTCAAATTGCATTAAGAAAACCATTGCCTGCTCTTTAGTATCGGTTTCTCTGATTGTCAGGAATTTATTTAGTGTCTGTGTAATATGATAGGGATAATAGCATAAGAAAATATATCACCAAAAATTGCATGAATAATCTCTTGACATTTCTAGATGCATCAACATCATGATTATAATGTAGGAATGTATCTACTTGTGCATTTATCTTCAGAGCATCTCATTGAGTATATTAAATATCTCTTTCCTAAATATTAGAAATAGGTTGAGAATAAATACATATAATATGTTTATGTAAAGATTGTCTTCTTCATGATTGTTAACCCTGTTAAGCAGGTGAAGTAGAGTCCAAGTGGTTAGCCTAAAAACCCCCCTCTCACGTTCGTAGGCCCGAGAAACAAGTTAGACATAGGGAGGTGGGGGTCCCACCGTAGGAAACTACACTATTATAGGGGTGGTAGGTCGTAGGCCCTTGGTCTGTAGGACTTCACCTTGTCCTAATAGGGCAAGTGTCTTCTGAGGTACTGTCATGTATGGGGAATGCATGTACTAAGCCGTTGGGAAAGGAGGCTTGTGAGAGGCAACCTCCCTTGCCCAATACAAAGGCTTCAGGGCGGATCCATACAGAGCACTTCTCTTGTTTGCTCATTTCCTTTGTGCAAATATGATTATGTCTGATTATGTTACTAGATATTAAAGCTAACACATAGATCTATGGCATACATATATCTGTATGATGATTGCAGGACTTTATTCAAATAAGCCTAGCAGGATATCAATGGAGGGGAAAGAAGGCCTAAACTCCTAGTTTTCGGCAACCTTAGGGTTGAACAGGTAAGGGACATTACAGTGGTATCAGAGCACCTTTCCTGCCATCCCGTGGGAAAATATGCAAGTCTACCGCCGAAGGAACCCAAAAAACAACAACAAAGAAAACGACCTTATGGATGATCCATTAAGGGATGAACTTAGAGCCTTTATGGAGACTAGTGAAAAAAA
Organism: Sequoiadendron giganteum; assembly: GCA_007115665.2. Lineage (NCBI taxonomy): Eukaryota > Viridiplantae > Streptophyta > Pinopsida > Cupressales > Cupressaceae > Sequoiadendron > Sequoiadendron giganteum. The sequence continues at coordinate 493,690,147 of CM021106.1, forward strand.
TAGCCAAGCCTTACTTCATGCCCTCCAAAACCTAAGTAACAATAATACAAGGGAAACCACTTCTAACCACTCAGAGAATGACAACTCACCACCCTCTCAAAATCAAAGCTCTAGACCCACAAAACCCAAATTCCTACCCAGCAAGGAACCCATGTGTTGATGGGTGTTTTATGACCGCACCAACAAAGAATAAAGTTTCCCAACGAATACTCTATCCTCTCTTGAACAAAGTATTCTGCATGCTAAGATTGCCAAAAAGATCATGCATTCAACTCCAAGGTTCCTTATGCAGCGGATAGTCTCAGTTGGCTTGATGTGATTTGCTGGTTATTCCAAGGGGACTTACACAATTGTTTGATTAGAAGAGAAGAAGTTGCAAGAAACGAACGATTTGTCGATAATGCCCAGGTTCCTAAACTAACCGAGAGAATACTGAAAGTAAAAGGATAGGGATAGGGGTTCTACTGTCTACTCCTAAATGTGGGATACGAGGATCAATTTCTGCAAGCTTCAAACCAAGTTCTGCTTTGCCTCCCTTCAGACAACCTCTACAGAGCCGGTGCAATCTTCAAAGGATAATGAAAGATGTTCAAACTATGACCCTACATGCCAATACCATCACAACGATGCATACTAACATATGAATCATAATTGAAGTTAAGTGCAAAAGTGCTCCAGTTGACCACGCAAGGCGAACCCACCGTCAATGAGCCCGCTAGTGGTATGGATGAATAAAAACTTTCTTAAACCAAACAACGTATTCCACAACAATCAACTACTTGCATGAAATGAAATCTGTTTTACTTTAAACTACTTGAATTGGAAAGACGAAAAAGCCTTGCTCGCTGCTCAAAACAAAATAAGGAATCACCAATCAATGAGAATTCTTTATATCATGAGAGTGTTCACAACAACTTCTTACAAAACCTTCAAAGGGAAAGCTTTCTTTCCTCCTCAATCTAAGCTATGCTAACTTCTAAGCTACTCAGTATATGCTCTCTCTATTCTAGCTCAACTCTACTTCTAATTCTAATAATAATCGATTACAAATGAGGGGGGATGCCCCTTTTATAATTGGCCCAGTCCAATGGACGGCTCAGATTCAAATACAATGAAGGGCTCAAATTGAGCCACGTAAGCCATAATTAGGGTTTTGCCCTAAAAACCGCCACAGAGAGGAGTGGGGTAATAAATGAACAAGAGATTCTCCACTCCTCTACAAGAACCATAATGAGCAATTAATGCCCACTATCATCAAAAGATTCTCGTCCAAAAAGACTTTCTCTGTTCTGCCTGCCAATTTTGTTGCGCTAGGAGGAGGGTAAAAGAGTCTCTAAGATTGTCTCCACAGATAATAAAAATTGATATGATCCGGAGTTCGGTTGCTCAGTCGTTCGTGTTCAGCCCTCCTGTTGTTTTAATTCCTGGACACATTTCTTCCTTGTAACTTTCATATTTCTCCAGCCCACTACCTTGGGCGTATTTAGCCTCTTTCCTAATGCCTTAGACAAATTTTCACTGCCCTTTCCCTTTGCCTTGGGAACTTTTTCACCTAACTTCTTCATCTTTACCCTGTTGCATGCCTTCCTGAGTTGGGGCATATTAGGTCCTTGTGGAGAAATCCCAACACTTAGCCGTTTCTTCCAACATCTTCTTCCTGCAAATGAGACATCATGGAGGAGCTTCAAACGTGTAGCCTTTTCCTCTTCCAAAGTTGTAATGTTATCCCAGAGTACCTGTTCCATCACCTTAAGTCATCATTCTTTGGTCTGGCGTTCATCCTACAAAACAAATAAAGAGAAGAGCATCAAAACGCTTTATAATATAAAATCTCTTTACTTACCTAATTTCCATGTTCTAATTGATTGATCTCCGGATGTGGTAAAATTCATCATTTTTCTCTAGCAAACTTTCATAACTTTTCAACATCTGTGTGCATACCATCCTGATGCTTTCATCCTCTTGCCTTAGCAATTTCATTCACCTGTCTTGTCCACCTTCCCTTAGGAGCTTGATGACTTAGATAGAATTCCACCCATTTCGAGCTTGAGTGCATTTGACCTCTTCTGCCTTCTTTTCTATGCCTTAGAAAATTTCATCCATCTGAGCCTTAGGAAATTTATCTCCCTTAGAAAATTTTATCAATCACAAGGCAAGCATCCATTTTGAGAACACAATCCCAGGCATAAAAATTTCAAAATCATACCTCCCTTAGAAAATATTCAAGAACTCCCCTTAGAAAATTTTATCAACTTTAGATATTTATGGGCGCACGTGAAGGGGTATATTTAATTTTTCTCACCCTTGAAAATATTCTCCACCAATGTTCATTTTATCTTTTCCAACCTTAGGTGCCTTTGGAAGGTGATGTTTTCATTTTGTAACTTAGAAGCCTTTTATGCCTTAGAGAATTTCAAACACTTATCCTTCTTTGCAGGCACATATCACCTTTTGTGCATCTGTTTCACCTCTTAGAACAATTTGAACCTATCTTCTTCTTTTTTGGGCGCATTTAACCCTTTGCCCTTTCATTTCCATGCCTTAGGAAATTTTCACTTACCTTGATCTCCTCACCTCTTGTCACTTCCTCCTTCTTCCCTGGGCGCATTTGAGGTCCTCCGTTTCCATTTTCAAAGACTTAGAAATATCTTTTATATCTCCACTTCCTTCAAGGGCGCATATAGGAGGTCTTACTTTTATTTTTCACGCCTTAGATATTTCTCATACCACCACTTTCTTTCAAGGGCGCATTTTGAAGGGGGGACTTCCATTTTGATACTTAGAAATTTCTCAAACTTCTTGCTCCTCATCTTGGGCGCATTTTACCCTTGTGATTTCATTTTGCATGCCTTAGGAACTTTTGAGTTGCCTCTTCATGATGGGTGCATATGGAGAGGGATACTTTTACTTTGCTACACTTTGAAAATTCTCAACTCAATTTTCATGCCATCATCCCTCAAGGGCGCATTCTAGGGGTAGAGCTTTCATTTTGACACTTTGAAACTTCTCCTCATCTTCACTTCCCTCAAGGGCGCATTTCAGCCCATGAGCTTTCATTTTCTTATACTTAGCCAATTTTCAAGATACCTTCCCTCAACTTGGGCGCATTTATGGGTGTGAGGAGGAATTTTTACACACTTAGAAAAATTTTAAAGCCTCTTCTCCTTGAGGGCGCATTTTGGGGGGTCTCAAGGAATTTGCAATGCCTTAGAAATATTTTTAACATCCTTGCTCACCTTGGGCGCATTTCAGCTAGTGAGGTTTCATTTCCCTCATACTTAGAACTTTTTTTAAATCACATCCTCCTTCTTATCAACTTGGGCGCATTTAGGGGTGTGAGGAGGATTTTTCACACACTTAGAAAAATTCTTCAGCATATAACCCTGGTTGGGCGCATTTTAGAGGTGACACTTTCATTTTGTAACTTAGGCAAATTTTCATGCCTTGCTTCATTCCTCCTAGGGCGCATTTGGGGTTCTTTGCTTCAAGTTTCCAAGTCTTAGAGATATTTGCATCTCTACTTCCTTTAAGGCTGCATTTTATCACCTCGAGTATCATGTTTCTTATACTTAAAAACTTTTTAGGCCTCCATGTCTTTGAGGGTGCATTTTGGGAGGGGAGCTCTCATTTTATGACTTAGAAAAAAGTTTCAACTCCTCTACCACCTTGGGCACATTTGGAGGTGTGTGCTTCATTTTCATGCCTTGGATAGAATTTCAAGCTACCTCTACAACTTGGGCGCATTTGGGGGGCAGTACTTCAAGTCTGTCACCTAGAAGAAAAAAATTCCTGGCACCTTCTTGAAGTTGGGCGCATTTGATGGGTCTAGCTTTCAATTTTGAAGACTTAGAAAATTTCCAAGCCTGCTTGCTCTTGTTTACTATTTTTAGAAAGTTTTGGAGCCCTTGTGATTTTCATGGATTTTCAACTTTTCGAACCTCAAGTTGGCTTGACATGGCCTTCGTAGCTTGATTAACCTGTTTTATACCTGTTGTTCATGCTCACTTGCTATTTTTAGCCCACCTGCTATTTTTAGTAAACCCTTGATTTCTTGATCTCTGCAGCTCCTCTTGACTTGAAATTTGCTCCATGTGCTCCTCGTAACCCGTTTGGCCCGTTCACACTGGTGCTTTGTGCTAACCTTCTATTTATAGCCCCGTTTTGGAGGTGACTTACTATAAATAGTAAGTGCTCGGATCACGCTCAAATTCCACCAATGGATTGCTTAAAGGATGTTGATCGCGTTGGATACATCAATTTTCAGAGATTCTGGCTTTTTACCCCTCATTTTGAGTCCCGAAGCTGGAAACCCTAATCTGACTTGCATGTGGCTCAAATGACCTTCGTTTGACCCTGTTTCTGCTACGTGTTGCTCTACTTGCAGAACTGAAGTGTCGGGGAGCTGTTGGAGTGGACTTGCTAAAAATAGAAAGTGCTTGAAAAGTGATCAACTGACTGTCGGATGAGTTTGCATGTCACACTACTCGAGAGATCTCAAAAAACCCAGAAAAACCCAGTAAACTGGTCTGCATGCGAAGACTGGCTAAAAATAGCAAACTCCTAAAAAATGACCAACTCTGCTTGCATGTCACATCATTCCGAAGCTCTCGAAAAACCCATGAAGAATATCTTGACATGCACTGAGAAATCCTGCATGCAAACCCTAAAAATAGCCTCTGAATCTTGAACTGCTAAAAGTCATCATCCCGGCTTGCATGTTATATCATTGCGAAGGTCTTCAAAAACCCAGAAAGAATATCTTGACATACACTGAGAAATCCTGCATGCAAACCCTAAAAATAGCCTCTGAAGCCTAAACAGTTGAAAGTCATCATCCCGGCTTGCATGTTATATCATTGCGAAGGTCTTGAAAAACAAAGAAAGATTCTCCAGACATGCATTGAAAAGCACTCATGCAAACCCTGAAAACTGCCTCTGAAGTCAGAACTGCTAAAAATAGAATGTTGTCCAAATTTGTTCAAATTTTGCGTGCAGGCACTTTGAACTACCTTGAATGTGTTGGAGCAGTCAGAATTCCAAAATTTCAGAGGAAGGACCTCAAATTAAGTACTTACTAAAAATAGTAAGTTATCAGAACTCAGTGAAAATTTGATGGGATCCTGCCTGAAGCCTCCTGATTGCAATGCCATTCTCAGATTTCACTTTGCCAACTTGATTTGACCTCCAACAAGCCTGAAGAATGAAAACCCTAATTTCACAGACTTAGCCAAAATTCCAACCAGGTGAAATGACAGGCCATCCCCAAAAAGACAGAAAGATCAAAGAGAGAGAGAGAGACACAAAACAACCCAAAACCAAAATGGAGCAAAATTTAGGGGGGGTCCCCATTTGAATGGGGTGATGTGTGAAAAGGTCACAACACCATGGAAGAAAGACATGCCAAAGAAACCCTTACTGAGGATGTAGATGAAATTGTAGCAACTTATTATAGACTTGAGCCAGAGATAAGGGAAATGGTACCCTTTAAAGACTATTGTAAGGCCAAACAAAGAGCAGCCCCAAGAAAAGAAAAAAATGACCACACTAATAAAGATCTCTAGAAGAGAATGAGTAAACTCACCCTGCCTAACTTTGATGGAGAAGGGAAAGGGACTGCGCACACATGGGTGCAGAAATTAGACACATATCTATCATTAAGCCCCATGACCGAGGAGAACGCTATCAAATTTGCAATCCTTCACCTAACGGGCATGGCCCATGAATGGTGGCACCACAGGTTAATAATCCAAGGCCACCAACAAATTACCTCCTATGAAGTCTTTACCCAAAAGTTGATCAAACGTTTTGACCAAAGGCACCCAGAATGGTACCTCAAGGAACTCACTCAATTGAGGCAACTTGGCACCATAGAAAGTTATGCCACCGAATTCCAGAAGTTAGCAGTCATGATCCCCGAAATTTCCCAAGAAAGACTTACATATTTGTTCATAGAAGGCCTCAAAGGACAAGTGAGGAGCATGGTGAGTATGTTGGAACCCACGTGCCTAGATGAATCCATTCAAAAAGCTATGAAATATGAAGACAGCTGGTCTAGAGATCCGCCCAAGAAATTTACCTCATTGTCCAAACCCCTTCAGAAAGAAGAGAGATAAAAAGGAGGAAGTAACAAGAACTTGCCCATGGTGCAAAGGAAAGAGAGACAAAGATCATTGGTGTAGGAAAATGGATGAGCTAAAAAGAAATGGACAATGCTTTAAGTGCCAACAACCGTGGGGACAAGACCACAAATGTATTTAAGTCCACCAGCTGGAAGCAACCCCAAGCGGTGAGTATTCCAACAAAAGAGCCAGATTTGATGAACAAGCCATATTAGCCACTATCTCCCAAGCCTCTAAACATAGCCCATTCTGCATTAAAAGTACCCTCAAAGGACATAAAGTCATCACCCTTGTAGATAGTGGGGCTTCCCATAATTTCATTGATCAAAGAATAGTAACCCAACAAAAACTAAAAACCATAAACTTTGATGGGTTTGAAGTAGCAACAACTACCAAAGCTCGAGTACAGTGTCCCACCTTAGTACCCAAATTAGAGATCTTCCTAGGAAGCCATGCCATAGTAGAAGACTTCTATGTAGTCCCCTTGGACACCGACATCATCTTGGGAACCCCTTGGATCTACTCCTTAGGTTGCTTCATGTTCGACCTCCCAAACCAAACCATTTGTTTTCAACACAATGGACAAGAAGTCACTCTAAAGGGACTGCCCAATGGAGAGCCAAAAGTGATATCATGTAAAAGAATGGAAAGGGTTTTTAGGCGAGGACAGAGAGAATGGGTCGCCCAATGCATGATACTTGACAAAAGCACCCCCCAAGGTGAAGCCATTCACATAGATATCCTACCTATCACTCAAAAATATAAAAAAGTGTTTGAAGAAATACCCCCAGGTTAACCTCCCAAGAGAGGGTTTGAGCACACTATAGAAATGGAAGAAGGTGCCAAACTTGTCATCACCACTCCCTACCGCCATCCCCACAAATACAAGGAGGAGATAGAGAAAACTATTAAGGAACTGCTGGAAATGGGACATATCCAACCTAGCTCAAGCCCTTTTGCCTCTTCTGTAGTCCTAGTCAAAAAGAAGGATGGTACCCTTCAAATGTGTATAGATTATAGGGCTCTAAATAAAAAAACCATTAAGAACTGCTACCCGGTCCCTCGGATCGACGAACTCGTTGATGAACTTCATGGGGCAAGGTTCTTCTCCAAAATTGATTTGCGATCAGGTTACCACCAAATAAGAATGAGAAAGGAAGATGTACCCAAAACCGCTTTTCGATGCCATTATGGACACTTTGAATTCCTTGTCATGCCCTTTGGACTCACCAATGCCCCTACAACCTTCCAATCCTGCGTGAACCATATATTCCATAAGCAACTCAAGAAATTCGTCCTAGTCTTTTTTGATGACATCCTCATTTATAGTAAAACATGGGAGCACCTCCAACATATTGAAGAAACCCTCAAAATCCTTGAGCAAGAATCCTTGTATGCTAAAGCATCAAAATGTGAGTTTGGCATGAAGGAAATTCTATACCTAGGCCACAAGATCAATGCCAAAGGGGTCAGTGTGGACGAAGAAAAAGTTATTGCCATCAAGGAATGGCCCAAGCCTAAAACTCTCATTCAACTTAGGGGTTTTGTGGGGTTGTGTAGCTATTATCGACGCTTTGTAAAGGGGTTCTCAAAAATTGCTGCCCCGCTCACAGATTTGACAAAGAAAGGGGCTTTCGCCTGGAACAAGACAACCCAACAAGCTTTTGAACAATTAAAGGAAGCCATGAGTTCATGTCCAATATTGGCCATCCTCAATTTCACTTTACCTTTTGAATTACAGTGTGATGCGTTAGGGGAAGGGATTGGCGCAATCTTAATGCAAAATAAGCATCCCATAGCTTTTGAAAGCAGGAAGCTGACCACAACAGAAAGACACTACCCTATTTATGACAAAGAGATGTTGGCTATAATGCATGCTTTGGCAAAATTTTGCCAATACCTAGTCTGCACCAAATTCTTTGTAAAAACTGATCACAACAGCCTAAGGTACTTTATGAGTCAGAAGGATATGAATGATTGACAACAAAAATGCATTAGTAGAGTGCAAGCCTACAATTTTGACATCAAGTATGTGAAGGGGACAAACAACATAGTAGTTGATGCCCTATCCAGACAACCTTGCTTGAAAACTATAACCAGTTTATCAGCCAATTGGAAATATGACATTATTTCAGAATATGCTAAAGACCCCCTAACTAATGAGATCTTGGAAGGGAACCCACCCAACAAGGAATACAAAGTGTTAGAGGGGCTAATCCCATACAAGGGGAGAGTATTTCTAGGGTCCAACTCCAAGATAAAGGGGAAGATCCTGAAAAAATACCATGATAACCCACTAGCAGGGCACCAAGGGTACTATAAAACATACAAACAGATAAGGGAGAAGTATTTGTGGAAAGGACTCAAGAAGGATGTATTAAAGTATGTGCAAGAAATCATGACTTGCCAAAGAAATAAAACCGAACAAACCTAGCCCGTAGGACTCCTCCAGCCATTACCTATTCCAGACCAAAAGTGAAAGCATTTCAATGGACTTCATCACCGGATTACCTAAAGCCCAAGGGAGAGATTGCATATACGTGGTGGTCGACAGACTCACCAAGTATGCCCATTTTTTTGCCATATCTACAAAATATAGGGCACCTCAAGTGGCCGAACCTTTTTTCAAAGAAGTGTTTAGACTACATGGTCTTCCGAAGAACATAGTGAGTGATCGAGACAGTCGTTTCCTAAGCCAATTCTAGCGAGAACTCTTCAGATTATCTGGAACCAGCCTTACACCAAGCACTAGCTACCATCCTCAGATAGACGGACAAACAGAGATAGTCAACAAATGGATTGAAAGCTATCTAAGGAACTATGTCACAGGTCAACAAGGTGCTTGGGCAAAATGGTTGCACTTGGGGAACTATTGCTACAACACAACCTACCACATGTCCATAAAAATCAGTCCATTCAAAGCACTGTATGGGTATGAACCGACCATCTTTAGGAGTCTGATTACTCAAGAAAGCCAAGTGCCAAAAGCCAAAGAGTTTGTGCAACAAAATAGGGACATCATGAATACTCTCAAGGATAACTCATACCAAGCTCAAAATCAGCAAAAAATGTATGCTGACCAAAATAGAACAAAAAGGACTTTTGAAGCAAGTGACTTGGTATCCCTAAGGCTACAACCTTACAAGCAGTCATCCCTAAAGTCCAACGGAGCAGAGAAACTCAGGCCTCGGTTTTATGGGCCTTACTAGATTACAAGAAGGGTAGGCGAAGTAGCCTACGAGCTAGACCTCCCCAAAGATAGTCACATCCATAATGTTTTCCATGTGTCGAGATTGAAGAAAATGCTCGGCAAACAAATAACCCCGTGTGCGGAGTTACCCCCACTAGATGATGAAAGTAAACTAACCCTCGAGCCTAAAGCTATCCTGGATAGGAGGGAGAAGAAGTTGAGAAATTAGAACATTCAGGAATTCTTAATAAAATGGAAGAGCTTAACAATAGAAGACTCTACATGGGAAGGCAAAGAAATTCTTAGTCATCCAAACCTCCAAATTGCTTGAGGACAAGCAATCTTCGAGCGGGAAGGACTGTCATAACCCCTATTAAAGATTTACATAAATCATTTAGTTTTGTATTTATAAATCAATACATATTTTATTTACATAAATTATTTACTTTTGTATTTATAAATCAATACATATTTTATTAGTAACATTTTACTTAAGGAAAGTAAAATATAAATAAAGAAAATAAAATAATAATAAAGAAATAAAATGATAGGAAAAATAATGATAAAATAATAAAGAAAGAAATATAGAGAGAGGGAATAAAATAACCCATGTATAAAGAAGTAAAGGAAACAAAATAAATGAGAATAATAAATAAATAAAATAACAAAGAAATATACTTAAGGAATCAAAGCATACCTTAGAAACATTCAAATCGAACTTCAGCCACGTGAAGAGACGCAACGCACGGAGCAAGCATTTCCAATGGTCACGCCATCTAAATTAGGTCACCGCCATTGAGAAAGGGATAAAAGGGAACTCGATGGTCCTGGAGGAGGTAGAACAAACCAAAAACGTGGAGACAAGTGGAGCCCTGTTGCAGATCGCGATTTGGTGAGTTCTCTCACTTAGCCTGTATCTAGTTTTTGATCAACATAATACTGAGTGTCGTCCCTTATGATTTATATTATGCACTATTAAATTACCTCTCTACCCAAAAGAAATAGAAATATATAAACACAAAAAATGGAAATATGTCATCCCAATGGGATGATGAAATATACCGGCCAATTTTTTCAATTTTTCCACAATTCAATTCACCCGTTAACGTTATGAAAACTCAATCCAACTAAAGGGAACCCTTTCCTCTGATCAACCCAGATCCCAATGCAGGCAAGGTTGAGAGCATACTCGAAAGGGGATCGTTAGCATTGTTGAAACTTGCTGAAAGAGTAATAGAAAGTAAATACAATCACTCAACCACTTATTCAACGGGATGATTGAAATGGAAAGTACATTACTGAAAGTAAGATGCAACTCGACCACTTATTCAGCGGGAGCATGTTAACGGCTCAGTCGATCAGCAAATGATGAGATAATACATTACATTAAGCAAAGAGGCGGCAAGCCGACCTCTTCCACTTGTTCAGCGGGTGATGCAATAATTAAAACCTGAGCTACAGACTGAATGAGACCAGTCTCTTCCACAATCGTGGGAAATGGCAAACAATCATGAATGCTGACAGTACTACTGTTCAGCTTACAATATTATAGAATCGCCTATCATCAAGATCAAGTATATGAAGCTGCAATAAAATGGAGAGACTCTCCTACCCCTTCCTTGACATCCCAAACTCAAATCCCAGCTCACAGACCCAAATTTAATAATCTGATTATGACAAACCTGCACTAAAAATACATGACCAGCAACACAGAATTTCACTAGAATATTGATAACTCTCTCAAAACTCACTCAAATCCTATGAGATAAAATGCAACACATTCTAAAATTGATGGCACCTAAGATGGAACCACAAAACCAACCCAAATGCTCCATATTTATTTGGCACACAAAACAAGGCACTTCCAGAATGGTACGGCCCTCAAGAAGGGGCGATTTTGTTGTAGAAAATCGTAAACATGGAAATAAAATCTAAGAATTGGTGGAAGGGGTCGCCTCAACCAGTCAAATACATCCCTCAACTACCCATAAGTAGAATAGAATCACTCTCCAATAAATAAGCAAAAACCCAGTTCAGCCACAGTCAATACAGCAACTATAAAATTTGACTGAAATACAAGAACTCAATTGCAAAATGCAAGACAACTCTAAAGGAACCTATTCTCAACTAGTTGCTATCTCTCAAGCAAGAAGTTAAGCCAGTTAGGAGGTGTGCATCCCTCGAAGCAACTCTAACACCATTCCGGCAACATAACAATATTGAAATCATAAGATGAAGAATGAAGATCCAGCACTCCCTTTTATAATTTTAGCCAAGCATCTCTCAAACCTTCCAGAAGGTGCGCCCCACTCAAGGAGTCAACCTAATTCAATGTTGACTCATGACCCTCAAGTTGGCGTCCCATTTTCCAAGGCATTTTTCATAATTTTTAAACATTTAAATACCTCCTCATGTTGGCGTCCCTTTTCTCTCCAAGTCAACTTTAATAAAAAGGATAAATATTTCACTTAAACCTCCTGATGAGGCGTCCACCCATAAAAGTCCCCTTCTTAAAACAACTTAAGTCATAAAGCTAGACCAAGGGGGTTATAATTAAAATAAAACATTATTTTAATTAACATAACTTATCTCTCCAAAAACTGCATCCAAGAGCTGATTCCAATATTGCCAACAGAACCGTTTGATGAGGAAAGCCAAAAGTACTGATGCTATCAGGACCACTGCCAGAAATAGAATTTACTAAAAATAGTAAATCCAGGAAGTTACTCAGATCAACATGAATGCTATACCATCGCGAATGTAATGTCCCCATTTTTAGCACTACACTTTCCAGTGACTGTTAGCCTATTCCCTGAGGCTCGTAGGCTAGTCAGAGGCAGAATTAGGGTTCCCAACTATTGGGAGGCTTCTTTCGAGGATTCAGGGGTCTGCATGTTGGAGTTTTGCAGTTTGGTCGCAGGATTCTTTCTGGGTTTTCAAAGAGCTTCGCGGTGGTATGACATGCAACTGGATCAGAGAACCTTTCCAGACTTGCTATTTTTAGTAAGTTACGATGGCTGCATGTTGGAGTCTTATAGTTCAGATTCTGGATTACTTTTGGGTTTTCAGAGAGCTTCGCGACAGCGTGACATGCAACGGAATCAGAGAACTTTTCCGGACTTACTATTTTTAGTAAGTTACGATGGCTGCATGTTGGAGTTTTATAGTTCGGATTCTAGATCCCTTCTGGGTTTTCAGAGAGCTTCGCGACAGCGTGACATGCAAATGAATCTGAGGAATTTTCTGGACTTACTATTTTTAGTAAGTACGACGGCTGCTCGAATTGTGGTTAAAACAAGTTTGGAACAACTTACTATTTTTAGCAATATGCTATTTTTAGTAAGTTCTATTTTTGGCAGTGCGATTTTTAGCAGGATCTCTGAAGTTCGATTTAGTGGCTATTTCGGGCAGGGCAGTATATTCAGCCGGTCCCCAACATTTGAGTTGTTTAATTTGTCCAGTTCGATATTTGATGAAAATATTAAGTTAAGTGAAATATTTATCATTTTTCTAAAGTCGACTTGGAGAGAAGAATGGGACGCCAACATGAAAAAATGTTTAACATTTAAAAAGATGAAGTTTATGCCTTGGGAAATGGGACGCCATCTTGAGGGTCAAAAGGTCAACATGGAATTAGGTCGAATCTTGAGTGGAGCGCACCATCTAGAAGCTTCTAGAGATGCTTGGCAAATCTATAAGAAGTAGGTCTTGGCTCTTCATTCGGCATCTTGAATTTTATGCAAAGTTATGTTGCCGGAATGGTTTACTATTGCTTTGAGGGATGCATACCTCCTAGTTGGCTTGGCTTCTTGCTTGAAATATAGCAACTAGTTAAGAGTTCGTTTCTTATTGAGTTATTTTGCATTCTGAGTTAGAGTTTTGTATTTTCAGTCCATTTCACAGTTGTTGTTTTGACTATGGCTGAACTGAGTTTTGGCTTAGAAGTTTGTGAGTGATTTTAATTTGGTTGTGGGTATTAATTGAATATTAATTGCAGATTGGAGCGACCCTTTTCTCCAAATTTCAGATTTTAATATTTGGTATTTATTTTTATAATGCAAATTCGCCCCTTCTCTAGGGTCGTACCTTTCTGGAGATGCTTGGTTTTGCGTGCCAAATAAATGTGGAGTCTTTGAGCTGGTTTTGTGCTTCCATCTTGGGCGCCATCAGTCTTAGAACATAATGCATTTTATTCCATGAAGTTCGAGTGAGTTTTGAGGGAGTTGTCATTAATTTAGTGATTTTTTGTGTTGCTGATTTGCATTTTCAGTCCAGATCTGTCATTAAATCAGATTATTAAAATGAGGTCTGTGAGTTGTGATTTGGGTTTGGGAAGTCAAGAAAATTATAGGGAAGTCTTCTATTTTTCTGCAGCTTCATACACTGGATCCTATTGACAAGCAATTCTATATTATTGTAAGTTGAACAGTAGTACTGTCAGCAGTCCTCTTATTTTGATATAATTCTTGTAATTCCCACGACTGTGGATGAGACTGGCATGTTCAGTCTTAGCTAGTTTCTCTTTACTGTATCACCCGCTGAACAAGTGGAAGAGGTCTGCTTGCCGCCTGTTACTCATGTAATTGCATTATCTCATCTTGTTGATCGGCTGAGCCGTCAATCTACTCCCGCTGAAAAGTGGTCGAGTTGCATTTTACTTTCAGCATTGTTCTTTCACTTCAGTCCTTGAATAAGTGGTTGAGTGATTGTACTTTCTTTTCATTACTTCAGCAAGTTTCAGTTTACTAATGACCCCCTTTTGTGTATGCTCTCAACCTTGCCCGCATTGGGATCTGGGTTGATCAAAGGAGAGGGTTACATTCAGCTGATTTATCTTTACACTAATGCTAATAGGTGAATTTAGCTGTGTAACAAAATGAAAAAATTGGTTGGGATATCTCAACGAAACTCTCTAAAAACCCAGAAAGGAGCTGCCAACCAAACACCAAGATTCCAGAAGCAAGTTCCCGAAAAAGCTGAAACATCCTCCTAGAAGATAGGAAACCCTAATTTCCGCTTCCGAGTAGTCTACGGGTCACCAGAATAGACTAACGGCCAACTGTTAGATCACTGCTAAGAAGGGGACATTACAGATGAAGTCTAATTGGATATAGAATCAAATGGCATCTAAAGGTCCTTTTTGCATACATTAATGTCTATTGCTAAAACTAATGTAGATACTTTCAAATTGCATTAAGAAAATCATTGCCTGCTCTTTAGTATCGATTTTCTCTGCTTGTCAGGAATTTATTTAGTGCCTATGTAATATGATAGGGATAATAGCATAAGAAAATATATCACCAAAAATTGCATGAACAATCTCTTTATATTTCTAGATGCATCAACATCATGATTATAATGTAGGAATGTATCTACTTGCGCATTTATCTTCAGAGCATCTCATTGAGTATATGAAATCATAGCAACAAAAATCTTTTGAGGAAAAAATCGGCAAACCAAAAGTTCAAGATTTTTTGAAAAAATCGGATTTTTAAAAAAATGTAAAAAATTGTAGAATTAGAGACAAAAACTGTTTTTTTTTTAGTTGAAATGCATTTCCATAGCAATAGAGTTATAGAGAGAAAATAAAATAGAGTTTAAATAAAGAATCATAGAAAATAGATTTTGTTGTTTATATTCATATCGCTGATTACATTGCATTCCACATCTTTCAAAGCATTGGTTCACAATGCATAGTTGATAGATGACAAAATTTCAATTACAATATAGTTTGTACAAAGTCAACCTATAAACTGAGTAGAAAGTTTAAAAAAACCAAAAGTAGCCAATGACTCTTGCTAGTTGCTACTATAAATAGAGCTATGCTAGAGGGATGCAAATCCTGATGATGAAGCTCCTGGAGCTTTGCCTCTTCTAAGTTGTTCAATCAAATGAGTATCAAAGTTAGACTCCACTAGGATCTCAAAATCCTTAGCCTCAAGAAATTCATCACCAGCAATCCACTCATTGTCTGTATCAAAAATTGCCTCAAAGAAATTTGGTCTCATGGTGATGGAATTCCATGACAATCAATAGCAACCACATTTCTTTGAGGTAATTTTTCACCCAATTCACTACCTTGTCTATGCTACCACATTTTTCATACATGTCTACCAAAGCATTTTATCAAACAATTCACTACCTTGCTGCTATGGCTAAAATCCTAAAACAAGTGCTTTCAAACAAGCTATGGATGCTTGGAAAAAATCTATCAAAGCATAATAGTAAACAACAAGCTATGGTCTCATGGTTGTTTTTGCGCAAAAATCAGTGTGATTTTATGAAATGATCCCCTATGGATATTTACTCCAGATTTCAACAATTGTTCCACAGGAATTTAAACAAACAATTTGCATGAAACTAATTTCTATTCATCCAATAACTTGCAAACAAATTTCAATGTAAATCATATAATAGCAGTTTTAGAACAAAGATCTGAAATTACATATGAATATTGCCTTTGAATCTTCAGTAGAATAACAACAGAAATATCCAATCGTATCCACAGAACTTACAGTCGGATTGGATAACCAGAAATATGAATTTGAAGCACAAAGTGAGACACCTAAGTAATATCTCCAACAGACAATGAGTTTTCGTCCACTGCCTCCAAGCTCGAGGGTTTCCGTCCTCAAACCTGCTGAAAGCCAAAGCTTCCCAGAATTCCCCAAGAGAAAATAATAACCAAGCATAGCTGAAAGTGACCCCTTGCAACACTTTTATAAGCTTCTCATAAGAGCTTGTTCACACTTTTAACCAATGTGAGATAAAACATAAACTTCCTTTCTGCCTTTTTGATGTCTCACGTATTTTATAATAAGGGGCTCCTTTTACTATTCATTTTCCCACTTAACTTTACACTCACATTAATAAAGTTAAATAATTGAATTTAACTTTATAATTTAAACTTTTATTAATGCAGAGATGAATTAAACCAATGGAACTGAAATCATCTGACGATAATAACCAATTTTCCATTGAAAAGACACTGTCACTGGCGATCACGGCCCAGCTAAAAAATTACTATTAATAGCGTTAATGACTTACTAAAAATAGTTAGTATACCAAAATTGCCTCCAGACGCCCCGGCTTGACCTGCAACGAAAATTGCCTAGGCCAAAAATCCTCAAGATTCCTTAAAAGCCCTAGTTAGCCTATGAAACCAAGGAGAAATAGGCTAACAGCAACATCATACAATGCGAGCTAGGAAAGGGGACATTACATTTTATTCACATTTTTTTGCAAGTTTTAAACGCATTTTTTTGGCAATTTTGTGGTTTGAAATGGGAAAAAATCATTGACCAAAAGGTCAAAGATTTTTTCAAAAAATCGGGGAAAAAACCGTCCAGCGTGCAGCGTTTTTAAAAATCGGGATTAATCGGTTTTTTTTCCAGATTTTTGTTACTATGTATGAAATATCTGTTTCCTAAATATCAGAAATAGGTTGAGAAGAAATACATATAATATGTTTATGTAAAGATTGTTTTCCCCGTGATTGTTACCCTATTAGGTAGGTGAAGTAGAGTCCAAGTGGTTAGCCTAAAAACCCCCCTCTCATGTTCGTAGACCCGAGAAACGGGTTAGACATAGGGAGGTGGGGGTCCCACCGTAGGAAACTACACTATTATAGGGGTGGTAGGTCGTAGGCCCTTGGTCTGTAGGACTTCACCTTGTCCTAATAGGGCAAGTGTCTTCTAAGGTACTGTCATGTATGGGGAATGCAGGTACTAAGCCGTTGGGAAAGGAGGCTTGTGAAAGGCAACCTCCCGTGCCCAACACAAAGGCTTCAGGGCGGATCCATAATGGGCACTCCTCTTGTTTGCTCATTTCCTTTGTGCAAATATGATTATGTTTGATTATGTTACTAGATATTAAAGCTAACACATAGATCTATGGCATACATATATATGTATGATAATTGCAAGAATTTATTCAAATAAGCCTAGCAGGATATCAGTGGAGGGGAAAGAAGGCCTAAACACCTAGTTTCCGGCAACCTTAGGGCCTAACAGGTTAGGGACATTACAACCTATACATAGAGCCTTGCATTGCATTGACCACAAAATGATTATGTAGAAGAGTCTAGCAACCTTATGGGATGTAGAGCTAGAGGAGCCAACACATGTTGATGAAGATGTAGCACAAACAATGTTAGTTGGTATTGCTTTAAAGGATCCTAAGCTTGAGGAGTCTAGCAGTTTGAGTGATGAGGAGTTCGATGTGGACTATGGGGATGAGTGATGATTTGAGGCATTGGGCCATTTTCCAATTGTACTCTGCAATGCAAACATCATTTTTAATATAACATAATATAGATATTCAGCATTTTCATTGTTAATTCAATGCAATATCAAATATTATTTCAAAGTTTCATATGTTATTCCTTGTATATCTTTTTACAACTATTCTTTTAAGTACTATATATATTTGGGCCACCATCCCCAAATCTATGCCCTTGATCCCCCCATCCCCTAGACCTATCCCCGCTATCCTCTCATCCCAAGACTCTGTCAAACATAAATTAGCAACTTCATAATTATCGACGAGTGTATTGACTCCTCTTCTAGTCACACAAATGAGACCCTATTCACTATTCTAGCATCATCGACTCTATTTTCATCCTTTCTCTTGGATATTTGGACTATTTATAGACTACTCTTAGTCATCCTGGTGGTCTCATAGATTCTTTCACTTTTGAAAGGACTTGAGTTTACTCACTCTAGCTCGAACCCTCTATTTGTTTATCATAATGCCCTTCAAATTTTGGAGCTTCTTTTTGGCTCCTTCAATTGTTGTCTCTAGTTGTATTTTTGAGTCTCATTGACCTATTTTGGTCACTTGTGGACATTAATATACTTTATTCTTTTCTTCATTTCTCCTTCCACCTTTGGTAGGTGTTGCAACATGTAAAAAAATTGCTTATTAGATCACCAAGCCTCTTTCCTTGGCTCATAAGTTTTTATATTTTCATTAAAGTGCCTGTTGCTACTCATGTACATTATTTCTCATGTTGGGCTTCCTCTAAAGCAACCTATAACAAGCTCGCCAAGCTACTTTGTAATTTTTTCGGGCCAATGTCAAATAGAGTCAAGGCTTTCATGTTTGTCTAGAACATTTGTCACATACTGCAAGCCAAAGAAGAAATGGCCATCATTGATGTCCATAGACAAAATATTGCACCTTACAGCAAATAAATTGTTTGAGCCATTGAACGTTTAGAGGCTTGGAAAATTCTCCTTAGTGCGTCTTTGTTGACTCGCCTTAACAACAAAGTCTAGAAAGGAGTTTGTTTCAACACTCTCCTCATCACCTTGGCCTCAATTAAAATTGAAGGCCCATTTGTTGCTCGTAGCATTTAGACGGCTTTCGAGTTGATCATATTAAACCTCAAATAAGTCAAAAATGGGTTTCAAACTAGTATTTTGTTTAACAACTATAGTATCTAGTAATCCCCCATCATCAATAGCTCTAGTCTAACTTTGGCTATGACTCTAGGCATTCTCTCAAGATTTTTAGAAAAGGCATTCATATTGTTCATGAACTCATTACTTCTTAAGAAAAGACTCCTCAACTTGTCCTACAAAGGATATTAAAGTTATTTATGTTTTATCTATCTTCTCTCCTTTGTCTTCAACAGCTTATGCCTAATGTCATATTGCATAAATTGGGGCGTCAACCACCAATTACTTGATAGTGTTAGATTTAGGATCAGAAATGAAAGCAATCAGAAAATGCAACACATTAGACAATGAACACAACAAGATACCCTGGGAAAACCCTCCTACTCGAGGGAGAAAAACCCAGAAAATATATCTCTTATATATTGAAGGAATAGGAGCAGAAATCTGCTTACAACTCAGGCCAAACACAATGCCGAATTTGATACAATGAATAATAGCCCCTCTCCTAGATGCAAAGATACAAATGAATATGTTTCTCCTTGAAATCAGTCTGCTGCTACAAAATGATGATCTGCTGCTACAAGATGATGATTTGCTGCTCAAGTATGAACTTCTTCTAGGAATGTGAATTATGATGAATGAACTTGATGATCAAATGAATGATCATCACCTTGTATTTATACAAAACTAGGTGACTCTTCATTTGGGTTGGCCTCTTTTAAGAAACAAGGTGACTCTTCATAAAATTATTATATATAGCAAGTCCAACTTGCCTTAGTATTATTTATCCATCATTTTTAAATTTGGGAGAAAGATATCTCCCACTGCTATAACATCAACACTCCCTCTTAGCTAGGGAGGTATCTTTCCAAATATCCATGTCATGGAGTCTCTCAACATGACGCCCACAATGGCTACACCCATTTGTGGAAAACTCAAAGGTTCATTATGGTGTCTCTCAACGTGATGTCATCATGGAGTCTCTCAACATGACGTCCACCATGGCTACTCCCATGTGTGGAAAGAAAAACAAGTACAAGGGTTCATCACGGAGTCTCTCAACATGACGTCTCATCTCAGTCACAGAGATGAACAAGGGCTCGCACCTCATATTTCTCCGTCTCAAAGAAATATACACTACAAGGGCTTTCACCTCATATTTCTCCGTCTTAGAGAAATATACACTACAAGGGCTTTCACCTCATATTTCTCCGTGTCAGAGAAATATACACTACAATGGCTTTCACCTCATACTTCTCCGTCTCAAAGAAATATACGCTACAAGGGCTTTCACCTCATACTTCTCCGTCTCGGAGAAATATACACTACAAGGGCTTTCACCTCATACTTCTCTGTATCAGAGAAATATACGCTACAACAAATCTTCATGATGATCTGACTCCCTCTGAAGCTCCAAGTACTTGCATCAACCTCTTGACCTCCTCATCCAAGGTTGCCTCTGATGGTTTGTCAGACTCCCTCTGAATGTTAATTCCTCCTCTTCGAAGAAACTGATCGACTTTAGAATAAGAAACCTTCTGAATTGACTTTAGAACTTGGCTCCTTCTGAGATGTCCCTATATCAATTTCCGTAGAAGAAACATGTTGTGTAGACCTTAATTTGCAATCTCAAGCAAAGTGACCATACTTGTCACACCTGAAACATTGAATGTGAGAGAAATCCTTCTTCTTCTTCGGTTCTAGGGCAGAATCTGATTCTCTATCTCTATTCCTCTTTCTTCCTTTGCCTCTATTTCTAGAAGTATGTGTAGCAAGAACTTGATTTTCTACATCATGATAGTTTCGCCCAATTCCTCTTGCTGCCAACCTGGACTCTTCTTGAATACAATCAGCTCGAAGACGATCAAACTTGGGAAACTTGGATCTCCCACTGATGCTTTGAATAAAGGGTTCCCAAGATTGAGGAAGACCATTTAGTGCCAACATAACAAGATCTTTGTCTGCAATTATATCCCCAATAGTGCTCAACTGATCTCTCAAATCAGCAATCTTCATAAAGAATGAGATGACTAAATCTTCTTTAGCCATTTTTACATGGTGATATTGTCTCAAAGCAAGTGCTCTGTTGGTGTTGTTGATCTCATACACTCCTTTTAGAGTATCAAACATTTCTTTAGCTGTCTTCAACTTGGAGATGATCTGTACTAGGTGATTGATCACAGAGTCTATCATGATCTTTCTAGCCTTCGTGCAATTTTTCTTCCACTAGATTTTCTCAGTATCATCGGAAGGCTCGGGCGTATCACTTTCCATGAAATCAAGAAGATCATTCTCCTCTAATACAATTAGTAGCCTGGGTTTCCAAGAGTTGAAGTTTGAAGCTCCATCAAGCCTATCTTCTACCTTGACACCGCTCACCATCTTCTTTTTCCGCACAAATTTACCTTCAAAGACCTGCCCTAGATGAAAAGTTGACTTGACTTCTTACACAAATCTGATTAGATCTTTTCTTAGACCTGCTCTAATACCATGTTAGATTTAGGATCAGAAATGAAAGCAATCAGAAAATGCAACACATAAGACAATGAACACAACAAGATACCCTACGAAAACCCTCCTACTCGAGGGAGAAAAACCCAGCAAATATATCTCTTATACATTGAAGGAATAAGAGCAGAAATCTGCTTACAACTCAGGCCCAACACAATGCCGAATTTGATACAATGAATAATAGCACCTCTCCTAGATGCAAAGATACAAATGAATATGTTTCTCCTTGAAATCGGTCTGTTGCTACAAAATGATGATCTGCTGCTCAAGTATGAACTTCTTCTAGGAAGGCGAATTATGATGAATGAACTTGATGATCAAAAGAATGATCATCACCTTGTATTTATACAAAACTAGGTGACTCTTCATTTGGGCTGGCCTCTTTTAACAAACAAGGTGACTCTTCATAAAATTATTATATATAGCAAGTCCAACTTGCCTTGGTATTATTTATCGATCATTATTAAATTTGAGAGAAAGATATCTCCCACTGCTATAACATCAACAGGTAGGACTAGTGTTGGAATTGTGATGTCTTTTAATGATAACACTTTTGGCCTCACACACAAAATTCTTAGTTCATTCTCCATAACTCTCAAGAAATGAAATGACTATTATGGTTAAAATTCTTCACCCCAAACTTGGTTCTTTTAGTGTAAACAGATTTGGAAAGAGAAGCTCAACTCTAAGATTGCATATTCTCTTTGATGTTTAGTTTTCCAAGGGCTGCCCTTGGATGATAGACTATTCCATATGGGGATCCCTTAGCTGAGTTGTCCTACCTACAATAGACTTCAAATGTTCAAGCACTTATTTTGGATTTGTTTACAAGACCAACGAGCTTGAAGTTGGATTTGTAGTCTTTTCTTTCTCTTTCACCCCAAGCCTTTTCCATGTAGCAAAGTAGTCGGATACACCCCTGCCCCTCCCTGGGCATGTGTATCCCCGTATCCGATACGAATACTTGTGCGATACGCCATGGATACACGTTGGATACTGTACCCACATGTGCCCAAAAAACCTTGATTTTCCAACCGTGACGGATACTATGTGATTTGATTTTCAAAAAAGCTGACGTGAATCTTCTTATCTTCAAAAACTTCATTCATGCGATTTTTTGTTTTGTTTTGTATAAATAAAACCTACACCAAATGAGGAAGACAAATGAAATGTTTTTCTATTTCAGCGACCCATTTTTCTAAGTCTTCTTCCAATACAACTTTACTGTTTTTTTGGTGGTTTAATTTTTAATTTTTTACAAATTTAAAAAAGTTAACTGTTGATAATTTTATATTTATATATATATATTTTTTTGGTAGATTAATAGCTAGATAGGGCCAACGCCATATATTATCGAAGAGCAAAAATTTACAGTTTAGATAGCTATATTGGCCCAAATTCAAATAGCCATATCGGCCCTACTACAGAACAAAATTGTTGTTGCCAGCCAAAAACACCAAACCCACCAACCTAGCAATATATATCCTAGCACCTGAGATAACTAAATATAACCAAAAGAAATTATTTTTCGCTAACCAGCAACGTCACAAAGGTTTGTCATGGCTTCCTTCCCTTCCTTCCTTTCAGCTTCCTAGGGCCGCGGAGTGCGGTGAAGATGGGGCTCGACGCCTCTCGTCCTGAACCCTGCTTCACCTCCTCTGAAATGAACCCCCTTAATCTTTTCTTGATTTTTTCAGTTCACATACAATGCAATCATGCACCCGTTAAGGTTAGCTCCAATCAAAACGATGCATAAATAAACTCTAACCAAGA